>CM047884.1:3701718-3820619 GCA_026212405.1 Petrea volubilis | reverse complement strand
ACCCACATATATATACATGGTATTTCGTAAGAATAGGTGTAAGCATATATAGCCATGTATAATGTATGGAATAGGTATTTAGTTGAATTTAATAATTGGATATTTGGGTCTAATACATGGAAGATAATTACACAAGACCATATATACCAAAATCCTCATTTTTCAGCCATTTTTCCAGCCCAAAACCGTGCACTCTCTCTTGCTCTTACACTCTCTTTCATTTTTTCTCCAAACACTTCACTTCCTCCAAATTACTACACACTTTGAAGAACAAAGGTAGGAACTCTTTCTTTATACCTTAAGTAGAGGGTTTTCTTCTTCTTCTTGAGGAGATTAGGCAAGCTTCCATACTCTTGTGCCCAAGCAATGTAAAAGAACAAGCTTGAATGGCCTAGAGTGAGAGCTTTTGCCAACATACCTCCAAGTTGAGGGATTTAGTTATGTTGCTAGCTTCATGTTACTTTATAGTTCATTTTATCATGTTTAACTCTTGTTGGGAGGAAGTTGAAGGATGGATAGTATTATGAGCATGATCTTGAAGATCTTATGTGATTAGTATGCTTATTTGGAGTTCTATGTGCTTACTATGCTTTCTTGGAAAATTATGTGATTATTGTGCCTTCTTACAATAATATGGCATTCTTATGTTTTATTTGAATTATTATGTGAGTTCTATGCTTTATATGAAGTAGTATGAGACCATGATTCTTTAATTGAGCTAGTAGGAGAATATCCTATGTTGTCTTGAAAGTATTTGTGAAGAAAGCTCCACATATCTATTTATTATACTTATTGTATAGTTTTATGCCTACTTTGATGATTATAGAAATATACATGTATATATATATATATATATGTACGTATATATATGTAAATATTTAAAGTATTGTTATCTATTCATTTAACTAATTTATTAGAGATTAGGTATATATATATATAGTTATGTACGTATATATATATATCTACTTATTATAGACTAATTATATACTTAGTAATACTTAGTAAGACTACTTTAATCTATATATATATATATATGGTACGTATAAGTATATATATAATTATATTCATTTTATTGGTTTATATACATATGTAGATAATTTCAATCATCTTATATCTATATCACACTTTATATAGTTTATATATTTTTCTATCATCTTTATATATGTAAACTTATCTATATCACATTTTATATATTTATATTAGTTATCTTTTAATCTATATATATATTTAAGTATATTTATACTAGTTATATTTTAGTCTTTATATTTATATATTTATACTAGTTATGTTTATATATTATATTTATATTTTATCTATTTACATATTTGCTACTATCTATTTACATATGCTTAATAAGCAAACATAAAGCTTTCATTATAAGTGTGGAGCTTACTTTGCTAAACTATGATTATGTGCATATGTGAACAAATTGCAATTGTGTGAATGGGCCCATATGTGCTGGAATGGTCTGGGGGGTGTTCCACCGGGACATACTATTGAGTAGCCGGGAGAGTTCACCACCCTTCCATCTCCTAATCCCCCCTTGGGTAGACGGAGGGATCTACTCAAGAGAGAGGGTCGTAGAACAATACTAAGGCGTATGCCCGGGATACGACCATTGGAGGATAAGGCTGGCGGGAGAAATGTGCTGGTTGTTATTTCGGCCCGGTAGTTATAAGGGTCACTGTCAGGTGACGAAAGGTAGAAAGTGTGAAATTATATATGTGCTATGTGTAACTAATGTGCACTTGACACCCGAGCACCTTATGTGTATAAAGAAGTGTTTCTACTCAACGTATGTTGATTCCATGTTATATTATATTTTAGATGCTTCCGAAGATAGCTTTTATGATGGTGAGGAGGAGGAACCTTTTGAAGCATTTTATTAGGAAGAAGGATGTAGGATTTTCCGCTGCGTACCTGTTTTGGGTTTTTGCTTTTGCTATGTATCAATAGTAAACTAGCAAGTCGAGACTCTCTTTTGTTGATGTACCCTTATGTAATGTACCTTATACGTTGCAATTAAAAATGTATGCATGTATGTATCCAATAATGATAGTATTAATCTAATAATAATAATAATAATAATAAAGGGATTTCGGGGTCGTCATAGGTGGTATCAGAGCTTGGGTTTACGCCTAAGCTATGCTGGGTAAGGATCCTCGGCGTAAGATTTTGGAATTGAAAGGAGATAGGCTTGATCCGAATAGGTTAAGTAGGAATGAATTTCCTTGAGATGTGTTTGACATGCAGGGTGGCGGGTGTGGCTGGGCGGCCGACCAGTGCATACTTTGCTCCCCTGAATGGCAAATACTTGACTAATTTGAGTATAAGGCGAATTTTTTTTGGGTAATAGTTGTAAATACTTGTGAAATTATGTGACTTAAGTTCGACGTGTGTAAAATCTACCTCTTGAACCTATAGGAACCAACTCGAGAGTCACCACGAGTATATGTGAAGTTGCTAAAACCTCTAGTGCATCTAATGGATTTTATATAAGGTTGAATTATATGTTTGCGAAAACGTATCTTTTGGTAAAATTAGTACTGAGATAAGGACCTTGAGAATTGGGAAAGGTAGAGGCTATGTACTTTGTTGAACTTAAGAAAAGAAAGATTTGGAAGCTTGTGGAGGTCGTGGGCATTTTGTATTGAATTGCCCTCAGTCCAAACCAGTGCCAACCCCGAATACTGGAAAGAATACAAAGGGCAATGGGAAGCAAGTGGAGAATCCACGAATTCAAGGGAAGGTCTTTGCTATGAACCAGGCCGAGGTCGAGAATTCGGCGGTCGTGGAAGGTACGCTTCTCATTGACCGTTATTTTGCTAAAGTGTTAATGGATCCTGGTTCTACGCATTCATATATATCGACTAGTTTCTTTACTAGTTTACAAGTTCAACCTGAGGCCTTACCTTACGAATTAGAAATCACAACACCCCTTGGAACTAAATGGAAGACGGACTTAGTTTATCGAGATTGTGCACTAGAAATTGGTGGCCAAAAGATGACTGCTGACCTAGTATTACTACCCATTCATGACTTTGATGTTATTTTGGGTATGGATTGGCTAGCAACACACTACGCTCAAGTAGACTGTCATCACAAAGTTGTGCGGCTCTGTTTCCCGAAATAATCTATCATTGAAATCGTAGGGAACAAAACCACACCCGCATTACCCATTATCTCTTCTCTACAAGCCAATCGACTGCTACAGAAGGGCAATTATGCGTTCTTAGCCCATATCATGAATAAGTCGGAAGATAAGAAGATGCTTCAAGAGGTGCCCATAGTAAATGAGTACCCCGATGTTTTCCCTGATGATTTGAAAGACTTACCTCCACATCGGGAGATTGAGTTTGTAATCGAGTTGTTACCTGGAACAGCTCCGATCTCTAAAACTCCTTATAGGATGGCCCCTGCTGAGTTAAATGAGCTTAAGACCCAACTACAAGAATTACTCAATAAAGGGTTTATCCGCCCGAGCACATCACCATGGGGAGCTCCGGTACTATTTGTCAAGAAGAAAGATGGAACTTGGAGGTTATGTATCGACTATCGTCCGCTTAACCAAGTTACCATCAAGAATAAGTACCCTCTACCGAACATTGATGAGCTATTTGATCAGCTTCAAGGAGCTTCAGTTTATTCAAAACTGGATTTGAAAACCGGATATCATCAAGTACGAATTCGAGAGGAAGATATCCCTAAGACCGCCCTTAATACTCGGTACGGTCACTACGAGTTTGTGGTGATGCCATTCGGTGTAACGAATGCCCCGGCAACGTTCATGGAGTTGATGAACCGGATATTCCGACCATACCTAGACCAATTTGTAGTTGTCTTTATAGATGACATACTGGTCTACTCTGAGTCGGAAGAAGAGCACGAAAGGCACTTGAGGATAGTACTTCAGACGCTGAGGGAAGAGAAATTGTATGCCAAATTCAGCAAGTGTGAATTCTGGCTGACACAGGTGGCCTTTTTAGGACACATAGTGTCGAAGGATGGGATTGCAGTTGATCCAGGAAAAGTGAAAGCCATAGTGGAATGGAAGCAACCAATGACTGTCACGGAGGTGCGAAGTTTTCTGGGTTTGGCTGGGTATTATCGGAGATTTATCAAGGATTTCTCCAAGATTGCTCGCCCCTTGACCAGACTAACGCAAGCCAAAGTGCGGTTCATTTGGGATAACCATTGTGAAACTAGCTTTCAAGAATTGAAGGATCGATTGGTCACCACCCCTGTATTAACTCTGCCACAGGGGAATGAAGGGTTTGTAGTCTACACAGATGCGTCCAAAGAAGGACTAGGCTGTGTACTTATGCAGAATAAAAAGGGTAGTAGCTTATGCTTCGAGAAAATTAAAACCTTATGAAGAAAACTACCCAACGCATGATCTAGAGCTGGCAGCCATTGTCTTTGCTCTTAAGAAGTGGAGACATTACCTTTTTGGTACTTCGTTTGAAGTATTTACTGACCACAAAAGTCTCAAGTATTTATTCTCTCAAAAAGAGTTGAATATGAGACAACGAAGATGGTTAGAATTGCTAGCTGATTTTAATTGCGACATTCTATACCATCCGGGTAAAGCGAATGTCGTAGCTGATGCTTTAAGTAGGAAGGCCAGTCTAGCCTGCTTAATGACACGAGAATGGAAATTGCTAGAAGACATCTCAAGTTGGAAACCTAAAGAACGGGAGTTTGGAGTTGTGTTTTCACAACTACATGCTCAGCCCGTGATACTTGAGCGAATTAAAGAAGCACAAGAAATGGACGACGAACTCCAAAGGGTTAAAGAGAGGGTTAACCTCGGCCAAGAAAAGGAGTTCGCATTGCCAAACGATGGAATTTTGAGATTTCGAAATCGAATATATGTTCCAAACAATGAGCAGCTGAAAAGGGAGATATTAGAGGAATGCCATAATACCAAGTACACAATACATCCAGGGACAAACAAGATGTATCAAGATGTGAGACGACAGTACTGGTGGCCCAAAATGAAAAGGCAGATAGCAGAGTTTGTGGCAAAGTGCTTAACTTGTCAACAAGTTAAAGCAAGCCACCAGAAGCCCTTTGGGTTATTGCAACCTCTTCCAATCCCTGAGTGGAAATGGGAACACATTACGATGGATTTCGTTATGGGACTACCACGAACACAGAGAGGTCACGATGCAGTATGGGTGGTCGTGGACAGACTCACAAAAAGCGCCCATTTTCTTGCATTTGCTAAGACCTATTCGCTAGATAAGATGGCAGAAATCTATAAAAATGAGATTGTTCGCTTACACGGTGTCCCAGTAAGTATAGTATCTGACCGAGACCCTCGGTTTGTCTCAAAATTTTGGCAAGGATTGCAGAAGGCTTTGGAGACTAAGTTGAATTTTAGTACGGCTTATCACCCACAAACAGATGGACAGACTGAAAGAGTTATCCAGATTCTTGAAGACATGCTTAGAGCGTGTACCTTAGATTTTGGTGGGAATTGGGATCGACACTTGCCCCTCACAAAGTTCGCCTATAACAACAGTTACCAAGCCACGATAGGCGTGGCCCCGTTTGAGGCTCTTTATGGAAGAAAGTGTAGATCCCCAGTTTGTTGGAGTGAAGTGGGTGAAAGTAAGCTAATAGGCCCAGATTTGATTCGTGAGACAACAGAAACGATCAAGATGATAAAGAAAAGGATGGAGACAGCACAAAGTCGTCAGAAGAGTTATGCTGACCGACGACGAAAAAACTTGGAGTTCGAAGTAGGTGACTTCGTATTCTTAAAAGTCTCGCCAAGAAAAGGTGTTTTGAGGTTTGGGAGAAAGGGCAAGCTTAACCCACGCTATATTGGACCTTTTGAGATACTTGCGAGAGTGGGGAAAGTTGCCTACCGATTATCCTTACCCCCAACTTTGGCAGAAGTACATAACGTATTTCATGTGTCTATGCTTAAGAAATACCATCCTGATCCCTCTCATGTTGTCGACCATGAGTCCCTCGACATTAGTCCAGACTTGACCTATGTCGAAGAGCCAGTGAGGATCCTAGACTTCCAAGAACACACCTTGAGAAACAAAACCATAAAATTAGTTCGTGTTCTATGGAAGGATCATGGGATTGAAGAAAGTACGTGGGAACGACTAGAAGAGATGCAAGAGAAATACCCACAGTTGTTCGATTAGGCTTCGACTCAATTTCGAGGACGAAATTTTCTAAGGAGGGGAGGATGTAACGACCCGGTAAATCCTTTATTTAACTATTTTATATTATACAAGTTTTATATGATTATTTTGTGAGTTATTGATTTCTAGAGATTATTTTTTTCAAATATGATTTTTTTTGTGAACTAGTGAGCATTTTACTACCTAAATATTTATAAAATATTATAAATTCCAAATATTTTTTTAAAATTTTATGCATTTGATCCTTCTAAACTTCCAGAAATTTTTAATAGATTATTTTCAACTTTTACCTATTTTTCCAAGCATTTTAGTAATTTTCGGAAAACATTGTATTTAAGTTATTAATTCGAAATCTAATTTTTAAAATGCTTAATTATTATCCAAAAATTAAAATAATAATACAAATAAATATTCTAGGTTTTATTTGACTTATAAAAATTAATTTTCGAATTTTACAATTTTATTTCTATTTTTGGGCAATTTTCGAAAAATTGGCAAAACAAGGGGTATTTTGGTCTTTTCACCTCTCCAACCCCAAATTTCGTTTTTTCCTGAGAAATAAGCAATAAAATACTTAATAAATAAGAGTTTCAGAATATATATGTTTTTGTTTGATTTTAGTTGATTTTATTTTATATTTTATCAAAATATCTTTACTAATACATACTCTTGAACCTCATATACATAAATAACTATATATTAGTGGTGATGTACATGGCTACATATACACACACACACATACCCACATATATATACATGGTATTTAGTAAGAATAGGTGTAAGCATATATAGCCATGTATAATGTATGGAATAGGTATTTAGTGGAATTTAATAATTGGATATTTGTGTCTAATACATGGAAGATAATTACACAAGACCATATACACCAAAATCCTCATTTTTCAGCCATTTTTCCAGCCCAAAACCGTGCACTCTCTCTTGCTCTTACACTCTCTTTCATTTTTTCCTCCAAACACTTCACTTTCTCCAAATTACTACACACTTTGAAGAACAAAGGTAGGAACTCTTCTTTATACCTTAAGTAGAGGGTTTTTCTTCTTCTTCTTGAGGAGATTAGGCAAGCTTCCATACTCTTGTGCCCAAGCAATGTAAAAGAACAAGCTTGAATGGCCTAGAGTGAGAGCTTTTGCCAAACATACCTCCAAGTTGAGGGATTTAGTTATGTTGCTAGCTTCATGTTACTTTATAGTTCATTTTATCATGTTTAACTCTTGTTGGGAGGAAGTTGAAGGATGGATAGTATTATGAGCATGATCTTGAAGATCTTATGTGATTAGTATGCTTATTTGGAGTTCTATGTGCTTACTATGCTTTCTTGGAAAATTATGTGATTATTGTGCCTTCTTACAATAATATGGCATTCTTATGTTTTATTTGAATTATTATGTGAGTTCTATGCTTTATATGAAGTAGTATGAGACCATGATTCTTTAATTGAGCTAGTAGGAGAATATCCTATGTTGTCTTGAAAGTATTTGTGAAGAAAGCTCCACATATCTATTTATTATACTTTATTGTATAGTTTTATGCCTACTTTGATGATTATAGAAATATACATGTATATATATATATATATATATGTACGTATATATATGTAAATATTTAAAGTATTGTTATCTATTCATTTAACTAATTTATTAGAGATTAGGTATATATATATATAGTTATGTACGTATATATATATATCTACTTATTATAGACTAATTATATACTTAGTAATACTTAGTAAGACTACTTTAATCTATATATATATATATATGGTACGTATAAGTATATATATAATTATATTCATTTTATTGGTTTATATACATATGTAGATAATTTCAATCATCTTATATCTATATCACACTTTATATAGTTTATATATTTTTCTATCATCTTTATATATGTAAACTTATCTATATCACATTTTATATATTTATATTAGTTATCTTTTAATCTATATATATATTTAAGTATATTTATACTAGTTATATTTTAGTCTTTATATTTATATATTTATACTAGTTATGTTTATATATTTATATTTATATTTTATCTATTTACATATTTTGCTACTATCTATTTACATATGCTTAATAAGCAAACATAAAGCTTTCATTATAAGTGTGGAGCTTACTTTGCTAAACTATGATTATGTGCATATGTGAACAAATTGCAATTGTGTGAATGGGCCCATATGTGCTGGAATGGTCTGGGGGGTGTTCCACCGGGACATACTATTGAGTAGCCGGGAGAGTTCACCACCCTTCCATCTCCTAATCCCCCCCTTGGGTAGACGGAGGGATCTACTCAAGAGAGAGGGTCGTAGAACAATACTAAGGCGTATGCCCGGGATACGACCATTGGAGGATAAGGCTGGCGGGAGAAATGTGCTGGTTGTTATTTCGGCCCGGGTAGTTATAAGGGTCACTGTCAGGTGACGAAAGGTAGAAAGTGTGAAATTATATATGTGCTATGTGTAACTAATGTGCACTTGACACCCGAGCACCTTATGTGTATAAAGAAGTGTTTCTACTCAACGTATGTTGATTCCATGTTATATTATATTTTAGATGCTTCCGAAGATAGCTTTTATGATGGTGAGGAGGAGGAACCTTTTGAAGCATTTTATTAGGAAGAAGGATGTAGGATTTTCCGCTGCGTACCTGTTTTGGGTTTTTGCTTTTGCTATGTATCAATAGTAAACTAGCAAGTCGAGACTCTCTTTTGTTGATGTACCCTTATGTAATGTACCTTATACGTTGCAATTAAAAATGTATGCATGTATGTATCCAATAATGATAGTATTAATCTAATAATAATAATAATAATAAAGGGATTTCGGGGTCGTCATACGTTCACATTCTTGAAGTGAAAGAAAGAACCCTGCGAAACCGTTCTATTCCTATAGTCAGAGTTTTGTGGAAATATCATAACCTCGAGGAAACCACATGGGAGAGATTGGAAGACATGATGGACAAATACCCACATCTCTTTGACTAGCAAGGCCGAATTTCGGGGACGAAATTCTTTTAAGGAGGGGAGGATGTAAGGACCCGAATTTTCCTTTCTATGTATGAGTGTTCATTATTTTCATACTTTTTGGTACATGTTCGTTTTGAGTGCAACATGTACACGTGTAGGATTCATTCTCCTTTTAGTTAATCGCCATACAACTATAAAATTCAAGAAATATAGGGATACATAGATAAATATATATATATATATATATGCATGGTTTATATATGTATATATACTTAGTCTTAGTAGATTTTCTTGTAACTTTTCTAACTTTTGCAAAAAAGCCCCTAAAGTATAGGTAAATTGTATTTTCTACCCCTAGATATTATTCTCTTCCCTAATATGAATAAATTTATATAATATACAAGAAATATATTATGTTTTCAGATATTTTAAGGAAGGGGGACGAATTTTGAAGGGGTTTTGGGAGAGAAAATAGAAAATATTAAATACTAGGCTTGTTTGAGTCTTATCCTCCAAGCTTGCCAAATACAATGTATAAATACACTTGGCATACACCTTCTAGAGGTATGAATACTTGGTTGGCCATGGTTAAAATAGAGCAACACTTAAGCTACTTAGACCCAAATACTTGGCCAATTAGGGTAATAATTAGACAAGGACTTAATGCTATTTTATTGCTATGTCTTGTTATTAGTATATATGTAATATTACTTGAAAAAATACCAAAACCACCACACACGCACCCTAAAATCCGGCCACACACACACACACACACTTCATTCCTCTTGTTTTCATTCCATTTTCCAAATATCCTTCAAGTCTTGAAACCCTCTCACCCCTTCAAACACTATCCCTACTTCAAACCCTACAAGGAGAGGAAGAAGACATATCAAGGTAGAAATTGGCCTATGGCATGAGTTAGGGTTAGAATTTATCAAACTCTTAGTATTTTACCTTCCCAATTTGGCCTAGGAGGTGACCACAAGTTGGTTTCCATCTTGGGTCCAAGGGGATACAATACGTGTTAGTTATGTATGTGTTTATGATGCATGGTACGTTACAATCTTTGAGTACACATGCTGAAATTTATTGAACCTATGCTTAAGTGATGCTTGAGTTCTATGTTATCATGTTTTATGCCTTCTTATAGTCTTATTTATGTGCTAGTAGTTAAAATTTTAAGGGTTCAAAGCTGGAAATTTTGAGGTGTACACATGCTGAAATCACTGTTCATACAGAAACTTTGGTTTTCGAAGCTGCAAAGTTCGATTTTTGCACAGCTGGAAAATCCAAAAATTTCCAACCAAAAACCTGGTTTATATACTTTAAATTCTGTGTAGAATAATCTGTAGAAACAGGTTTTGAAAAGCTGGAGGTTTGGGTTACGAGAACTGGAAATTTCAGCGGTTGCGCGCTAAAAGTGTTTTGCGTCGCAGTCTGCAAATTCTAGCTCTCGTAAGCTGAAATCTCGGTATTTTTCCAAATAAATGTCTATTTTACAACCTTATACATATATGTGAAGAGTTTCAGGAAGTTTGGAGGCTTGAAATTTCTGTTTACATGAGCTAATGTCAGTTTCGCAAAAAATCGGAAATTTTGTTACTCCATGCTGAAATTTGTGCACTGGTCACTGAAACAGTTTGTGTTATGCTAAAATTGTGATTCAAATGTGTTGGAATTATGTGTGTAAGGGCCCTATATGTGTTCGGTGTGGATGGGGCTAGAGTTCGGCCGGGCGGCAATGGGCTTGCCGGTCTTAAACCAGTTCTCGCCATGCATGTCCTATTCCCATCTTGCATGGACGGAGAGTTCCATGTATTAGTTGTGGGTCGTAGGTTTTGGCATATACTCGAGATATGACCACCGGTGTGTATAGGTTGGGTGGGAGTTTCGGTTGGAATTTGGTTTACGGCCCGGCGAGATAAGGTAGCCACCCTCCGAGGTGGAAAATGGTAACAACGTGTTGAACTGTGATGCTCTATCAGATCTGGAAATTTATATGATTTGATCATGAAAACTGAAATTTCTATGGTTTTATGTGTGGTTTATGTGCTCGTATGACAATATGCAATTTCACACGAACACCTTATGTCTATGCGAATTTCTACTCAACATGTGTATATGTTGACATTGTTGCTTGCATTATGTTTTTAGCTGGATTTGAGACACCAGAAGATAGGAACGAGGAGGAGGTAGGAGGTCGCTTCGAGGCGTTTAGTTAGTTATGTATTTGTATTAAGTTAGAAACTTGAAAGTTAAGAGTGTGTGCATGTAATAAATGAATTATGTAAACCTCTCTTTTGGAATATAAGTATATATGCTTGGGTTTCATTGCGTTTGTGCTAGCATGTTTTGGAGAAATGGTTCTATGAGAGATGTTGCATAATTAATTAGAGGTTTCGGGGCTGTCACACTGTATGTAAGAATTAGGCCTAATAGAATGGTGTCATGTAAGAAGGTTCTATTGATAGTCCGTTCTGCACGGTATACCCCGCTCATGTGTACCTGGGCCTAAACTTCCCAAGGGCGTCCCCAAGGATAAACAGAAATATAACGAAATAAATATGGCTCATAAACTGTCGATAAAGCAATAACTTATTTTTACACCCTGGATACATAAAAATATAATTAAAATATGATATCCTAAAGGTGTCTAGAAATTATTTCGGGACAAATATAACTGAGAGTATCAAAAATGTAGTATTTTCAGATATAACTTGGCTTATAATTTGGAGAAATATTTCGTTGAAACGTGAAGAGCAGGATATAATTCCAAAAATATTAGATAACATAAATACAATAGGGTAGGCTATATGAATAATAATATTTATAGCATATAGTTCATTATCCCAGCAAGAAACGTAATGAGCACTCACCTTGTGAGCTTATTGTCTCCTCAAATTTATGGGTTACGTTGATTATGTCAACTTCATAATTTCCTTTTCAAAAGTGTAAAAAGAAGGGTTTATATATACATATATATATGTGGGTAGAAGATATACTATAAATATGGAGTGTTTTGCATGTTGAGAGCAAGGTGAGTGTGGGTGTGTGTGTGTCTTAGATAGGATTTAGTGTGTGTGTGTGTGGATGTGTTTGTGTGTATTGTGTGATGAAAATGGGGTGTCAAGCCCCTCTATTTATAGTGATTTCAACTAGAGACAAGATTATTGTGTGAAGATATCTTCTTGTATTTAATAAACTCTTTCCAACTAAGCTCAAGTAATAAATGTATTCATACCCAAGTGTTAGTCTATAACGCCCAAATGTCAGTCTAATTATATGTATGTGTTACCCTAAGGTATGAAGTGGTAGTCTAAGTGATGAAGACGAAGACATGTGTGTGTGTGTGTGTATATCTAGAAGAAAGTTTACAAGTGTAACATTAATTGAATGCTAGGAAAATTGGGGAGCAAGACACTTATATACACAATATATTTATCATATATATATATACATATATATTTTTGTCCCCCTTCTCTATATTGGATATTTTCACACATTTTATAATTATTCCATTCTTATTATGAATAATACCTAAAGAAATAAAAATATATCTTATATGTCTATATATATAAATTTTCGAAAATATATACATATATAATGAAAGATATTTTTGTGTGTGTATATATATATATCATGATATTATGTATATATATGTGTATATATGTGTATCTTATGATGTTATCCAATTGGTTATGTTTATTAAGAATCTTATCAGGATCTTAGCATTTATTAGGAGACAAGAATCTTATCAAGATTTTAGCAAATCTTTAGAAAATCTTGTCAAGATCTTAGCATTTATTAGGGTGAGACAAGAATCTTATCAAATATTATCATATCTTTACAAGATCTTAGCATTTAAGAGCTTTTAAGAATATTTATTAGGAAAAAATGACATGAGGTAAGAGAAAATGACATTTTTGAATAAGTATATATATATATATGATAAAAAATGACCTATTATATAATGTATACATATAAATTCAAAATTTACATATATATATATATAGCTATATTTTCGAAATATAAATATATTTATACATATGACTTTGTTACAAATAAATTAATAAGTTGTAATTCTTTAAAATACATTTATGTACATATATATACATCTTGAATTACAAATGTATTATAAATTCAATTGTTTATGATAAACACAATTATGATATCATATAATTCACATATAAAATAATGATCATATAAAACATGCATATAAAACCTAAAATATAATTAATCATGCACATATATCATAAGAATCAATTTTTAATCAGTATATAGTTGTTAGTCCTATTTTATGTGTAAAAATCGGGATGTCACAGTGACTGTGTAGATTTTCTCCTATAGGACCCGTAGGCTTAATAGGTCATTATATAATGATATGGAGTGACACAGAAGCCTAAAGGTTGGGTCTAGTGGTATTAGTTGGCCTCAATTAATGACATATGGGGTTAGGTGGTTGTCCCGTGCCTCGAGTTGGCAGCGCATTAATTGCTAGCATGAGTTGATTGGACGCAACATGGATCAGGTCAAAAATGTACTCAATCACAACTCCCGACCTTGATTCGAGCAATTTGATCGAACAAGCTTGGTCGGAAACCCATTTATCCGGCCGGTCGAACTGGCTCCACTCACTTTCGATCTGATTTTTGGGATGACACATGGCATGAGTAGGGCGAGCAGTTATATGCCATGTCATATACATAGATATATCTATATTTAATAATGTACTTGTGCATGTATATTTTAAATAACCCTGAACCTAGCTAAATAAATATATTTATTCTTATGAAATTATAGAATGATTGTAAAGTAATAAAAATGTTACGCTGATAAAATTATGGTGTGATAATTTCCACCCCATCTCCCGCTTTAAAAGAATTTGATCTTCAAGTTCTAACATGATTCTTGAAATAAAGATGGTGTTTACGTATTTTTTTTTTCCTAGTTCTCAAGTTGTTTCTTGAACTTGTTGATTTCGTCACAAAACTTTCATGACTAGAATACTTCAATTCCTCAACTCTTTGAATTTTCACTAGCCTTTCTTCATAGAAAAGATTAGCTTCACGAGGCAAGTCATCATGTGAGATGATGAGGCTTTCGTTGGGATAATATTCCTTGGTTGCGAGACATGGAATACGTTGTGGGTGCCAGTGAGATTTGGTGGAAGGGTTAACCAATACATACGTTTACCAATATGTTTAATAATTTCATTGGCCTAATATATCTCAGACTTAGTTTTACTCCCTTTTCAATTCTTTGAACATTTCTGGGATGCAATTTTCAGAAGTGTTAGATCCCGAACCTCGAGCTGTACTTTGTTGGTCCTTTTGTCAACTTAAATTTTCTGCTTGTCTTGCGTTGCCTTCATATTTTGGTTTATAGCTTTCACCTTATCAAGGGCATCTCTAATGAGTTCAGGTCTTAGTGCTCGATGTATCCCATCTTCTGTCCATTGCCATTCATCAAATTCCCAATATAGTGGCAACCAACACTTCCCTGCGTTAAAGCTTCGTAGGGAGCCATTTAGATAGATGCTTGGCACCTATTGTTGTAGGCAAATTTGATTAAAGGTAAATGCTTATTCTAGCTATCATTGAAGTTTAGCACACATGATCTAAGCATGTAGTCCAAGTATTCTATCAATCTCTTAGGTTGTCCATCAAATTGAGTATGTGCGGTTGTGCTAAATTGTAGCTTGGTTCCAATATTCTCTTGTAAGCTTCTCCATAGTCAAGAGGCGGACCAAACGTCTCTATTAGATACAATTTGACGATCTCATGACTGTAGAGTTAACGGGTAAGAGTCCACAATTACCTAAATGCTATCATATTCGTTTCTTAATTTTGCTAACCCTGTCACAAAGTTTATTATAACTTGATCCCATTTCAATGTTGGTGCAGGCAATGGCTGTAATAAACCTTCCGACCTCTGGTGTTCCCCTTTAACTATCTAACAAGTTAGGACATTTCCTTACAAAATAAAAAATGTCACGCTTCATAACATTCCACCAATGTTAAATTTTAAGATTCTGGACCTTGGAATGAATGGAAGAAAAAAAACCGCCACAAATGCTGATGGAGAAAATGACCTTTGGGGTTAACAGTGACAATCATAAATGGTTGTCTTTTCTTTAAAATATCAATCTCATATTGCTCATTGGTGATAATGAGGTGATTAAAATCACAAAAAAAAAAACAAATAATTCATGAATAGAATGGGAGAAGCCAGCCACAGACAAAATTCGAAAATATATAATTGGATGTATCCAAACTCTTTAACAACACACGTTTGTTTTTCCCTCTCTGTTGGAGTACCCACTAAACACCTCTGCACTGTCACGTATTTACTTACCGACACCATGTAATATATATTTAAATATAATGCTACAAAATTACCATCAACTTTACATTATACGGTTTACTCTATTTAATTAATACAATTACTTTACGAAATAGACATCAAAGAGGATATGGAGAAGCACGCAAACTGACGTCGGCAATAATCAATACGTTTTAGATGTTTAATGCATCACAAAACCAGCAATGTGACAACCCGGTAAACCACATTATTTTAAATTTGGAATTATGAAGTATTTTTAACTATTTTATGAGACTTTTGTTTTATTTCGAATAAATATGCATTGCATTACATGCATTTTTAGAAAATATGCTTTAAACCTATGAATTTCTCATTAATGTTTCAAAAAATCATTATCTCTTAATTTTCCCCACAAATCTAAACTATTGGTGTTATTTTCTTGTTAGTATTATTGTTTCCAAATCATGAAATTTCATTTTATATTTCTCCCTATTTTCGAAAATAATGGGAATAATTATTTCAAATTGGAAAATATGCATTTACTAGAATGAATTGATTAAAGCAATTTTTGAAAATAAAATTATGTATTTATATGTATGAAAAAAAAACGAAATTGTATAAAAATAATTAAATAAATATGTCTTCCATTATTTTAATTACCCATTTATGTAATTTTCATGAAAAATGTGGTAAAAGGAAGGCTACTTGTAAGTTTCACCTCTTAGTATTGTAAATAGCAAATGTGTATTAATCTTTGCCATCAAAATATAGTTTCATATTTTTCTATCTCTCCTACAATTATATATTTAAATATAAATATAAATATAGGAAAATAATTTTCCTAAAATCATGAAGTTTCATAATTATTTTCTTATTTAAAAAAAATTAGCAATTTATTTTCTCTAAAAAATAATATTTTTCAAACATGCATTTTATTCTTTAAGAATTAATAATTAAATATTCTAGACTATTATTTCTTGGAAAAATATAGTTTTCAAAATTAGAATTTAATTTCTTTAATTTTCAAATTTTGCTCAAAATAAATCATAAATTCCCCATAAAATTATAAAATTCCAAATTTTCAAAATTTATAAATACAATAATATATTTCTTGGAATTATAGGCACAATTTTCGAATTTTAGTTGAAGAAAATTATAAAATCTTATTTTATCATATTTCATGATAGATTTTATCATATTTTATGATATTTTTGCAAGAAAATCTTCCCTAATGCACCATTAATAATTATTTTGCATGGTTTACACTTACCTAGCTTATGATTCATATAGTAGCATTACACCATAGCCTAAATGAGTCTTCCACATAAGGGGTAAGGTGGAAGAATACATTTAATACACTAACTTAGGTGTAAAAGTAGTGATTATGGAATAAATTGATCTAATAACAAAAAAATCCACTTCTTCCTCTTATTTCCATAAACAAGACCAAAATTCCACCCCTTTCCCCCCCCTAAAACTGTCCATAACACACACTCACACACTCCCTCCCTAATTTCTTCCAAAAACCACTAATTTCCTACCCCTTTTTCCCTAGCTTCACTTCACTACCCTACACTTCCAAAAGAAAAAGAAGGTAGAAACCTTACTTAATTACATAAGTAGAGGGTTTTTCTTGTTTCTTGAAGTAGGATAATCCTACTAAAGGCAAGCTTCCATACTCTTGTGCCCAAGCTATGTAAATGAATCAAGCTTCAATGGCCTTGAGTGAGAGCTTTTGCCAAACATGGTCCCATGTTTCATATAGGAGCTATTTTGATCTTAGCATGAATTTACTTGTTGATATGTTGTGTGATTATTGTTCAAGTTGTCTTTTGGATGATAAATTATGCGTTGGTTCTTTGATTTCAAGAGGTTTATGCTAGTTAAAGTTTACTATTCATTTTATAGTTACCATGAACTCGTGAAAGTAGTTTCACTACTTGGTATATCTTGAGTCCTATTTATGTGTTAGCTTGTGATCTTGTAAAGATTATGTGAATTTTATGAAGTATTATGTGCTTTATGAAGTGTTATGTGCCTAGAAGTTCATAAGATATACTATACTCTACATTTTATGTTAAAATAGTATATTTGGAACTATGTTCATTTTATTTGGAATTACTTTTATAAAACTATATTTCTTCAAGTTGTTAAAATATATCTATATGTGTTTTCCCTATAGAATATATATAGTGGTCAAATAAATTTTTTTATAGTAGTATAGATATTATATATATATATATATATTATTTGATATATATTATATATGTATATATATGTGTGTATATACATAATACGTGTATATACATATGTATACATACATAGTTATATTTATCTATTTTTGCAGACATATACATACTTACATATATATATATAATACGTATATATATGCATATATAGATATATAATTATATTTTTGAATATATACATCTTATATATTTACATATACATCTATATATATATGTAGTGTACGTGTATACATATATATATATATATTTATGGTACATATATGTAAACATATTTATAGTTTCATTATATGTTTTCATCTATTTATATAAAGTTGTACGTACGTATGTATATATCCATACATTTATATTTCATTTATATTTTAGCTTAACTATATTTATGGATATGTTACATATATACATTTATACATATATATACCCACATACTTATGTTAGTTATATTTTGTCAAAGAGTACATATATAGATATATATGTTATAAGTATATTTTCGTTATATATATACATATGTGTGTGTGTGTATGGCCGTGTATTTATATACATATATTCGTACTCTTATGTTTTGATTATATTTTTGTCTAAACTTCATATTTTACGCATTTATAAATTTATATATATATGCATAAATTTATGTATATATTAAATAAGTTTATGAAACCTTATCTTTTATTATTTTATTGTATCTTGATGATATTCTTTTCTAAGATGTTGGAATAATATGTTGAAATATAGAAGCAAGACTTCCAAGATTATACTATGTGCATAGATGATGATTATGTGAAATGGGCCCGAAAATATATCGAATGGTTTGGGTGAGTTCTGTCGGGACATATCAATGGGGTAGCCGGCTGTAAGAGTTCTCACTCTCTCTATCTCCTAATCCCTCATTGGATAGACAGAGAGATCTACTCAAGAGAGAAGGTCGTAGGAAAATTTCGTGTAACACCCGGGGTACGACCATTGGAGGATAAGGCAGGCAAGAGTAATGTGCTGGTTGTATATTTCGGCTTGGGTTGTCATAAGGGTTACTGTTAGGTGACGAGAAAGGTTTGAAATGAAAAACTATGTGTTTATGTACAAGTGAAAATATGTGTTTATGTGCAAATCACACACAAGCCTCTTATGTGGTTAGGTAATGTTTTTACTCAACTATATATTGATAGTGTGTATATGACATGTTTTAGATGAACCCAAGGATAACTTTAACGAGGTCGAAGATGAGGAATAGTTTGAAGCCTTCTTTTAGGATGAGAGCTACTAGTTTCTGTTGCATACTTATTTCTGATTTTGTGAATTTCAGCTTTATGTATTTGTAAACAAATATTTGTATTCGGAG
This sequence comes from Petrea volubilis, assembly GCA_026212405.1. NCBI lineage: Eukaryota > Viridiplantae > Streptophyta > Magnoliopsida > Lamiales > Verbenaceae > Petrea > Petrea volubilis. The sequence continues at coordinate 3,801,564 of CM047884.1, read as the reverse complement.
TATTGTACTTTATGTACGATCATGACGTTATGTTGTCTATTTAAGTATATTTTCAATTAAACGCTTTATATGTAACAAGCATGGGTTACCGGAGTCGTTATAAGCAAACTCAACCCGAAGAGCCACATTAATACTAGTCACCTATTAAAGCGCTCTACTCGAACAAAATTTATAAAAAAAATATTTAAGTCAATATCCAAAATACCCCCCATATTAAAATCCGCACAAATATCTCTTGAAAAAACTTGTAAAAAAACAAACCATCACAACCAAAACAAAACAACAATTTAAAAATAAATTCCATCACTAGTAATAAAAAATAAAACAACTCCCACCACAAAATTGTGTACTCTAGTTAACCATCTAACATCACTTATTGGAGCGATATACACGCAATTGAGGTAGCTGTCATGATCATTACACTACTCTTGCGACACATCAGAGCACATAACATCAGGAAGCCACTCAAATACTCTATCAAATAATACTTTATGGCATCATCCTCAATAGAAAAAATCATATAATTAAAAGCATTTGCTCTTCATAGTTGAAACTATATGTTGCTAAGTTTAAATCTACTTTGATAAAATAATTCAAATAGTAATATGCTTACTATTTACGTTATAAGTGAGATGTTTATTTTCTTTGGGTACTCGTTAGGCTTGAAGTTTTGTTAATGTTCAAGAAGAAGACTTTTTAAGAAGAAAACAGAGGATTCTAATTGGAATTGATTATGCAGGAACATACATTAGTTTTTTGATAGGAAAAACTGATCTAATTTGGAATGAATAACCGATCCCATCCTTTTGCTAGATAACTAATCCCTAAAAATAGAAAATACAAACTGCTAATCAAGTTAATATTATTAATTAGATATAGTGCAGCCTTTAAGCACTTATTTAAGACTCCTCCTTGCTTTAAGAGCTACAAACTCCAAGCTTTTGTCTTAATAACTCAAATTTGCTGACTGATAGTGGCTTGGTGAGGACATTTGCTAACTGATCTTCAGTCTTGCAATCGAGTAGAGTCACTACTCCATACTTTTGCACTTCTCGCAAAAAGAACAATTTGATATTGAAGTGCTTTATCTTTCCATGAAACACAGGATTGTGGGAGATTGCTATTGCAGCTTGATTATGCACGAACAACTCAGTGCTTTTTGTCTTGTTCCATGTGTAAATCAACTAATATTTTTCTCAACCACAATGCTTGATTAACTGATGTTGTTGCAACTACAAACTCTGCCTTTGCTGTAGATTGCGCTACAATATCTTGCTTCTTAGAACACCATGAAAAATCTCCCGAGCCAAAACTGAAATAGTACCCTGAAGTACTTTTCATGTCATCAATAGAACCTGCCCAATTACTGTCGGAATACCCTAGTAGCCTGAAATTTTGGCTCTTCTTAAACTTGACACCATAGTTGATAGTGCTTGTGATGTATCTAACAACCCTTTTTCCTGCCTTTAAATGCACCTCGCTGGCATAATGCATGAACCGAGATAACATGCTTACAACATACAAAATATCAGGCCTTGTAGCCATAAGATACATCAAACACCATACCAAGCTTCTAAAATAAGCTTCCTCCATTTTTTCAACTCTATCATCCTTACTTAACTTTTTCCTTCTGATTCATGGGTGTGTTCCCTTCCTTGCAATCTTCCATGTGAAATTTCTTAAGAATCTCCTTTGCATACTTCTTTTGGCAAATGAAAACTCTATGTTGTTCTTGCTTGATTTCCATGCCAAGAAAATACGACATTAGACCAAGGTCTGTCATCTCAAAAACTTTCATCATGTCCTTCTTGAAATCATTAATAAGCATAGAGTTGCTTCCCGTTATCAAAAGATCATCCACATAAAGAGAAACAATATGGTGCTTGATGTAAAGAGTAGATTCTGATAGACGTTTTTCAAAGCTATCATCTATTCGACTGTACTAGGCCCTTGGTGCTTGTTTAAGGCCATAAAGTGTCTTCTTTAGCCTATAGACCTTGTCTTCTTTGCCTTTTCCCACAAAGCCTTCAGGTTGCTCAACATAGATTTCCTCTTGTAGGAAACCATTAAGAATTGCTGACTTGACATCTATTTGGTATACTTTCCAATCCATTTGGGCAGCAATTGCATGTAGAACCTGATTGTGTCAAGCCGAGCAACTGTGCTTGTTAATAATCTACACCAAAAATTTGAGCATACCCCTAACAACAAGCCTTGCCTTGTGCTTGATTTGAATAGCATTTCTGGTGCAGTTCTAGCTGTACAAGATCTCACTTTTTCTTGGTGCAAAAATTTATAAAGAGTGGGCAAATTCCAGCTTTTGGGGACTGGGAAAATGCGAATGAGCTTTCGATAACTCAGTATTTTGAGTGCGCGAGGCAGGCGGGCCTACTCCGGTGTAGCTGCTTTGCCGAATGCGGTGGCTCTTATACGAATAATGCCGCTTCGTGGGCTACCGCCGCCGTTGGTGGTGGTGCTGGTGGTGATCTTTTAGCTGTTGGCTTTGAGAAATCTCTGCCTCGCTGAGTTTATGCTGCTCCTCAAAGAAAGACGAGGGGAGTTAACAAGGGCCATCCATGTTCCGGTGAGCAGAGGCGACAAGTTAAGGTTCGCGACTTAATGGATCAACCAAGAAATCACCAGCCCTCTGCTCAGAAACACCATCCGAAACATATTAACAAGTCTGTAAACCTCGTCCCACAACAGAAATCCTCGATTAACATTAAACCGGTCGATGAAGATCTCTACAAGATCCCTTCTGAGCTACTCGAAAACTCCAAGCGAAAGAAAATGATGGGGTTCTTCTCCAGATGCATGGTTCCTCCTTGTGCTGCATGAGTTTGAAATCGGAAAACGTTTGATCAATTAGAGTAATTCAAATCGACAGGGGCTTTGTGCTAAGGAAGACGATCATGAAGCTAAAGCAAGTTCACAGAATATATATCAAGAGAGTTTTGAGATCATTTTCTTGTTTACCACTTAGCTTGATTCTACACCCTTTTGACACCTGAATAGGGGTGTAAACGAATCTGAGTCGAACCTAAAAATGTGTAAGCAAACCGGAATTAAGTTTGAGTTGAATGTTTTATCGGATTCGCATATGTTGGCAAATATGTGTTTGTAAATTTAGTTTTCAGCTCATAATTTGAATATATTTTGTCCCTTTACAATAGCATAAAAATAAAAATAAAAAAAAAGCCTTGCCTTGTGCTTGTTAATAGAACCTTGTGCATTTAACTTGGTTCTAAACACCCATTTCACCCAAATTATTTTTCTATCTTGAGGTTTGTTAACTAGCTCCCAAGTTTTATTTTTTTTCAATCATATACAGCTTCGCCTTCATTGCAGCTATCCAGTGTACAGCTATCCAGTGTGGATCTTTTTTACCCTCATCATAACTAGCAGGTTTGCATACTGCCACATTGCATCTTTAATATATGTTCGTGAGCAATCTAGTGCCTCTAATTGGCACATCATCCACTAGTTCATTCTGCCAAGCATTCACAAGCTTAATCAGGATTTGAATTGCCTTACTTGATTCATCCCAATTTGACTGCTCATTTTTCATAAAATGCACATCTCTAGTGATGATTATGGTCTCAGTTTATGGTTTGAAAACCTTATATGCCTTTGAGACATTATTGCATCCAACAAAGATGCCTACCATAGCCTTTTTGTCTAATTTGTCTCGTTTAACCTGAGGAACATATGTAAAACAAAGATAACCAAACACTTTAAGAAAGTTAAATGAAGGTTAGAATCCATACCAAGCTTCAAATGGTGTTTGATCTTTCAATGCCTTTGTAGGAAGTCTATTTTGAAGTGATAATATGTTATTTTTACCTAATTTCAGGCCTCAATTATGCTTATTTCGATTAATTTTGGATCTTAAATGGGTTAAAATTTCACAAAAGTTAATTCTTACTTGCTATAGGTAAAACTTGATGAAAAGGAGCTAAAAACGGGCAAAAGATAGTAAAAAGTGCAGAGGAATGTCGTACAAGAAAACTGGAAGGTTAAATTTGGGAATAATCATGTTTATCACGCAAGGCGTGATCACGCCTTAGGAGCTGAAAATCCTACGTGGGATTGGAAAAGGAAGAGGTTGATATGGCAAGAGTTCGACTTGGAAGCAAATTCTCTACTTGCCTACAACTATTAGGGTTTGCCAAATAATTATCCTAGCTCTATTAGGATTTGGATTTAGGGTTTGAACCCTATATATACCCGTTGTTATTTTATTGTTTAGACATCTTAGATTTTACTCTTTATTCTAGTTCTTAGTTTTTCTCTAGAGAATTTCCAGCTTTTATATTTTTATTCTAGTTGTTATTATGGCCATGCGTGGCTAAACTATTTTATTCAGTCAAGGAATAATTCGAGCCAACGTTTTCTTCGAGGATTGTGAGATCTAATCGGTTTCTTGTCTTTTAATTTTGATGCAGTATTTGTGTATTTTTCTGTGCTTTTTGGGAAAACTCCATCTCTTATTGATGTTTTGTTAGTTGTACAATTAGGGCCCATTGTTCAATTAATTTAACTTCAAAGTTCCAGTTGGTAAGATCAAATCCGTAATTGTTTGATTGAATCAACACAAGTGGAAAGTAGTATAATTCGTTATACTATGAAAAATACGCAATCTAGTTTCGAGCAACCACGTTTGTAGGTTTGTTGGCTAGGATTTGGGTCTTTCTAGTTTTTAATGCTGTTAACGGGTTAAATCCTATCGTTCGACTAGGGTTATTCGTTAATTAGGGGTTATTCATAGCGTTCGCATGTCTAATCTATTATTAAGGAAAGATTAGGTTGGACGAGTTCTCTGAAGGCTATACCCAATCTATTGCATGAATTAAAAGCTATTTTTGAATCAAGGATCAATCTATGAAAACGTTGTGCGAAGAATTACCCTTGACCGAGTCTTCATTCTTATAGATTTACTTGTGTTTTTTTTCTTACTTTTATTAACTTATTATTCAAAAACCCCCTCTATTTACTTTATTTTGCATTCTTGGTTAACTTGGAATTTATCAGTAGTTATTCCCCGTGGGATCGACCTTTCTCACCCTATCTACAAATTAATTTTGTAGTTAGAGGAGTAGGATTTATTTTTGGTGGATTCGACACCCATCAAATTTTGGCGCCGTTGCCGGGGAATTACAAATTTGATTTATTTTCTTTGATGACCAGGAATACTAATACGAGCGAACTTCAATAGGATTCAGAAATTGAAAAAACAGCTCGTAGATTGAGGAAGGAAACCAAGTTGAAAAAGCTAACCCAAGGCGAATCTTCTTCTACCACTCCCCCCATTTCAGATTCTTCTTCTGAGTCCGACTTGGAAATCGAAGAAATGGCACAACCACGACAAACCCTGCGCCAATTAGCCGCACCACCCAAAGATCAACAACCTCTTTGTATAACCTACCCTAACTTGGAGGCATCACTTGAACTAAAGTCGGGATTGATTCATCTCTTACCCAAGTTTAGAGGGTTGGAAAACGAAGATCCCCACAAGCATCTCAAGGAGTTCCATGTGGTTTGCTCTTCCATGAAACCACAAGATGTGGACGAGGATCATATTAAGTTGAGGGCATTCCCCTTCTCCTTAATCGACTATGCAAAAGATTGGTTGTTTTACCTTCCATCAGGATCTATTGATTCATGGGGTGACATGCAACAAGCATTTTTGAACAAATTTTTTCCTGCATCTCGTGTTGCTGCCATTCGAAGGGATATTAGTGGAATTTGCCAAAGAAACGCCGAGACACTTCATGAATATTGGGAGCGTTTTAAGAGGTTATGCTCAAGCTGCCCCCAACATGGGATATCGGAACAAGCACTCATTCAATACTTTTATGAAGGTTTGATACCCATGGAGCGACGTATGATCAACGCAGCCAGTGGAGGAGCACTAGTGAACAAAACCCCGAGGAAGCTAGAGATATAATTTCTACTATGGCGGATAACTCTCAACAATTTGGAATGCGGCAAGAGCCGTCACGACGAGTCAATGAGGTAAATTCTTCTTCTCTTGAGGATAAAAAAAATCATTTGACATCGTTAGTTCAAAATTTTGTAGGAAGCGCTTCGCAAGCAAAAGCATGTGGAATTTGCGCCGCCATTGGACACCATACTGATATGTGCCCAACACTTCAAGAGGACAACCAAGAACAAGTCAATGCTATGGGAGGATTCCCGGGAGATCCTCAAAGGAAATACGATCCATACTCTAATACCTACAATCCCGGATGGAGGGATCACCCCAATTTGAGTTATGGAGCGCGTCCTCAAAATTTTCAACAATTCCAATCAAGGCCACCAGTTCCACCGCCACAACAACCCACTAATTCAGGTATGTCTCTCGAGGATATTGTTAAATCCCTAGCCACTAACCAAGAACAATTTCAACAGGAAACAAGGGCCAACATGAAAAAATTGGAGGATCAAATAAGCCAACTAGCCTCATCGATGAGTAAGGGGGAATCTCAAGGTAAATTGCCATCGCAAACTGTGGTCAATCCAAAACATAATGTGAGTGCAATTACCTTGAAAAATATGGAGGAGTTGGAAACACGTGGATTGATGGGCCATGGATCAAGAGCTGTAAAAAAGAGGGAATTTCATCATAAAGCACAATCTAGAGAAGATGAGCCACCCACAACTTGGGAGATACCACCCCCTTTTCCAGAAAGATTCATGAAATATAGAAAGGAAGCGAAGGAAAAGGAGATCCCCGAGACTTTTTGCAATGTTGAGGTAAATGATCATTTAATTGATAAAATTGACAAGTTACCGCAAAATGCTGAAGGGCTTGAGGAGTTATGCACAAATAAGCAAAAGTTAGAGGGCTCACAAAAGGTAAGTTTGGGGGAGAATATGTCATCTTTAATACAAAAGCAACTCCCACAAAAATGCAAGGATCCAGGTATGTTTTCTATCCCATGTACTATAGGTAATGTTGGCATAAATCGAGCCATGTGTGATTTAGGTTCTTCAGTCAATGTCATGCCCATGTCCATTTTCTCACTTTTGAATGTTAAATCACTGAAAGAAACAACTATAACTCTTCAACTTGCCGATGGATCATTAATCCACCCCAAAGGGGTATTAGAAGATGTCTTAGTACAAGTTAATGGTTTGGTTTTTCCCGCTCATTTCTTTGTTCTAGATGTAGACAATAATTCAATGCCCTGAGATATTTTGCTAGGAAGACCTTTTCTTAGCACTTCTAGAACTAAGATTGATGTGTATAATGGTATGCTTACCATGGAACTTGATAGAAAAGTGATTGAGTTTAAAGTTTGTGATAGCTTGAATTGCTTTAATGAAGTGTGCTCTGTGTTCAGTCTAAAAGCTTTCACTCCACTAGCTAAAGAGCAGGAATTGCACGATACTAGGCATTTGCTAATGGTGGGAGCGATAATGAATGAGGTTTCAAAAGATATGGATGTGCCGATCTCCGACATTGAGGGGGGAAGAATGATAAAAAAGAAATTAGATGCCAAAGGAGACGAGAACCGTAATGGAGAGTTCATAAGGAGAGCCGACAATGATCCTTTCTCACCTCCGATTACTTAAACCCACTCTCTAACGTCTAGCCTAAGACGATAAACAAGGGCGCTTTTGGGAGGCAACCCAATTTTCCATTTTCTTGCAAAAAAAAAAATTAGGGTTGTGCACAGAGCATTAGGCGTGATCACGCCCTATTAATTAGATGAAATTCTCTAAAATTGAACAGACGTGCTCTCCAAATAGAGCGTGATCACGCCCAACATAACAAGCACATCTGTCCTATTGTTTCTCTCCATTTCTTTTCTCCCATTTGCGTTTTTTTTTTCATCAAGTCAAAATTGAATTTTTGGTCAAAATTTTACTCCCCTTCTTCTTCTTCTACTTCTCTCGCTCTCTCTCTCTCTCTCTCCCGTCATTCTCATCTCACTCACCAGTCCGCCACCACTGTTTTTCCCACAACCCAGATCCGCTGCTGCTCTGCACCACTGCTGTTGTGCTCTGTTTTCTTCACTGCTCCAGCCACCGCCGCTGCTCAGTCTCGCTCCACCTCACTCTCCAGTCCGCCGCCGCTGCTCAGTTTATCTCACAGCCGCGACGCCAGCTGTCCCCTCTCCGGTCCAGATCTCCAGCCGCCGACTTCGTCCGCCACCACTGCTTCTCCCACAGCCACAACCTAGTTTTTTCTCTCTCTCCGCCATCCTCTAGTAGCCGCCGTAGCTCAGCACCGCCAGAATCCGCCCGCGCTCAGCCCTTGCTCTGTTTTGCTGACCTGTTCCCGTCGCCCCAAGCACTAAACAGCATCAAATTTTATTCCTTTGTCTTCATGTTTCAGTTTCTTTATTGCCAAATTTCAGCATTTAATCCTTAATTAAGGCACTAACTGTATTATTTTTATAGATTGAATATGACGAGAGCTAAGAAGAAGGCACCACAAGCCCCCATACCCAAATCATTCGGAAAATGGTCTCGAATTGTATTCGAAACCTCTCCATACTAGTAGCCGTTTTTCAGGGGAGTCCTTTTTTCTTCTTGTATTTCCCTTTCTTCCGTTTTACATTGAGGAGAATGAATAGTTTAAGTGTGGGGGAGGAATATTTGAATTGTGATAGCATGGAGTTGATGAATTTTTGAGGGGAATGTGCTTTAATTTTGGGGTTGTTGTGCATATTTGGCTTTGGCGAACTTGGATTTAGAAGGCATATCATGTTGGCTTTTCCGTATTTTATTTGCCTCTGTGCATTTTGACTTGTTCCTTAGTGTTAACCCGATTTATACATGCTCTACTTAATCAAGCTTGAATCATGAGTTGTCGATTTTTCTTGAATGTTATCTGGTTTTGTTTTGAAATAATGTAGAATAGGGAGTCAAGGAGCCTATGGGGTTACACTTGGGAAGTGACAATTTATAGAAAAGTTCATGAATTCTTTCACCTTAACAAATTGGTTTAAAACATGGGGCTTGGGTGTGAAATATGAGGGAAAGATGCTTGATACAACGTGAATTGATGAATAGGTTTGGCTAGCGGTCACTTTTTGTAAGAATTTGTTGTAATTCTGCTTGATGTTATGTTGAACTCAAAAGAGGAGGAATAATTGTGGGGAGATTATATTATTAAAAAAAAAAGAGCATATATAGAAAAATTAAAAAAAAAAAGGAAAAGAAAAAAAAGTGGCCAATTTACTCCGCTAATCACGCAAAAAAGTGATTATGAGTAGAGCTAATGTTCATCTAGAGGTTGTTACCAACTGAGTAACCGGGCACATTCATCACCAATGTTTTTGTTCACGTAAAAAGGTTGGTTAACAATCTAGACAAGTTAATCACACCAACTGAGTAACCGGGCACATTCATCACCAATATTTTTGTTCGCGTAAAAAGGTTGGTTGTGGTTGCGATTGGCGAAAATAAATATTTATATATATTTATAAAAAAAAAAGAGAGAAAAGAACAAGAAAAAGAAAGAACAAAAAAAGAGAGTCAATAAAACTACTCCACATTGTTATTCTTCTAATGAAGGATATGTGAGATCTTGCATGATTATGGTGATTTCCGCCTTTAAGTTGATTTGCGAAACCGAACTTGTTTGTTAAGAATCGGGGTAAAGAGTGTTAATCCATCATATTAAATGCCTAAAGACCTTTGTTGGAACCAATGCCTAAGTGTGGGGGGTTTTGTGGATGTATCTTGTATGTTGTTCTGTTTTTAAGTGTACCTACATTTGCTCTTTGACTTCATTAATTTGACATTGCCTTAAGGGTTTGCTTTTTTTTTTGAGAAAAATTGATGACTTGGATTTATTGCATGCTTGAGGACAAGCATGGACTAAGTGTGGGGGAATTTGATAGTATGTTATTTTTACCTAATTTCAGGCCCCAATTATGCTTATTTTGATTAATTTTGGATCTTAAATGGGTTAAATTTCACAAAAGTTAATTCTTATTTGCTATAGGTAAAACTTGATGAAAAGGAGCTAAAAACGGGCCAAAAGATAGTAAAAAGTGCCGAGGAATGTCGTACAAGGAAACTGGAAGGTTAAATTTGGAAATAATCATGTTTATCGCGCAGGGCGTGATCACACCTTAGGAGCTGAAAATTCTACGCGGGATTGGAAAAGGAAGAGGTTGATATGGCAAGAGTTCGACTTGGAAGCAAATTCTCTACTTGCCTACAACTATTAGGGTTTGCCAAATAATTATCCTAGCTCTATTAGGATTTGGATTTAGGGTTTGAACCCTATATATACCCGTTGTTATTTTATTGTTTAGACATCTTAGATTTTACTCTTTATTCTAGTTCTTAGTTTTTCTCTAGAGAATTTCCAGCTTTTATATTTTTATTCTAGTTGTTATTATGGCCATGCGTGGCTAAACAATTTTATTCAGTCAAGGAATAATTCGAGCCAACGTTTTCTTCGAGGATTGTGAGATCTAATCGGTTTGCTTGTCTTTTAATTTTATGCAGTATTTGTGTATTTTTTTGTGCTTTCTGGGAAAACTCCATCTCTTATTAATGTTTTGTTAGTTGTACAATTAGGGCCCATTGTTCAATTAATTTAACTTCAAAGTTCCAGTTGGTAAGATCAAATCCGTAATTGTTTGATTGAATCAACACAAGTGGAAAGTAGTATAATTCGTTATACTATGAAAAATACGCAATCTAGTTTCGAGCAACCACGTTTGTAGGTTTGTTGGCTAGGATTTGGGTCTTTCTAGTTTTTAATGCTGTTAACGGGTTAAATCCTATCGTTCGACTAGGGTTATTCGTTAATTAGGGATTATTCATAGCGCTCGCATGTCTAATCTATTATTAAGGAAAGATTAGGTTGGACGAGTTCTCTGAAGGCTATAACCAATCTATTGCATGAATTAAAAGCTATTTTTGAATCAAGGATCAATCCATGAAAATGTTGTGCGAAGAATTACCCTTGACTGAGTCTTCATTCTTATAGATTTACTTGTGTTTTTTTTCTTACTTTTATTAACTTATTATTCAAAAACCCCCTCTATTTACTTTATTTTGCATTCTTGGTTAACTTGGAATTTATCAGTAGTTATTTCCTGTGGGATCGACCCTTCTCACCCTATCTACAAATTAATTTTGTAGTTAGAGGAGTAGGATTATTTTTGGTGGATTCGACACCCATCATGAAGAAACACTGTTGTATTTGTTGCTTTCGCCCAAAATTTCTTTGGCAAATTCTTCTCATGCAACATATATCTTGTCATTTCCATAATATATCTATTTCTTCTTTCACTTACTCCATTTTGCTGTAGAGTATAAGGAGTTGTAAACTGATGATTTATGCCTGCTTCTTCACAAAACATGTTAAATTGTTGCGAAGTATATTCCTTGCCATTGTCTAACCTCAATGACTGGATTTTACAACACTCTCATTTTCCACCTTTGCTTTGAACTTGCAAAAAACCCTTGCAGCCTTGGACTTAAACTTTAGGAAATAAATCTAACACATACGAGTTAAATCATCTATAAAAATGATATAGACTACCTTTGAGAAAGGGAGTCCTTTGAGCTCCTGCAATGTCAGTATGGATCAGCTGCAACTTGTGTGAAGCTATCCATATTGTCTTTGGAAATGGAAGCCTTTTTTGCTTTCCAAAATGACAAGCTTGACAGTTTGGATGGTGTACGTCCAAGTCAGGCATATTCTTAACCAAATTCAGCTTTTACATTTTGAGTGGACCTTGGTAATGATAATGGCCAAGTCTTTTATTCTACATTTCAGCAGTACTTTCTTTAACAGAAAAGGCTATTTGCTCTTCCTCCAAAGGATCTAACAAAAAATTTTTACCTCTCATTTTTACTTTGAATAGCTCTAGACCATTAGCATTCTTGATCAAACAATATTTATCTTCAAAAATAACTTTGAAACCCTTTTCTATCAACTGACCAACACTTAGCAAGTTTTGGTCAATGTCGGGTGCATAAAGCACATCAGAAATGGTCTTTGTGCCCAAATAACTTGAAATAGCAATAGTTCCTCTTCCTTTTACAGGAATGTAGCCATCATTTCCAATTATAACTTTTGTAATAGATGTTGAATGTAACTCTTTGAAGAGTTCTTTCTCATTCGTCGTGTGGTTGGTGCATCCACTGTCAATCAACCAACATTCACCCAAGCTACTGCTTGAAAAATACAACAAATAGTTGGTCATCCTCGTCTCCTTCATTAACTTGAGCATTTACTTCTTGTTGTTGGTTCTTGTTCCTACAAATTATAGCCTCATGACCAAGTTGAATACATTTACTGCACTTAGCATCATGCCGTTTCCAACACTTTGAGGATGGATGACCTTTTTTACCACAATACTCACATGGAGGATAATTTCTCTTCGACTTTCCTGCCTTGCTTTTGTTATTACTTGCAGCACCTTCTCCATTTTTTGTTGGTTCTTCTTATTCTTCTTCTTTCCATATTTTCCTCCATCTTGAATTTTGGCTTTTAATGCATCTTCAATAGCCCCAACTTCTCGTGTAGCCATTCTTTACTCTTGTGCTTGCAGTGCACTCAGTAATTTTGCCAAGGTGATCCTAGACAAGTCCTTAGAGTTTTCTAAGGTTGTTATTGTTGTTTCAAATCTCCCGGGCACTGTTACCAAAAATTTGTCAACAATTCGAGAATCGATAAACTCAGTGCCAAGCAATCTTACCCTGTTTGCTATATTCAAAAGATGTTCATAGGATTCCTTGATAGTTTCTGATTCTTTCATCCTTTGCAACTCGAAGTCTCTTATAAGATTTATCACTTGCATGCCTCTGATTCGTTCATCTCATTCATATTCTGTCTTGAGATAATCCCAGATGGCCTTGGCTGACTTTAGAGAATTATTCGAGTAAAAATTGTTGAAGACATTGCTGAAAATAAGCAAGCCTTTGCTTTTGATTTTCTGGTTTTCCTGTCCTTTTGGTTCTTAATTTGGGCCATGGTTGGATTATTAGGCAATAGAAGAATTTCATACTCCTGTATTGCTTCCCACAAATCCATAGCATCTAAATATGCTTCCATTTTGATAGCTCAAATATAATAATTTTCACCATTGAAAACAAGAGGTGCCATAGTAGAGAAACTTGATTCTCCTTCCATACTCAAAAGAGTTCTGTTTTGAAAGACGAAAATGTTGTGTTTGGTGGAACCTTAAATCACTTAATACTCATAGATCCCTCAAGAAGAAGGCTTTGATACCAATTGTTAGTGTTCAAGAAGAAGACTTTTTAAGAAGAAAACAGAGGATTCTAATTGGAATTGATTCTGCAGGAACATATATTAGTTTTTTGATAGGAAAAACTGATCTAATATAGATAGAATATCTGATCCTATCCTTTTGTTAGAAATTGAAAATACAAACTGCTAATCAACTTTATATTATTATTTCGATATAGTGCAGCCTTTAAGCACTTATTTTTCAAGTTTACACCTGCAATTTGAATTTTAGTGTTGGGATATGATTCTTTGCTCCTTTCAAACTAAATCTTTTGAACATATTACTGGTTCAAAGTTTGAAATTTTACTATTGATGGGCCAGATTGAATTTTTTGTAAAATATGGAGGGTAATCATTTATACAAAGGGGGACAGAAATTTGAAATTCTAATAAAAAAAATATGCATAAAATATAATCATATAAAAGATGACAAAAATGAAAAGGAATTAGTGGGTAGTTGTTATTCTTGTCCCTTGCCTCTATCCCTATTGTCTGTCCTCTGTAGCAAATATTTTTTTAGAAAAATTGCATATAACCCCCCTATGGTTTCGAAATTCTACTGAAAACCCCCTCGTGGTTTAAAAATTGCATATAACCCCCATGTGTTTTAGAAAAATCTGCATAAAAACCCCTTCCGTCCAGAGTTAACGGAGAGTACATCACATGCATTTGAACTGCGAAATTGAAAATTTTTCCACCTTTAAATGCAAGTATATTGACCTTTATACCCCTTTTTCTCATAATTTTAAATACATTTATCAAATATTACTAATAAACCCCTCTAATTTATTAAAATTTCAATTTGCTCCCTTCTTCTTCATCATCCTCCCTCCCCACCACCACCCTTTCACGCCACCACTGCTGCCACCGCTGGCCACCATCGCTGGAGTTACAATCAAAAACACCAATCTATGCATCTTGCTAAGATAAACTAAACCCCTCATTCAATTTTAACAAATTTCAAATAATTTGCATTTAATTAAAAAAAATCTATTAAAAACCCTAAAACCCACTAAAAATACTCATTAATCTTTCTTCTTTAATTTCTCCATCACCACATAGATCCGATTTCCCCTTTCGATTTTCGAAATTTAGGGTTTTATCTTAGAAATTTATGTGTGTTAGTGCGCGCTGTGTGTGTGCATCTGTGTGTTGTGTGTGCGTCTGTGTGCGTCTGTGTGTGTGCATCTGTGTGCTGTGTGTGCGTCTGTGTGTGTTGTGTGTGTGCGTGTGCGCTGTGTGTGCTGTGTGTGCGTCTGTCTGTGTGTACTGTGTGTGTGCGCTGTGTGTGCTGTGTGTGCGTCTGTCTGTGTGTGCTATGTGTGCGTCTGTGTGTGCACCTGTGTGTGTGCGTCTGTGTGTGTGCTCTGTGTGTGTGTTAGTGTGTGTGCTGTGTGTTTGTTAGTGTGCGTGTGTGTGTGTGTTAGTGTGTGTGTGTGTGTATGTGCTGTGTGTTTGTTAGTGTGTGTGTTAGTGTGTGTGTGTGTGTGCGCTGGTGTGCTGTGCTTGTGTGTTAGTGTGTATTAGTGTGTGTGTGTGTGTTGTGCGTGTGTTAGTGTGTGTGTGTGTGTGTGTGTGTGTGTGTATTAGTGTGTGTGTGTTAGTGTGTGTGTGTGTGTGTGTTAGCGCGGGTTTGTTAGTGTATGTATTAGTGTGTGTGTGTGTGTGTTTGTGTTTAGTGTTTTATATTATTTTTATTTTAATTATTTTATATTTTATATATAAATATATTTAATTTATATTTTTTTATTTAAATATTATATTTTTATATTCAAACATAAATTTAGGCCATTCATTTGTTAAGTTAAGATCCAACGATTCCTATTAAAAGGGGCATAACGGGCATTCTTGTATATTTTTAACAGCGTTAACTTTGAGCTAACGGAAGGGGATTTTATGCAGGTTTTTCGAAAACACAGGGGCGTTATATGCAATTTTTAAACCCCAAGGGGGGTTTTCAATAGGATTCCGAAACCACAGGGAGTTATATGCAATTTTCCCTTATTTTTTTCACACTTTAATGTGTTTCAGTGCAATTTTAGGTGCCAACAGAGTCACCCAAAAAGTGCTACGTTGACAAATGATAATGAATTATTTTCATCATAAATGATCCTTTATCATGGTTGTAAAAATTACCAGCCAATCTGTTCAAGAATTTTAATAAAATTTGTAAGCACAACATTGATGTGGTCGGATTTGGTTCGCGGGACACGTTACTCCGATCAAAGGTATGGTCCTAGTATGGACGTCCAAGTCTGGTCCAAAGTCCAATCAGGAGAGCATGAAAGCTGGTCGGGTCCTATTCTGCAAGGATGGAACACACGTGAGGCTAGCCGGAAGTGTCTCTAGCGAAGATCCTCCGACGCTCAAGTCAGTATTCGAGTAGACAGTCGGAAGGTAGTAATGGGCCTAATAATGGATTAGAAATGTGTCCCCCCCCCCCATGAACAGTGCCGTTATACTATTTATAATAATTAGAAACAGGTGGGCCGGACTAAGGTTAGGCTGGCCCAACCCTGTTGCTAGCTATAGGGGCGCTCCTTGACACGCGCCGTGGGCGCGTCGGGTACTACATCTGTTACTGAAGGCGGATGTCAGGGTAATGACTCCAAGGATGGGATGGGATCGATATCGACGATGTTGTGACCCCGAGGAGATCAATAAGCCGAGGAGACGTGATGAATTCTGACCGAACTCGGCCGACATGACAGAAACTGGAGCCTGATCGGATTAGGCCTAACATGTAGCAACCCGAGATTGGCGGTTTGCGCTGAGCTGGAGTCGACGTGTGAGCTGAGTTGGCGCATGCGTGGCCAAGGCAGATTTGACCACGTCAAACATAATTGTTATTGAATTTTAGCCCGTCATTTGTTTTTCAAAAACAGATGATTCCATTCATTTTTTTTGAGTTGCAATTTTGGTTTTCAATGAACTTTTGTTAAGTGGTCATATTGCATTGGTATTAAAACCATATAAGATTATTTGGTGAGATTTATTCATAATATTTCTATTAGATTTTTCAAAATTTCGAACAATCGCAAAAGATACTGAATGTAGCTTGTTTTGTGATATAATTTTAGTTGGCAACATATTTCAACTATAGGTGTTGTGTACAAAGCAAAGTGTACTCAACCACTACTGAACGTTTTTCTAAATTTTTGTGCAAAGATTATCCTTCTTTCCTTTGCAGATTAGCAATAAAGAGAAAGCCTTGGGGTAGGATTAAATATCATTCATAGTAAAGGTGTAAACGGATGCTATACAGATCGGATATGTCGTTTCCATATTCGTATCCATTTAATTTTATCGAATATCGGTACAGATATGGATATTGATGGATATCTGAAATTAGTATCCGTATCCGCCGGATATCAGACGGATATCGGATACCCATATCCGATTGTAATTTTTAAAATTTAAATTCAATTATAAATATATGAATATTCGCATCCGATTATAAATATTCAAGTATATTATTCAATTATAAATACTTGATATTCAATTGTAATTAATTGAATATTGAAATTTGTGTGTACAATGTAGTCATTTTTTTTTATATATAATCTACTTATTTACAAGAAAATACACGCACACACACACATATAGTTATCATATATTTTTATTAATAACACTTAAAATTCATATATATTTGTTTATTTATTCTTTTTATATTTTTGTTAGTTATAAAGATTGGATATCCATTAAAAAAATCCATGTGTTTTATTTGAGTCAATAATTTATTATTTATCATTCCCATAATATCAACTATTTATTTTTTATTTCTATATATCTTACTGTAAGGACCCAATTTTTTCTTTCATTTTTCAATGTTACCTATATATTATTTGATGTTTAAATATATATCGTTTAAATGTTTATATGATTCATTTATGCATCTTATGTGACATTTTCCTTGCAATAAATACTTTGCAAAATATTTTTTAATACATGCCTATTTTTAGTTACAACATGCATAATTATTGGAAATTAATTTCCAATTTCATTTAGTAGTCATAAAATGCATAAATTTCAAACATACATATGTGTGTGTATATATATATAGATATACACGAAAATACATATATATTTAGGGTTAGATTATTTTCCATAAGAACATCTTGTTAATGTCATTTTCACACTATAACAAATATTTTTAAACACTAGGTTATAAGACTATGATATATATAGATATATAAATATCTTGCATTATATATGTATATAAATACATTCGAAAATATATATAAATATATAAAATTAGTTTTTTATTTCTTTAAGTCTTGTTCATAATAAAAATTGGAATAATTATATAATGTGACAAAAATATCCTAAAATTTATAGAGAGAAGGGGGGGGAACAAATTTGTAAGTATATATATATATAATATAAATATATGGTGTATGTTATGTCTTGCTCCCCAATTTTTCTAACATTTAATGAATATTACATTTGTAAATTCTCTTCTAGATATATATATATATATATATATGTACACACACACATGTAAGGCTTACATTAGACTAGATTATGAATCATACATTTAGGGCAACACTTAATCTAGAATTAGGTTAACACTTGAGCATTGAATTGGAAGATTCATTTATTATACCTCTTAGTTGTAACCCTAGGTGGAAAGGTAATAATAATTAGAAAATGACTTAATTAATTAATAATTCTATTTCTATCTTTAATATCTATAAGAATAAAATACACAACACAAAATCACACACCCACACACAAAAAAACTCACAGCACACACACACACTCCCTCTTGAAGTTATTTTGTTTCATTTCACTACACTTTTCCAACACTACTTGACATACACACCACTTCTAAAATAAAATGAAAGAAAGAAGAATGAGTTAGAGAAGGTAAAAATCGTACCTAGTACATGAGTTAGTTACTTGTGTTAGTTTTTACCATGCTATACTAGATCCTAAGATGCAACTACAAGTTAGTTGTTATCATGGTTCTAGTTATAAATACATATTGTCATCTTCATGAAAGTGAATGCTTAGGGAAGTAGGGTTTTGTCTAGGTACTTAAGTTAGTTTAAGTCTTGCATATGGCTATCATGTCATTATGCCCAACTATGTAACTATTATGTTAGAAAGCATGTTTCTATGTGTAGTTATGTTTTAGGGAAAATTACAATTTTCGTCAGCTATCTATTAGCGTTTTGGTTTTTCTTCCCCTAAATATACCAATTTTAATTTTAGTCCTACAATTTAAAGAAAATTGTCAATTTTAGTCCGATTTTACCGGAGTCTAGGACTTGTGCGGATGTGCACAACTAATTTGGGGCTTTCCGATCAATTGTGCTGATGTGGACAATTTTGATGATTTGGTTGATATGTGTATATTTACACATATTTTATTTTTTATTTATATATCAATATATATATTTTTTACACAATTAAAAAAATTTAAAAATAAAAACTTTTATCTTCTTCCACAAAACAAATCCTGTCCCAGCCACCCCCACCCCACACCACACTTGCATCTCTCTCTCCCCCCCTCCCCCCGGCAGCTCCCCCACCTTCTCCCCCACCACTAATTGCCGCTACCCCCACCACCACCTCTGTGTCTCTCTCTCGCGCCCTCCTCTCCCCCGGCGGCTCCCCCACCACTCACTGCCGCCACTCCCCACCACCACCTCTCGTCCCCCCTCCCCCCCCCCCCCGGCCAACCCCCGCCCGGCCCACAACCTCCTTCCTCCACCACCACACCGCCGCCACCCCCCTCCCTCTTTTCTCTCTCTCGTCATCCCCCCCACCAATCGCCGTCACCCCCACCTCCTTTCTCTCTCTCTCTCTCTCTCTCTCGCCCACTCCCCACTGCGCACGTCGACCCTCTTCTTCCTCCACCACCAACTACCTCGCTATCGCTAGATCTGGATCTATCCCTCCACCACCACCGTCAGCTGTGCACCAACCTGCAAAGAGAGGGAGAGGGACCAGAGCAGAGAGAGAAAAGAGGGAGTGGGTGGCGGTGTGGAGGCAATGGTGGCGGGGAGAGGACGGTGGAGGAGGGGGGTGGCGAAGAGAGAGACAAAGAGAGAGAGAGGGTCAGGTGGGGGCGAGGTTGGAGGTAGGTGGGTGGGTGGGATTGAGTTTTTATTTTTAAACATAAAAAATTTTATTTTTTAATTTTGTAAAAAAATATATATGTGGACATAAAAAAAATACAAAATATGTGTAAATATACATATGTCAGCCACATCATCAAAATTTTCCACATCAACGCAATTGATCGGAAAGTTCCAAATTAATTGTCTACGTCAGCACAAGTTGCCGGACTTCGGCAAAATCGGACCAAAATTGACAATTTTTCGTAAGTTATAGGCCTAAAATTAAACAACCCATACTTGTAGGATGAAAAATCAAAAATGTTATAGATAGCAGACGAAAATTGTAATTTTCCCAATGTTTTATGCTCATAAGAAAGCATGTATAGTCATTAGTTTCAAATATGTTTTAGTATGTTTTATGTTTGAAGTTATGAAAGTAAGAATATGCTTTGTATGCAATTATGTAAAATTATGTGACATATATGAAAAACTATGTATGCATGTCGAGCCCAAAAGTGATAGGGATGGATGTAGTTGAGCTCGGTTGGGACAGGCTATTGAGCTTGCCGATCTTAAAATAGTTCTCGACCCTCCATGGTTGCCTAATCCCTCCTTGCATTGACCGAGAGTTCCATATACTGAAGTGGGTCATAGGAAATATGGCATATGCTCGGGATATGACCACCGGAGTGATTTGGTTGGGATTTGGAGTCTATGGTTGGAAATTGGGAATGATGGCACTATGAGATAAGGTAACCACACATAGACGTGGAAAAAGGTAGACAATGTGAAAATTATGTGCTTATGTGCTCGAATAATTATGTGATAATATGCATGTATTTCACACGCGCACTTCATGTAACTATGTAAAATTTCTACTCAACATGTTTTTTAACATTATTTTTATATGATTTTTTAGCCAGGAAAGAGGCGGAAATTACGTCTGATGAAGACGGAGAGAAACGATTTGAGGCTTTTGGCTAATTATGTACTAGTCATGAGTTTGTCTCTATGATCATGTATTTTGTATTAAGTGGCTCGTAGGTACATTTTTTGTATTCTTAATAAAATCGTTGGTGATATGTTTTCGTAAAATTAGCTAGAAGTTACGGATCGTCACACTTACTATATGCGAAATATAATGCATATGATTATTAAAAATATAATTTTTTTTAAACTATTAACAACAAATGAATTTAACAAAATTATATCAAAGAACATGAATTAATTTTAAAAATAAAATATTATTAAAAGCACATACAAATTTCAATATACATATTACTTATTTTTTCCAAACATTATTTATCGGATTTATAAACAAATATGTATTCGGAGTGGATATTGAACGGATCGGATATCAAATTATCATATCCGGATCTATTTATAATCAGATATCTATAATCAAATACGAATAATATCCACTTTAAATGAATATGAATATAAATATTACGTCTTATAAATGAATACGAATGCGAACAATAATCAAATTTTTAATTATTTATTTACAGCTCTATTTGTTAGAAGCTTAATTGGGTAATATCTTACATCATTTTATTGTACGTGTCGAAAAAGGATGTCTGGATTTTGGCTTTTTTGGTTTAATCCAGCAGATACAATACTTCATTGAATTCTTGTGTCAGTTTACGTACCGTAGATGCTTTGAACTTTGAGCGTATTTCTTGATATTAACAATACCACTTTTTCATTATAAAAAAATAGTTTGTTATCACGCGATATGAGATTTTTGGATTTTTTAAGAGATTTACGCCGAACATAGCTGGAGGATTATTATATGAGATTATTGTAATGCAATGACTATATTTCCCACTATTATAGTGATAAATTTAGTGACCAATTTAGTCACGCATTTGATATTAAGATTTTCATAAATATTTTTTTCTTTTTCTAACTCAATGACGGATCCGGTGATCGAAAAAGACAATAAAAAATATGAAGTTTGTCACTGATTTTATAAATCATTGCTCGATTTCTTGATGAAATAATTTCTAGTTTTTTTTGTGATGGAATTTCCATCACTGAATTATTTTAGTGATGAACTTTATTTCTATCACTGAATCAAATAGTGAAAAGGCATCTAGTGATGGATTTGTAACGAAATAAAATCTATAATAAAACTAGCTCTGTGACAATTTTTTCCGTTAGAAAAGGATTATTTCTTTGTAGGGTGGTCAAACCTAAACTGATCTAATTGGGTTTGCATTGGGTTCGAATTGACTTGATTAGCTATTAAATCACCTAATAAACCATGAAATCCGGCCCAACCTGAAACACGACCCATTTTTTTTTTTTTTTGTAAAGGGGATTTTTAATTTGCAATTTAGAAAAGTTTTAGAAAACCTAAAACAAATGCATAACAGATATCAAATTTAACCTTCTAAAATGAGAACCTATTAGTACGAATCTTGCCATGAAATTTTAAAGTGCAAATTAAACCTGCATCCCTTAAGGTATAGTGTAATTACAAATGGTTTTGAGAATTATAAATAGCCCTTCGAGGTTTAGGACCATTTTGTAAACATTAATTGAGATGGCTAAAAGATAACTTTTCCGCATCAATAATAATCACCCCAATCACTAAGAGATGTGTCTCATCAAAGCTTGGAGAAATTCCTCAATCAATTTTATGATTGCATCAACCTTCACTAAGTAATTTCATTTTATACTACCATAACCACCATCGAGCATCACCGTCTATAATCCATCATCACTGCTACATTTTTTTCCCTAAACTTGATGTCATATACAACTTCTACATCTTAAGCTTGTTAGGACCATGAGAAATCCATCTCAAACACCACCATGAGGTATTTGTAATTTTTAAAACTAAATGGACTAATTTGTCACTACACCATACCTCAAGGGGTATAGATGTAATTTGCCCAATTCCATATAATACGGTAGGAAGTTCCTAAATTGCAAGACATATAAAAAAAATTAAATAATTAAGCAAAAAAGTATTACTAATTATGAAAATATTAACTTTACGTGTACAATATTTATACATAGTCATCTAATTTTGATTCATCAATAATTAATAATTTAATTTTTTCTTTAGCATTAGTTACATTCTTTTACTAAAAATTCACTAAAAAAATGGAGCTTTGTGACTGATTTTTCGGTCACTAAATGAGGAAAATCAATTACAAAATGAGATTAGTGACTGATTGATGATTGAATGTATCGGTAGAAAAAATCTTCATAGCAAATTTTTCTTATGACCTATTTTTTGACCAATCACAATTTAGTGACTAAAACATCAATCACAACTCTTTAAATTTCAGTCACAATTTCATTGACAAAAATGACATAATTTATTATTAATCTATCACAAATAGTGACCAACTTGTGACTAGTTTTCAACCATAACTTAGTGGTTGAAACATTTGAGTTACTAACTTGTAACCAACTTTTCAGTCACGGCTTAATGACTAAAATATCAGTCACAAACTCTTTTGGTATTATATGTATATGTAATTTTAAATAGGAAAAATTGTATAAAACCCCCCTGTGGTTTCGAAATAGTGTTGAATACCCTCTTGTGATTTAAAAATATGAAAAAAAAAACCCCGTGTTTTCAAAAAACATGCTTACGTGCCGTCTCCGTTAACTCCATCTTAACGCCGTTAGTTTCTTTATGAATTGTTCATTTTACCCTTAGTACTTTTACTTCCTTTAGTTTGTGCTAACCTAAATCAGACGAAGAGAATAGAGAGAGAAATCTGAGATAGATCGTGGGAAACCTAGGGTTTATACTGAAAAAATTTGGGGAAAGTACTTGATTGAAGAAGTTTCTAACCACGAACGAGTAAATGTTGGAGAATCATTGACGAAGAGTGAATCTACCGATTATTCATGGGGAAAAGTTGGGGAAAAAGGTAAGAATGGAATGTCCTCTTCTCAAATGTCACTATTGTGTGTGTTTCATCTAGTTATGTGTATATAAACAATGTTTTTCTGAATTTATTGGCCGACATTGTGTGTCGTTGATACATTAGGGTTTGGTCCCCACCCCCAAACATTTTGTATTGTCGTGAATGGGACATGTGGTCCCAAAGCCCTAGCATGTTTGGCATTTTGGGCCATGGCGTTTTACACTTTATAAAAATATGTTGACTGCGTAGCATGTTTGGTATATTTGGGGCATGGGGTTTTACTGAGTTGTTTTTACACTGTACTTTATAAAAATAGGTGTTTTACTGAGTGAATTTTTTTTTTACTTGCAGAACATGTCTTTGGGGGACTATGCAGATTTCTATTTGTGGGTTGGGGGTTCAATTGTGTGGGCTCCTAAGGTTAAGTATTTTAGTGGGTATAAAGTTTGGTTTCGTGATGTAGACAAAGAAAGATTGTTTTACAATGATTTACTAGACATGTACACAAAAGCTGGTGGTAAGGCTTGTAATGTTGTTATTTATTATTGTCTACCCAGGCATGAGTTAGATAATGGGATCAGAATTGTTGGGGGGACCAAGGTATACTAGAACTAATCAGGGCTTATAAAGGTATTTATGATATTTTGCTTTATCACAGTTGATATGGAGGGTAAAATAATTGAGCAGCTGATACTAGAACTAGAAGGTCCTTTAATGACAGTTGATATGGAGGGTAAAATAATTGAGCAGGTTGAACAAAACTTAGCCCTAACCTATCATGAACATCATAGTGAGAATGAAAATGTAATTGTGATGAATGATGATGTGAACTTGAATGAGAATGATGGTATGAATGTGTTTGATGATGATGTGAACTTGAATGATAACGATTGTAATGATTTGAATGTTGATGATAATGCTAATATTGGTCACTGTGATGATAATTTGAATGGTGAATGTGATGATGCTGATTTAAATGAGGAGTTTGGGGATGTTTTGGGTGATCAGAGTGTTGGAAAAGGTGATGAGGAGAGGGGTGGGACTAATGGGGTTAATTGGAGAGCTCATAGTGCTGGGGTGGGTAAGAGCAATGGGGAAGGGATGGTGGATGATGATTCTGATTCATCTAGTTCTAGTGGGTCTAGTTGTCCTTCATGGCTATTTGAAGACTTTGAGGGTCCACTAGATGATGATGGTGTATTTGAGGCTAGGTCTCCTAGGATGTCTAAAAAATTGGGGAAATCTCTTAGATCTTATGTGAAAGATAGGAAGAATGTACAAAATACAGAAAATGAACAACAGGGTAATGAGGAAGAGATAAACATAGAAGGGGTTGAGTGGTTTAGTGATCATGATAATAACAATGACTTAGAATCTTTGAATGGTAGTGATGATGACATTCCTAACTATCCTGTCTGGAATGAGGAAATGACCAAAAAAAATACTGATTTGTTTGTGGGTCTTAGGTTTATTACCAGGGAAGAATATAGGTTAGTGCTAAGGGATTGGGCAATGAAAAGGGGATGGGACCTAAAATTCCTAAAAAATGAGAGGCACAAAATCACTACAGTGTGTAAAAGTGGCTGCAATTGGAAAATTCATGCCTCAACTGTAATGAAAGGCACAACATTCCAGATTACATCACTAAAAGGGAAACATGATTGTGTTCATAACTTTGATAATAGGCAAGCTAATTAAAAGTGTTTAGGTAAAAGAATAGAGAACATTGTAAGAGATAATCCAAGTGAAGGTCTGGTTTCATTAAAAAATAAGATAAAAAGGGATGTTAAGGTAGATGTTAGTCTTGATAAAGTGTATAGAGCCAAAAGGTTTGCAAGACAGTTGATCAAAGGTGACATAAAAGAGCAATATAACAGGCTATACGACTATTGTGCAACAGTAGTTAAACACAATCCAGGGAGCAGTTTGGTGCTTAAGGTTAACAGGGATTTCAATCCCCCTGTTTTGGAGAGGATACACTATTGTTTGAGTGGTTAAGGGATGGGTTTTTAGATGGGTGCAGATCACTTATAGGTCTTGATGGGTGTTTTTTGAAGGGCTTTTATAAAGGGCAATTGCTGTGTGCAGTTGGGAGGGATGGGAATGATAACTTATTGCCCATTGCCATTGCTTTTGTGGAGAATGAGAAGTTCAATAGTTGGGATTGGTTTTGGGTTTGTTACTTAGAGACATAGGCTCATGTGAAGAAAGAGGTTGGGCATTTATTAGTGATAGACAGAAAGGATTAATTGAAGCAGTTGCACAGCATGCACCAAATGCAGAACACAGGTTTTGCATGAGGCATTTGTACAACAACTTTAAGATGAAGTTCAAAGGGCAGCAACTTAAGACACTTTTCTGGAAGGCAGCTTCTACATACAGTGTCAAGAGACACTTGAAGCTAATGAAAGAGATTGAAAGAGTCATGCCCAAGAGAGGCAAAGAACAAACTGCATATGAATGGCTATGTTTGAGTGGATTAGGAAAAAGTTTATGAAAAGAATACAAACAAAAAGGGTGGGAATGGAGAATTACAATGGAAATATCTGCCCAAACATTGCAAAAAAGATTGAAATTCAGAGAGAGATGAGCAGGCATTGTTTCCCTACATGGGCTGGAGCAGATAAGTATGAGGTCATGCACTATCTGGAGAACCATATAGTGTATCTCAATGATCATCACTGCGGTTGTGGTATGTTCAAGATAGTGGGGTATCCATGTTGCCATGCAGTCTTAGCAATCAATTACCACAGATTTGACATTGAGAATTATGTGCATCACTGGTTCGAGAAGCCTACATACTTGAGAGTTTACAGTCCCATGATCCACCTTGTTCCGGAAATGCATGATTTTGAGGAATTCCCCCTTGGAGTTGTTGATCCACCAACCATAAAAGCAAGGCCAGGAAGGCCTAAAAAGGTTAGAAGGAAGGATGCAAATGATGTTAAGGATGACATAGTTGCATCAAGAAAGGGTTTGACCACTACTTGTTCCAAGTGCTTAATTCAAGGCCATAATATGAGATCTTACAAAAATCCAATTCACCTAAGGTCTAAGTTTTTCAAGGTTGGTAATGATTTAATACATCTGTCTTAGTTGTTTAGCCTTTGTTTTATTTCTTCTGATATGTTCTCTTTCATCTACATATAGTAACACCCTTCACCCACAAATGATGGTAGCCATTGTGAACAATCACAAGCTTCTGCCTCAAATTCTCATGTTGAGATGTCATCTTCTTCAAAGGTTGCTTCATCAGCTAGGAAGCCAAAAGTGCTATTTTAGGTATAACTAAACCATTACAACCTACTTTATAATTGTTACATGATATGTAGATATTTAATTGTTTCGAATTACTATTTATACAGGCCCCAAGGCAGTCAAGGCCACCACAACCCTCACAAGCAAGTCAAAGACAAGCATCAAAAGCACCAAATGTACAACCAAGAAAAAGAAAACAACGACCACCAAGTTCCTTGTTCAAGAAAGGAAGTGACCAAAGGCCACATACACAAACTGTACAACAGCCACGCAATGCATTTAGGAAGCCAACAATCTCATCAAAACTCAAGAAAATTTCATCCTCTTATAGGCCGAGACAAGGCACTTCATCTAACACATCTAATGAAGCCCCAAAACTTTGAAGTTCTTATATGAATGTATCTTTTGTTGATATTCTGTGAAAACAAGTATTTTTGCAAATATTTTGTAAATCAGTTGTAACTGATTCCCTTTTTTTGGCCTAGTGATTATGTTGTGCAAACATATGTATTATCTTTTGAATTGTTGTTAAGTTGAGCACAACTTCTTTTGTATGTATTTTGCAAATGCAAAACAATTCTTGAAGGTACTAATGGAAGTTAATTAGCATTGAACTTTAAAAGTATATTTACATTCACTTGGTTCAAAATACATTACTTACTTCAAAACTACAACCACAAGCAACACAAGGACAAGTACAATGAGAATTTTCATCCATCCTTTAGTGCTTTCTACATTCTGTAATTTTTTTATTAGCTCCTGTCCTAGAAAATCAATCTCCTCCCCATCTTCTCTCTTTGATTCCACCTCCTCGAAATCAGGAAATTTAGGTGAGCTTCCCTGGACATTTTGCACTGAAATCGTATCAGGTTCTAACCATTGAAACCATCTACATTTGTTGTTTCGGCAACAGGTAAACAACTTGCCCACAATTTCTTTCGTTGGTCTGACAACTCTAATTGCAGCATGTTTTTGGCAGTAGCAATTGGGATTGGTATACCTCATGTCAAGTTCAGGCAACTCTTGTTTCCTTGAAGTTGAAGACCTAGACATTTCTCTAACTTTTTCCCTTCAAACAAAAGGGTGAATAAACATAAATTTATGTTTCATAAAAATAACAGTAGAAAATTAATTAATAAAAGAAAAAGAAAATTAAGAATGCTAACCTGGAAATGGCGATAGAAGAAAACCCTCCTTTTGAGAGAAGCAGGCAAAGTGTAAGTGGCAACCTTTGGATGAATATATACAAGGGGCATGGGGTAATTTAGGCAATAAAGTACCCAATAAAAGTCAAAGAACGCTAATACACACTCATTTTCGCATTATGTGGATGGAAAGGGGATAACGGGCATGTTTTTTGAAAACACGGGAGGTTTTTTCCCATATTTTTAAACCACAAGGGGGTATTCAGCACTATTTTGAAACCATGGGAGGGTTTTATACAATTTTCCCTTTTAAATAAAGCCTACTTGTGCCGGTTGAGAATTGAACTCGGGTTAGTACCATGGGTTGGGACCACGCACATCAAGTACCGAATTAAGGCTAGCGCCTTAGGCAGGAGTGACCATATGCACTCATAATTTTGTTTCAATGGAGTTCCAAATTAGTGTCTCACACCAAAACATGACTCCTCCCTATCAATAGGGCATTGTGAATCTTTGTTCATTTAATTTTTTTTACTTATATCTATTTGTGAAATTATCATTTCATTAATTTATTATTTAGTCTTGGTTTGTACAATTCACTATTCAATTTGACAAATTATTAAAACAATGTTAAATTCTAAAATTATTTATTTTTATTTAGTATAATTAACGAATTGAAACAATTAAATCCAAAACCTCACTACTTCAATTGGCTGAATTGAAATTTTTGAAAATTTGACCAATTGACACGGTTAATTACACGAGAATTGATTGCATATTCAATAAACTTTATTAAAAATTGGATGATTCATTCAACGTATTATTAATTGGATTAGGAAAATTGACAAAATAAATTCAATCAATTATAAAGAGATAAATGGTCAAAATAAATTCTCTCTCTCTCTCTATCTCGCACTCACACACACACATGATTTTAAAATTCAAATAATCTGTTATTGAAATTATAATTTGTTATTCACTTACATATATTATAACTCTATTCACAAATTAATCCTACATGCAACAAAATACTTTTTGTTCCTTTTTACTTAATGCTCTATGATTTTCTCAAAAAAAAATTTTTATCCGTTTTTACACTTTTTAAGTTAAGGTACTAAATATTATACACTCACAAACTCGAAATGTTTGCCTTGTGTAAAATTTATATGTACACTTATTTCCTTTTCCCATTTTTTCTTTTCTTTTTTCTTTTTGATTTTGGATCTTTATCTTTGTCGAACTATTCATATATTAAATATTGAAAGAACTTATAAATTTAGAAATTTAATATAATGTAGGTTGTGTAGGATATTTAATTAAATATAGAGTACAGAATAAAGTATATTAATAAATTCATTTTAATAAATAAATTTAAAATATGTATCCATAGCACATGAAGTGAAAAGGACTATCTATTTATCTAAAATCACTGTACAATTGCAAAATAAAATACTATTAAATTATGTTAATAATAGGAAAAGTTTGAATTGATATAAAAGGATTAATTAACTACATTAGCAACAAAAAAATATTCATAACTAAAAATTTTGTCAGATTAGTTCTTATTTATATATATATATATCTTAATTTTATAAGATATTACTGATATTCAAGCATAACTTTGCATATATAGAATTTAACAAAAACTTAAAAGTTGATTAAGTGACCATTTGAATTTTGTTTAAAGAATCAAATTATAATATGGGCTTACAAATATTTAATTCAAAAGGTATTCATGAAAAGTTAATTAAATTAAAAATTAATTGGTTCATACTTTCTATAGGCGGCGATGTCCGATGACTCACGAAAATATTAATTCTCAAATTGAGATCAAACCCAAATAGAGTACTTACTAGTTTCTTAGAGACGAATTATGAATATTTATTAGTGGCTTCAAAAGTTTCTTTCTAATTTTTTTCATTTATATTTTTTTAATGAATTAAATAAGTGATTACGTTGACAGAATTATATAAGTCATGTGACCAATTTATGATTGCATTAAATTTGTAATGGATTTGTGACTACGTATCAGTGATAAGTCATGACTCATTAGGGACAAATGACAAATGGACAATTTTGTGATAGATTTATGACTAAAAACTGATAGTGACTGAGTAGTGACCACAATATTGGTCTCAAATGTGATTGTATAGTGACAGATTAAGACTTGACTGATTAGTGATTAATACAAATTTATGACCAATGAGTGACAGGTATTACACAACACTAACTATCCATGAAATTTTACTAATTGCTTAGTGACTGAATTAATGTCTGTCATATGAAATAGCACTAGATTAGTGACTGAAATTATTTTAGTCACAATGTGGATCACCAATCAATCGCTTTTCCGTCAGTAATCATCATCTAATTTTTTTACAAGTAATCAATGACCAATCATTTCAGTACAATTATCTTTTACTAAATAAAACAATTATGAAGATTCTATTATTCATTTAATAGTTTCTTTATGTCATCTAAATTCGGAATACTATGAAACATACTTAGGAAAACAGGTTTCCTAATCAGTACACTACAATTTTTTATTTTGGAATACTATGAGATATACTTAGGAAAACAGATTTTCTAATCAGTACAATGCAATTTTTAAAATGCAAAAAGAAACTATTAAGCGAATAATAAAATCTCCATAAAAATAAAATGAAAAGGGTGATCAATGTCATTTACATTAAAGTTGTCATTTTGATATGCATAAAATCTAACATTTTTCCGTAATTAGTTGTAGTTAATTATGTTCTTTTATAATGCCAAAACTACTTATTTAACAATAAGTTTTCTCAACTAATTTTAAATGTGGAAGATGATAAAAAAGTTGATTTAAATTATAATTTTGTTTGGATTGGTTCTGGTTGGATAGGATTGAATCGGACATTATGTGATATTAGTTTTATTTTTAAGTTAATTGGGTTGATCCGAAATCCAAACCGATGTAATTTTATTTTTGGGTTGATTATCGAGGTTGACCTGAATCCGAAACCCCCAAGTTGAATCCGAAACCTGAACTGAATTTTACGTGTATCACTTTTAAAATTTTAAAATCCCTTCCCCGCCCCCAAAAAATAGTAACACGCTCTATGTATTATAGAAATTTGATTTCTATCCCCAATTAACAAAATTTTCTTCTTCCTCCCGTGTATAAGGAGAAAGCTGGAGAAGGGGACCACAAGGTGGAGTTAACTCAGATCCCTATATATATATATATATATATATCTACTTGTATATTACAGGTATTTTTTATTAAAATTGTTTTCCTTCCTAAAGTGATAAAGATGTCTCTTATATGTTTTAAAAAGTTGACATCTGCCGCAATAAAATTTTTTGGCCCCCCAGTCCCCTTCGTATATGTGCAGAAAATTCTCATGAAATTAAAGAAATGACTTTGAACAACTTCGAAAGAGAGGGGACCTTCGATGATATGCCATTTGTCCGTGACCGCCAGCATTTATTCCACACTTTGTGACTCAACAACCATTACGATAGACTAATTTGCATCTCTTATATCAGTATATGTACATACAATAATTAATGGTTCCTATTTGATCCTCTTTAATACGTAAATTTGGCTAGAAAAAACAATTCGGATCCTTTATTGCATAATTGTGTTACATTTTTTATTACACTCATCAATACATGTTATGTGTATTCGTGAGCGATGGAGTTAAAGAAAAAGAAAAATTGATGATACGGAAAAAATATAAAGATTTTATTTCCTTATCTTGACCGCTCACCAAAATACGTAACGCGTATTAATAAGTGTAATAGAATATGTATCGTGATTATGCAATAAAAGACTCGAACCATAGAAAACGAAAGATAAAATGATGATGCTACGAATTAATTAGCTTTTGAATGCGGAGTAATTAATGAACATAACAATTGCCCCGACAGCCATCCCACTCAAAACAGGATATGAAATTAAGAAGGGGCCTCGCACATTAAATACAAATTTGGAATACTTTATCATTTGATGTAATGCTGTCTTACAGATTTCATTAATTTTCTAGGATAAAGGAAAAAGACTTTTAAATTCATAGATCAAGGAAAAATACTACACCTAAAGGTCCCCACATCATTTCAATTATTTGCAATTCTTAATAATGGTGGCTAACTATATCTCTCCACTGTACCATTAGGATAAAATTCCTCTGTCTTCTGCCTTTTAACTTCTAGATATCAGAGCATCAAATTGTAACTCACATACACGCACATATAACGCACTAACACGCACACATGTTACAAACTGCAGTGTTTAGGATCAGTAGTAATCTGAAATTTAGAACTAATTTTGAAACTTAGAGATAGAATTGCCTTTGCACCAAATTACATTCGGAATACTATGAGATACACTTGGGAAAACAGAATCTCTAAGACTAATTAAGGAGGGAGTGTTTAGCAAGGATACTTAAGACTACTTCCGGAATACTCTAATTTTGAATTAGTACTTATTTATTGTGTATAATTTTTGCTAAAGAGAATTTATCGTCCTAAAAGTTTGAGACAATATTGCTAACAATATTATTTGCATTTTGGATATGTCCCATAAATTTTCGGTTGGCCCACTACTTTACAAAAAGGGAAAAAGCAAGCCTGATAAAGGATTTTTTTTTTTTTTTGGTCTTAACCGAATTTGTATTGATATTGGAAAAGCAGTTTACTTGCATAACTTGGAAAGTTCAACTTGGATTTGCAAGGCTGTTCAGTGGCAGGCATGGTTCACCACAATGCCGTTATAACTGCCGGAACGGAACCAGAATGCCAACCTCCTGTTCCGCTGTTCCGGTGTTCATCGCGGGCGGAGGTGTCGCGGCGTTATAACGCCCGTTCCGCCGTTCTTTTACTTCGTCGCAGCAATGGAACGGATGGAACGGCTCTTTGGGCCTGAAATAGTCATTTTTGGGTTGTTAGTAAAATGATAGTCCGATGGTGCTCTGCGCCGATAAGGGACAATGTGAGACCCTACGGTGACCTGTGGCCCAAAATAAAGAATCAATGCAGAATCCGGGCTAATAGAAGAAGGGAAGATCCAACCCAAAAGATAGTGAAATAATTTGGAGTCCATTGGGAGGGCGTTTATCAAACCCAAGGTACATGTACCACCCTTTGTAGTGGTTTGCTACAAGCTAGCGTGTATAAAAGGAGGTTAAAAGGCAAACAAGAGGGACAAGTCTACACTTCACACAACACACTTCCTTTCAAATATTTTCTTGCAAATATTCAAGGCGCCAACGTGGGCCGACTCAAGGCATTAGCACGAGCCGACTTTTCATTTACCTTTATAAGGATAGTTTATATATATGAGGTAACTGTCTTGGTTAGTGTTGACTAGTAATTTTTTGTCCAATTGAAAGGTGCCAAATGTAAATTTAAATATTAAACACTAAATAAATTTTCTATTAATATTTTGACATTTAATTTTAATATTATATAGTTAATTTTAATTGATATGTCAGTATCTATTTTCCTAACCAATGAGGCGCCGCCAAGTGTTAAATGTGAAGTGCTCCGATCAATCAAATCAAGGCATGCAAATCCGAAAGTCCAAAATAAATCAAAAAATGACATGTGGTGTATTTGGACACGTGGACCAATCAAATCGTAACACACGAATAGTCTTTTCTTGTTTAAAATAATGCCTATATTAAAGAGATAAATATTAGAGAAGTCAGAAACAATCCAAAAGACCTCATACAAATTCCTACAAAAAGGGGTCATTTGGAGCTCATAAGGGAAGGAAAGAAGCTCACAAGTACACGATATTTGTACGAGCTCTCAAAAATTTCAAGTCTGCAAATCACAAGCAACCGCTATGATGATATTTCGCAAATGCAAAGGTTCTACATTGTCTTCAAAGCGCAGGCGCTTCACGACCTTTGATTGTAAAGCCAATCTTTGACTTCAAAGTGAATTGTGACTTCTGCCCTACAAATTTAGGTGCGAACTATGTCGTTCATCCAAGAAAAACCTCAAGCCCTCAAAAATCAAATTTGGAGAAAAGAATTAGGAGATTAGTTTTCCAGGATATTATTTTCCTTTTAAATTATATCATTTTCTTTAAATTTTAAATATTTATCATATATTTTTTTTCCTTATAATTTGTATTTGTAGACTCGATATTTGTGTGAACAAATTTTTGGCATGCTTCGTGGGATCCAAACCTACCCCTCATCTATTTTCTCCAGAAAAATACATCAAATCACTTTGCCAACAAGTTCAAAAAGCCATGCCACGGTCCACTGGACGAGCTCACGAGACGCCTAGTGCGTACATGCGCACATGTGCACGGCACGTGATAAGTCCGAAATAATACTTGATTTTGTGGTTTATTATGTTGGACTTATAACATATTTTTTCCTATTCGGGCCTTACTATGTGCAAATTTGAGTTAAACATTTGTTTTGTAGGTTAGACGAGAAAATACCACAAGATTTTTGAGTATCAACCCAGTTCAAGCTATCTAGAGAAGAAACAAGTCTATATGAGTGAGTACACATGCAAGATATTTTGGGTATGTACCTAGTTTCAGTCGTTAGGGAGAAAAGTGAATCTGTAAGTTTGGGTACATACGCAAAGTCCGTGACAACAATTAAAAACTTTCCTTGTTTGATTAGTGTTCTGATTAGGAAAGAAATTTCTAGGTTGATTTTTTCCCCATTTAAGTCCAGATTTAGGCACAAACTATTATCACTTTCTTGCCTAGGGATTTTAGAGATTAGAAATTTCCCTTCAATTTTTAGTTAGTTTTCTACCTTCTCAAGGCGGAGATTGAAGAAAATCAAAGGGGAGATAAGAACATCGATTGGAGGGAAGTTCACCCTTGGATTCTCCACCAACTAGTTCTATTTCTTTCCCTTCTATGTATTCTTTTTCATACTTCATATTTGATTTTCTAAAATCCATCATGAACTAATTCGATTGTCAAGTGTAAGGGATGGAATAATTTTTCCTATTTCCTATTCTATGAAAATTCTTTGGTTGTGAATGATTTCATTTACTTGGTGTGTGAATTTGTTCTAATGGTCATAATGCTTGATTAGGGCTTGATCACCCCTAGTTAAAGAATTTGAGAATCGTTGATGAGGTTGAGAGATGAATCGGGATTGTTGCTCCGATTAAATAAAATCCATTGATATTAAAACTGCATGGGAATGAGTTTACTGTTAATTAAGCCTTAAGGTGGTGTTAAATCTTACAAATACTTCCTAGTGCTTGTATTAATTGAGTGAGAACTGGTTATTTTTAGGCCTAGAAAGGATTGTATGAGATGATTCCATAATGCTAAAAGCAATAATAAGGAGAATGTTAAGGAATTTGATGATGCAAAGAGCAGTGAAGAAGAAAGATTTGGAAAGCAGGATAGGCAAGTTCGTATGGCTCGAAAAGCACTGGTGTTGATTTTGTGGTGCTCGGCTTTAAGGATGACAGAGATGTGCATTTAATCTTAGGGAGGCCTTTCATAAATACGGGGAGAGCATTGGTTGATGTCAATGCGGTTAAGTTCACTCTTAGACTTGGGGATGAGAGTATAGATTTTGATGTTTTCAAATCTATCAAATACCATAATGGGGATGATCATTGCACGAGACTAGAGGTAACGGATGACTATGTGAGAGAAATAAAGGAGAGAAAAGAGGATGAGAATGATGAGGGGAAAAGGGAACACGTCTGCTAGAAACTTTGAGCCCTTATACCCGTCTCAAGCATTCAGCTCCCCAAGTTAGGGGTTAAGCCTTTACCACGAGACCCAGAATATGCCTTTTCGAAGGAAAATGAAATCTTACAAATCATTTTAGGTCCTCCCATTACTAGAGAGCAAAAAAGGAGAATTGTGAGGCTAATCAAGGGTAGAATTAAAGCAATGGGGCACCAAACTCCTAAAATCAAGAGTATTAGGCCTTCCATAGGCATATACTAAATATTGACGGAAGATGATGCAAAGCCGAGGAGAGAAATAAAGGAGTGGTACGATGCCCACATCATGAAAAAGAAGTCCCACAAAGGACAACGTGGGGAACATTTTATAGTGAATGGCCAACGCTTGAAGGCGTATGTGGGTGGAGATGAGTTAGTGAGTAGGGCCGAAATCATACGTCGACCTCATTCATTAAAAATATCAAAAGGAGTCGAGCTAAAGACTATAAACAAGTGCTTTTTGTGAGGTAGTCCAGAGTTTTATGTTTTTAAGTTATTGAATTTCTTTAAGTTTATTTGTGTGTATTTCTTGGTAGACCACTTGAGGTTTTTGACATTATTCACTACTAGAAAAAGAGCAAATAGCCACGGATTTTAGCCACGGAAAAAATCCGTGGCTAATCCGTGGCTATTAGCCACGGATTAGCAACGGTTTTCGGTGAAAAAAAAATTTGAGCTTTTAGCCACGGATTGGCCACAGATTACCCGTGGCTGATTTAGCCACGGCCAAGCCGTGGCTAAATGTCGTGGCTAAATTTGGCGCCAGTTTTGCCGCCAATGGTTAGCCACGGCTTGGCCACGGCCTAGCCGTGGCTAATTTGGCCACGGCCAGACCGTGGCTAAGCCGTGGCCCTTATCCACGGTCTAGCCACGGCCTAGCCGTGGCTGGATTATTTTGCAACAAATATGATTTGAACTCTTGACCTGTTAGTTAAAGTTAGAGCATTAAACCACTACACCACTTTAACTTTTTGTTTAATAATTAATTTTTGCTATACTTAAGTAATATATATATATATATATTATATTATATATATTGATATATATAATAAATGATTCGATATATTACATATGTATAAGATTAGATATACTTATATATATGTGTATTTATATATAATTAGTTGTATATATATTAGATGTATAAGTACATATATAACATATATTAGATATATAATACACTAATATATGTTTATTTCATATAGATGATTGATCATATATAGTACATATGATTAGATATATATATATATTGGATCTATATATATGTACACTACATTGATAACATATATTAGATATGTTCTATATAGATATATACTTATATCATATAGACTATATATAGAGGATTAGAATGTACATATAATATATTAATATATATGAGATACGCATTGACATATACGTATATTGATATATGTATATATGATATATATACTTGGAAATATATATATACATATATATTGATATATATATACTTGAACATATGTATATATATACATGATATATATATATATATAAATATAGCCATGGATTAGTCACAAATATATATATATATTGGTACATATATACTTGGATATATAAATATATGTATCAATATAAATTTACATATGTATCAATATATATATATATATAAATTTATCTGTGGTGCAAAAAAAAATGAAAAAAAACAATTAGCCACGGATAAATTTTTGTTATTGATATTTTAATTATCTCAATATAAATTATCTATATATACTTGGATACATATATATATTGATACATATATATACTTGGACATTTATATATATATTGATACATATATACTTGGACATATTTAAAATAGATACATATCTATCAATATATATACTTGGACATTTATATATATATATATATATATATTGATACATATATACATGGACATATTTAAAATAGATACATATATTGATATATATATATATATATGATATATATACTTGACATATATTATATAATACCACACATATACGAAGATATTGACAAATTATTATGAATTAAAGTTGCTATTATCTAAATATAAATTATATAAATAGACTTTTGTTATAATTTTTGTTTTTGATATATTAGTTTATTAAATATTTGTCATAAAAAAAAAGTTGAATATTGAACGATAAAGTCAAAGGTAAATATCTTTATTTTTTAAAAAAAATAATTGGTTAATAATTTATAAAAATTACTAAAATTAAATTAAAAAAATTGATAAAACTAATGAAATTTATTAGATAATTTAAGTTTAAAATATTGTAACAATATAGTTTAAGTATAAAAAAAATCAATTAATAACCAAAGAACTCCCTTGGCGCAACGGTTACATGCTCCATTTATAACATTGATGTCCCGTGTTCGAATCTCCTGGAGCGCAAAAAAAAAAGCTTGGGGACGCGGGTTTCAGGTCCGGGTTGGGGCGCAGGTCCGGGTTGGGCCGCGGGTTTGGGTGTAATTAGCTTTTTTTTTTTTTTCCAGGGGCCACGGATTAGCCACGGCTAAACCGTGGCTGTTAGCCACGGCTAGGCCATGTCTAGAAAAAAGTGGCCAAAGTTGGCCACGGTTTGTCCATGGCTATTAGCCACGGCTTGGCCGTGGCTAAGCCCAGCCGTGGCTAAAAAGCCGTGGCGAAGGTTAGCCACGCCACTTTTAGCCACGGAAAAAATCCGTGGCTAATCCGTGGCCAATCCGTGGCTAATCTCCTTGGCCACGGATTTTTTGCCAAATTCCGTGGCTAAATGCCTTTTTTCTAGTAGTGATTTTTTGTTTGAATTTTGATGTGGTGGAGGAGGAGGATGAGACTGAGCTCTATGACACAACCTAACCTCAGGTGTTTTCTATCATTTTCTTTGCTTTTCACTAGTGTTTTTATTTTCATAATCATTGTAGTATAGTCTTAGTTGTGCCTCTATTCTAAACCAATTTTTGTACTTTGGGGACAAAGTACCCACTAAGTGTGGGGGGATTTCAGTTACCTAGGATAATATTTATGAGGTTAACTTTTTTAGCGGTGCTTGTAGAATTTGTACAAGAATAATATATCAATTGGAAAACAGGACGGCTAGATGAAAAGAGTTATCTTTGATGATTCGTGTCTTGCTATAACAATGCCACGTACAGTTTAAGTTTAATTCTATTGATAATGGTTTTATGATGGTTGGTAGAAATTTGTTTTGTACCGTTTTGTTTTGTGTTGTTTTTGGAATGCATGTGCTTTAGTGAAATTCCTTATTCTATGATGATTATATGCTATGAAATGCTATGTTTGGAATGATGAGTATGCATGAAGCATTTGTGAGGACTTGAAAAATGATTGTTCTTGTTTCGCTATCCCCTAATCACTTTGAGCACATGGTTGGAGCAATGTACTAAATGATTTAGAGAAAATTTATATTCTTATGCGTTAGGACACTAGAATTGATCTGATTTCTTGTCGATGTGAAGTCCTAGACTATGTTAAATTGGGGCGATGCCTTAGGCCAGTTTTGAAAATTTTTGAGCCATAATTGCCTATTTGTTGTTAAACATAGCGCTTGAGTCCCCCTTGAGCGTACATTGTTGTTAGTTCTCTTGATAGCCATATTACAAGCCTAAAAGCACAATGTCTACATATCCAAGTCTTTTCTATGCACTACACTTGAATTGTGATAGTTGTTGGGGTGATGTAGTAGATATTGGGAACTTTGAGCCAATTGTAGAATGTGAGGGGCTATGTGCATATTGGAGTTTGGGGTCATACTAGCTTGCATTGGTGTTTGAAAAGAAAAAAAAAAAGAGAAGGCCTATAAAAAAAAGGAGATGAAAAAAAAGCCAGTTACCCTCTCAAGCATATAAAAAAAAGAGGAAAAAAAGAAAGAAAAAGGGGTGTATTGCGAGTGATGGTCTTTGAGTAAGTTTGGGGGAGTGGAATGCAAGAATAATGCTCCAAAAACTCCGACTTGTCCAATTTAAGTAACTTGGGTGCATGAGCCACTACTCTTCCATACTTTCCTACCTTTCACCCAAGCCCCACATTACGAGCTAAATAAAGCCCTATTGATCCCCGCTTTAACCTTGATTACATTAGTAGAGATAAGAATGAAAAACCGACTTATGGAGTCCACTTTTTGTACCTATTGCATGAATATAAAGTGATTCAGATTGTTGGTGGTTGTTGTTCTTAACCATAACACACATACAACACGGGGGATGCTTGATGATGGTAATTGTTTCTAGAGTGTACATGGAAGTGTGATTGCTTATACATTGAACCAATCACCTAGTGTTTAATAGGTTCTGAGAAATAAAATGGAGTTTTGCTTTGGTACGTGATGTTCCAAGAATGAACTTCAATTGTGTCTGTTTTCTTGTGTTCTTAGTTTTGAGTTGCTCGAGGGCGAGCAACATTTAAGTTTTGGGGGAGTTGATTTTGGTGTTTATTTTGTCGGACTTATCACGTATTTTTTTCATATTTGAGCCTTATTATGTGCAAATTTGAGTTAAACCATTGTTTTGCAGGTTAAAAGGGGAAATACCATAAAGGAAACGGAAAATTGAAGTCAGGAGTCGGGTATTTACACAAGATATTTTGAATATCAACCCAATTCAAGCCATCCAGAGAAGAAACAAGTCTGTATGAATTAATACATATACAATATTTCAAGTATGTACCCAGTTTCAATCGCCAGGGAGAAAAGTGAATCTATAAGTTCGGGTATGTATCCAAAATATTGCAATTAAAAACTTTCCTTGTTTGATTAGGACTTTGATTAGGAAAGAAGTTTTTGGGCTGATTTTTGCCCCTTTTAAGTCCAAATTCAGGCTCAAACTATCATCAAGTTTTCTCCTAGTGTTTTTAGAGATTAGAAATTCTTCTTTCAATTTTTAGTTATTTTTCTACCTTCTCAAGATGGAGATTGAAGAGAATCGAAGTGGAGTCAAGAACATCGATTGGAGGGAAGTTCACCCTTGGATTCTCCACCAACTAGTTCTATTTCTTTCCCATCTATGTATTCTTTTTCATACTTCGTATTTGTTTTTCTAAAATTGATCATGAACTAATTCGATTGCCAAGTGTAAGGGATGGTATAATTTTTCCTATTCCTTATTCTATGAGAATTCTTTGGATGTGAATGATTTCGTGTGCTTAGTGTGTGAATTTGGTTTAATAGTTGTAGTGCTTGATTAAGGCTTGATCACCCCTAGTTATAGAATTTGAGAATCGTTGATGAGGTCGAGAAATGATTCGTGATTGTTGCTCTGATTAAACGAAATCAATTGATATTAAAACTGCATGAGAATGAGTTTAATATTAATTGAGCCCTAAGGCAATGTTAGATTTTATTTCCTAGTGCTTGGATTAATTGATTGAGAATTGGTTAGTTTTAGGCCTAGAAAGGATTGTATGAGATGATTCCATAATGCTTGAGGGAGATTGTGGATACTTTAGTTCATGGCTTCGTACAACCATGAAACTATTTAGTCTAGGAATTGGATTGGAATAGGAATTAGGTAAATGAACCTGCCTTGCACCTGAATTTAATCATATTGAGTATTTGTTATAATTTTGATTTGCAAGTAGTTTTTAGCCCAATATTAGTTTTAATTTAGAAAAAACCCACTTCACAATCAGTCAATTTAGCTAAATAACACAAGTCACATTCACAGGCTAGATCACAATCCCTATGGGATTCAACACTCTACTCATCTTATATTACTTGTGCGATTACATGCACTTGCACAACCCCAACAAGCAAGTGGCCTTGGACTAGGGTCATGTGCCAACGTGTACCCACAACTTACACGCGCGAGCGCAGGTATGGAAGGGAGTTGAACTAGGAGCACGGGCAAGCATACCCTATAGCAGCGCATGAACTAAGCTAATTAGATGCAAGCCAGACCATTGATTGTACCAAGTGCAAGCCAGACCGACTGTGGGCTAGGACAAATTCGGGCTGAGTATAGTATACGAGGGCCTAACAAATCAAATAAAAATAGTACATAATTAACAAAGTAAGACGAATATTGGGATTCAACTAATGAAGGTGATAATAGAGATAGGATCAAATGAGTAACAAATGAGGACTATGACACTTACAAATAGTACTATGATATTTCAGATTTGAACCTAAGGACTTAGGTTTGGTTTAGTTGGGAAGCCAATAATTAATTAGTTAGTCTTCCCTAACACTATTTAGTTATTTTCAGGCTCTAAGACAAAATGAACAAATGTATGCGCGCAGATGTAAATAATTTCAAGTTGATTCTTATTGTTCATATCCTATGTGAACTATGATGATGAGACCCTATAAATAGTTTTGTACTCATGACATGTATCGGATTCATATGTGTAAATGCTAATCATGTTACTAGTCCGTTTCATCATTATAACGTTGCTTTGTGAGTTCATAACTTTGACATAGTAGGCGAGGACATGCACGTCACCTTCCATATTTATTGAATTTAAGAAAAATCAGGGTATATTAAAATGGCCAAAGAAGGAAAGCTAGCATGTGGTGTATGTGAAAGGGCATTGGAATCAGTATAGGCTAAAGGGCCTATGACCGAGGATCAGCATATGTGTAAAGGCATACAACTGAGAACTAATGTAATGCAAATGAGCTTATGAATGTAAACGAGCGAATAAAGGAACACGGTGGGGATTGGCATTTGCAAAAGGGTAGACGAATGGAATTAGCGTAGGCAAAAATTGAAGGCCTACAACCGAGAGCCAAAGTGTGTGTGCAAGGGCATATGACTGCGAGCCATTCGCATTATGAACAGACATGCGATTGAGAGCTTGTGTATTGCACAAGGGCATTCGATCGGGGGCCAGCGTATTTCGAAAGAGCATACGACCGACAATGTGACAACCCAATTTTTATACATCAAATATATATATATATATATATATATATATATTGTGACATAATTTTTAAAATAGGTCTAGCAACTATATAAAAATCGGATCTTATGAGAGTTGTGACATCCTGATTTTTATACATTAAAAAAAAAATATATATATATATATTGTGACATCCCAATTTTTAAAATAGGTATAACAACTATATAAAAATCGGTTCTTATGATAAACGTGCATGATTAATTATATTTCATGTTCTATATGCACGTTTTCTATGATCAATGTTTTATATGAGTTACGTGATATGATAATTATATTTATAATAAACCATTGAAATTATGATACATATATAAATCTATATACATATATATATTTACATACATATATTTTCAAGACTTACAACTTATTAGTTTATTTGTAATAAAGTCCATATGTATAAATATATTTGTATTTCGAAAAAATATAGCTCTATATTTGTATTTTCAAATTTATATATATATATATATATATATAATATAATA
Organism: Petrea volubilis; assembly: GCA_026212405.1. NCBI lineage: Eukaryota > Viridiplantae > Streptophyta > Magnoliopsida > Lamiales > Verbenaceae > Petrea > Petrea volubilis. The sequence continues at coordinate 3,758,906 of CM047884.1, read as the reverse complement.
GGATCATTTTTGTATAATATAGGATCTTCAAGATAGGAAAATGTCATTTTCATTAAATGCTTGTTCAAGATAAATTCTTAGATAAGATTATGATAAGATTTGGGTAAGATTATATAAGATTATGATAAGATTTGGATAAGATTATATAAGATTAGGATAAGATGAGGATAAGATATGATAATAATAATTAAAAAATGATTTAAAGTATATAATAATCCAATTTCTTGCAACAAATGCTATAAATAGGGGAGCTGGGCACGCCATTCCAACCTAAGACACACATACCCACACTTACCTAGCTTTCAACATACAAAACACTCCATATCAATAGTATATCTTCTACCCACACATACATATATACATAAACCCTTTCTTTAACATATATATATATACATAATAACCCTCTATACATCCCCTTAGTTCAAGAAAACCCTCTTGAAAGTATTTTGTTTCATTCCACCACATTCTCTGAACTAAAAAGAAAAGAAAAGAAAGAAAGAATAGTAGAGAAGGAGTATGCCATGTTGATCTAGCCAAACCAAATCTATAAACTTGATAAACTCCTAAGGTGAGTGCCTTTTACCTTCCTTGTTGGGGCATTGAACTATATGTTATAAATATTATTCGTATGGCTTATCTTGCCTGATTTTTGTTATCCAATCTTTTGAAATTATATCTTAATCTCTAAGTTTCGACCAAGTATTTTTCCAAACTATAAGTCAAGTTATACCCAAAAAATATTGCATTTCTGATACGTCAGTTATACCTGTTCCGAAACGATTTCTTGACACCTTTGGGATATCATATTTTAACTATGTTTTTATGTATCCCGGGTGTGGAAACAAGCTATTGTTGTATTAAAATTTTTGTGAGCCATTCTTGATATGATTGACTAATATCCTTGGGGATGCCCTTGGAAAGTTTGTGCCTAGGTATATGTGAGCGGGGTATATCGGGCAGAAATTCTTAATTTTATATATATATATATATATTTTTTCGGTTACCTAGACCTAAAATAATATAATTATTTTAGACATGTTTAATCAATAAATAAATAAATAGAGTAGATGTATACTTTCTATTTTGAAACAAGTATTTCTATAATTTTTGAAAATTAAGAGAAAAATTAAAAATTAAATTTTGTGATATGGAAACAATAATACCAATAATAAAATAACAATAATATATTACATTGGTGGGAAAATAAAGAGGTAATGATTTTTCAGAAAAAATTTAATAAGAAATTCATAAGTTTAAAATTTCACTACTAATAATTCACATTTTATAAAATGCATGTAGTGTAATGCACATTCAGTCACAATTAAAAATCATATATAGTTGTAGAAATCCTCATAAATTCATAATTCCAAATATTGATATAATAGGATTTATCGGGTTGTCACAGTCGATAGAATCATCTTACTTGGTACCATACCGCTAGACCTGATTCCTACATACTATTGGAGGTTAACTGTAGTAGGAATTGACTTGATGAATTCCACAGGGACATGGTATACCTACGGTTTACCATCTACTGTTTGTCGTTGTTAAGGTCATTCCTTGACACAAAGGGGAGGCATAAGGATTTTATGATAGTTTATCTATTTTGGGTAGTTATATGATTTTATGACTCTTATTTTCAGCATCTATATTTGTCTATATATTTTCAGTCTTACTAAATCATTTGGACTTACCACCCCAAGTTCCTTTTGTTCATTGCCTTAGATTTCAAAAATTGGTCCAGGGAAATCAGTTAAGATGATCAACATAGTACAAGTTATTAGTCCTTTATCTTGTGCAAAGATTAGTTAGTTTGGAAGGTGACTACTCGAAATGTGGCACTTGGATATTGTGTTACCCTACAGTTCTGTACAAGTTAATTGTACTTTATTCCTATCTCGCTTCTGTTGTACAATAAACAAGTTTTGGGCAGTAACAATTATGTTGTTAGAATTGGATACCGATTGGAAAATGGGTACACAGAAAGACCATTAAGTGAGCCCTACTCGTTTAAGATGATCCTAGTGACAGACAATGCACTAGAGTGTACTAGTTGGAACTCTAAGCCAAAAGGGAAGGCACATACCGCATCATGTATTGCATAGTTGCTTGTTACCAAATTATACATTGAATCATAATAATTAGCAAATAGGGTAATAAGATATAAATGTGATTATTGGATGTGCAAATCCCTTACTGAGAAAAGTGTCGCTTATACCCCACAAACTTAACACTTCACAAATGAATGGTATGTTAATGAGGATAGTAACGACAAGTTTTGGGGCTGGTCACATCGACGCATAACATAGAATGATCTTTGAATTTGGGTTGTATTATTGATATTGTATCCACGGGCAAGTGTTTGCAGTTTGTGTAATAATAGAGGACTTTTTATTGTTCTTTTATACACTATTATGATTTTTTGTATGTTCTTATTAGAAGGCTTCATATCCTCGTGTTGGAAGGTGAGGGGATAGTGTCGGCTGAATCGTCGAGGACGACACCTCTGATAGTTTCAATCCTCTGAGTGCAAAGGCATTTGCCTCCAAATCACACCTCTTCAATAAATCCATGACTATGGATGAACAACTTTTCTTAGATGGCTCAGGCAATAGCAAACCTGCAAAAAACCATTGAAGATAAAGATTTTCAAATTGCTCAACGTATTGACAAGTTGGAGCACTCAAGCGCTGGGGGACCAAGCCACAATCATATGTCTTCTTTGATTTAAGTCTCAAAAAAGAAGCAAACTTACAAGGCAAACTCAAAAGTACGAGCCTAGGCCAAAAACCTAAGCAATCTACCACATCTATTGTAATAATATCTATGCAACAACTGTAAAGATATGACCACCAATACCATAAAAACTCAATATGGTGTTCCTGCACAAAACTACTTAGCATACTCAAAGCCCTATACTAAGCATATCAACTCACTGAGGATGCTAATAGGTTATCAGCCCCAAAGGTTTAACAGTTTGATAGGAAGGGAAACCTTTAGTAGCATGTAGCTCACTTCGTAAAAATATGCAACAATGCAAGAACTGATGGATATCACCTAGTGAAACTGTAACGATCCGGTAAATCCTTTAGTTAAATATTTTATATTATACAAAATGTATAGGATTATTTTGTGAGTTATTGATTTCTAGAGATTATGTTTTTTCAAATATGATTTTATTTGTGAACTAGTGAGCATTTTACTACCTAAATATTTATAAAATATTATAAATTCCAAATATATTTTTAAACCTTTATGCATTTGATCTTTCTAAACTTCCAGAAATTTTTAATAGATTATTTTCAACTTTTACCTATTTTTCCAAGCATTTTTAGTAATTTCCGGAAAACATTGTATTTAAGTTATTAATTTGAAATCTAATTTTTAAAATGCTTAATTATTATCCAAAAATTAAAATAATAATAAAAATAAATATTCTAGGTTTTATTTGATTTATAAAAATTAATTTTCGAATTTTTACAATTTTATTTCTATTTTTGGGTAATTTTCGAAAAATGGGCAAAACAAGGGGTATTTTGGTCATTTCACCTCTCCAACCCCAAATTTCATTTTTTCCTGAGAAATAAGCAATAAAATACTTAATAAATAATAGTTTCAGATTATATAGGTTTTTGTTTCATTTTAGTTGATTTTATTTTATATTTTATCAAAATATCTTTACTAATACATACTCTTGAACCTCATATACATAAATAACTATATATTAGTGGTGACGTACATGGCTACATATACACACACACACATACCCACATACATATACATGGTATTTAGTAAAAATAGGTGTAGGCATATATAACCATGTATAATGTATGGAAGAGGTACTTAGTTGAATTTAATAATTGGATATTTGCGTCTAATACTTAGAAAATAATTACACAAGACCATATACACCACAATCCTCATTTTTTCAGCCATTTCCAGCCCAAAACCGTGCACTCTCTCTTGCTCTTACACTCTCTTTCATTTTTTTTCCTCAAACACTTCACTCTCTCCAAATCAATACACCACTTTGAAGGACTAAGGTAGGAACTCTTCTTTATACCTTAAGTAGAGGGTTTTTCTTCTTCTTCTTGAGGAGATTAGGCAAGCTTCCATACTCTTGTGTCCAAGCAATGTAAAAGAACAAGCTTGAATGGCCTAGAGTGATAGCTTTTGCCAAACATGCCTCCAAGTTGAGGGTTTTAGTTGTGTTGCTATCTTCATGTGACTCTATAGTTAATTTTATCATGTTTAACTCTTGTTGGGAGGAAGTTGAAGGATGGATAGAATTATAAGCATGATCTTGAAGATCTTATGTGACTAGTATGCTTATTTGGAGTTCTATGTGCTTACTATGCTTTCTTGGACAACTATGTGATTATTGTGCCTTTTTACAATAATATGGCATTCTTATGTTTTATTTGGATTATTATGTGAGTTCTATGCTTTATATGAGGTAGTATGAGACCATGATTCTTTAAATGAGCTAGTAGGGGAATATCCTATGTTGCCTTGAAAGTAATTGTGAAGAAAGCTCCATATCTCTATTTATTATACTTTATTGTATAGTTTTATGCCTATTTTGATGATTATAGAGAGATATATATATATATATCTATGTACGTATATATATATATATATAAATATTTAAAGTATTGTTATCTATTCATTTAGCTAATTCATATTATATTAGGTATATATCTATATATATATAGTTATGTACGTATATATATATGTCTACTTATTATAGACTAATTATATACTTAGTAATACTTAGTAAGACTACTTTAATCTATATATATATATATATATGGTACGTATAAGTGTATATATACTTATATTCATTTTATTAGTTTATATATATGTAGATAATTTCAATCATCTTATATTTGTATCACACTTTATATAGTTTATATATTTTTCTATCATCTTTATATATATTCTTATCTATTTCACATTTTATATATTTTATATATTTATATTAGTTATCTTTTAATCTTTATATTTATATATTTACTATGTTTACATATTTATATATTTATATTCATATTTTATCTATTTACATATTTTGCTACTAGCTATATATATATATTTACCATTTCTATGTAAGTATGCTTAATAAGCAAACATAAAGCTTTCATTTATACGTGTGGAGCTTACTTTGCTAAACTATGATTATGTGCATACGTGAATAAATTGCAATTGTGTGAATGGGCCCATATGTGCTGGAATGGTCTGGGGGGTGTTCCACCGGGACATACTATTGAGTATCCGGGAGAGTTCACCACCCTTCCATCTCCTAATCCCCCCCTTGGGTAGACGGAGGGATCTACTTAAGAGAGAGGGTCGCAGGACAATACTAAGGCGTATGCCCGGGATACGACCATTGGAGGATAAGGCTGGCGGGAGAAATGTGCTGGTTGTTATTTCAGCCCGGGTAGTTATAAGGGTCACTGTCAGGTGACGAAAGGTTGAAAGTCTGAAATTATATGTGTGCTATGTGTAACTAATGTGCACTTGACACCCGAGCACCTTATGTGTATCAAAGAAGTGTTTCTACTCAACGTATGTTGATTACATGTTATATAATATTTTAGATGCTTCCGAAGATAGCTTTTATGATGGTGAGGAGAGGAACCTTTTGAAGCATTTTACTAGGAAGAAGGATGTAGGTTTTTCCGCTGCGTACCTGTTTTGGGTTTTTGCTTTTGCTATGTATCAATAGTAAACTAGCAAGTCGAGACTCTCTTTTGTTGATGTACCCTTATGTAATGTACCTTATACGTTGTAATTAAAAATGTACGCATGTATGTAGCCACTAATGATAGTATTAATCTAATAATAGCCATAAGACTAATAATAATAATAATAAAGGGATTTCGGGGTCGTCATAGAAACAGTTCTTGCATTCAATTAAATAAAATGCTTTTGGGTAGATGTCGACTTGGAACCTGAGTCCATCCATAGCTAGGACCAAATGAAAAGAGTGTTACTGAATCGATTTTATAGCACGCACCACACTGCAAGCATGATTGAGATTACCAATGCGAGACAGTGAAAGATGAGCCAGCTATGGACTAAATCAACCGATGGCATGCACTAAGCTTAAACTATGAGGATAAACTCTCTGAAATTTTTGCAGTTGAGATGTGTATTCAGGAAATGCACAGGGAGTTGATCTACATCCTTTAAGGGATTAAGCCTTGTAATTTTGAATAGCTAGATACTTGCACTCATGACTTGTACTTAGTATTGACAACCAAGGAGTCAACTTCCCCACGAGAGACTTAACAAAAGAATAGAAAGATATAATGAAAATAAATGTTGCAGTGAGTCATTTACCAAAGAGTCTATGCTCGTCAAAATAATTGCCAATAAAAAGAAAGGCGTTAAAAAGCATGGGAGTCAACACAATCCAAGTGAAAGGCGTCGCCTAACGCTAAAAGAAATACATGAGAAGGATTACGTATTCCCAAACTCTAATGTCTCCAACATATTTGATAAGTTGCTGGCAATAAATCTAATTTAGCTAGTGAAAACGAAGTGCCTTGATGAAAGTAAGAGGGTGAATTGTCACGATCCGGAAAAATATCCTTTTATTTTATTAAAATATATTGGACCGAAGCACGCAACAGTAATAATTTTATTGCAAATATATAATAATATAGAAATTTAGTACAACATAGTGAAATCGTAGTAGTACAAAAGCTGTTATACGAGTGAAAATAATAACTATAGCTAAATCAAAGCTTTGTAATGCCCTCCCGGTGCCTTCCTCTTGATGGATTAGAATGTTTTTGCCTAAAAAAAAATGTGTTCATAACAAATGTCAACACAACTGTTGAGTAGAAATTTTACTTAATCACATAAGGTGAAGGTGTGTGTTTAGGTGAACATAATCACACAATTTCACATAAAAATCACAATTTTATGTTTTAGGAGAGCATATACTTTACATAATAAGGTATGAACATAAACTAGAGCATATAAATTACACTTAAGCAGTATTTTAAACATAGATGCAAGCATAAACAACTAGACTTATGGAATCAAGCAAAATTCCTACCTTCAAATGTTTTTAGGAAAAAGTGGGTATATAAAGGGCTATATGGAAGGCTAATAAGTATATATGGATGAAAATAGAAGGGTTTGTATATATATATATATAGGTGGGTGGGAGATAGACTATAAAAAGGAAGTGTTTTGGGTGTTAAAAGTAGAAGTAGAGTGGGGGTGTGTTTTTAGGTGGGATTTGTAGAAATGTCTAATATTATAACAAAATAAATATATAAACCATTCATTCTATATGATTATTTATATGTACACATTACTATATTAATAACCTAGTATAATATATATTTATGTATGTGGACATGTAGGTGTATATGTAGATATATAAATCACCACTAGTCTATATATGTGGATGTGTGTGTGGATATGTAGATATAGAAATTACCACTAGGTGATATATGGATGTGTGTGTGTATAAGTAGATAGATAAATCACCACTAATTTATATATGGACATATGTGTGTATATGTAGATATATAAATTACCCCTAATATATATATGGATGTGTGTGTGTACATGTACATAGATAAATCACCAAGTATATATATGTATTGGAGGGGATATTCTTGCAAAACAATTTATATATGTAGATATATAAATTACCCCTAAAAATCTAGACTTTATATTTTTCATTTAATTAAAATCCAAAAATTAGGTTTATAAATAATTAAAATTCAAAAATTATGTTTATAAATAATTAAAATTTGAAAATTATACATATAAAGTCAGAAAATATATTGTTGTATTTATAAAATTCAAAAATTATATAATTTATTTATAAAATTCAAAAACAAAATAAATGCAAGCCTAAAATATGTATTTAAATAAATTTTCCAAAAAATAATAATCACAATTAAAAATTAATGCTTTAAGGTCTAAGTTATAAAGTAATTTTAAAGAATAAGATTTGGAAATCATAAAAATTTCAGGAATTAAAAGATTTTATATCAAATATTTTGCATGAAACATAATATATAATAAATTTTAAAATACTAGGAAGTATCGGGACATTACATGAATGATCCGAGGTGCTATAAGTACCATATAGCTTTCAATCACCCTGTACAAAAATGTTTATAATTAAAGATAGGGCGAATTACATCTACCTCCCCTGAGGTTTGGCGAAATTACAATTCAACCCACGATTTTTTATAAATTACAATAAACCCCCTGTGGTATATTCCGTCTAACAATTTACCCAAACCTTTTATGACCGTTAGGGTTCCGTTAGTTTTTGTATGTAAAGTTCCGATAGTACCCTTGATGGGTTTTTTTGTAATATATATAAAATATTTGGGGTTGTATGTTATGTATTATATCTTTGTGGGGCTAAAAGTAATAATATTGAAAAAATTGCTCTGTTTTCCGACAAGTTTTTCGGTGAACTTGAAGCGAGTCTTAAACTTTTCGACATGGGAAACACGTTGGTGAGGTCCAATTGTGAGCTAGAGCAGGTTTTATACATTTTTCGTTTATCACTTGTAATTATTACATATCACAGGGGGTTATTGTAATATACATAAAAAAATGTGGGTTAAATTGTAATTTCACCAAACCGCAGGGGAGGTAGATGTAATTTGCCCTATTTAATATTAGCAAAAATAAAGGGCAAAACGGACTATATACACTTTCCGTCCATCACTTGTAATTATTTCATACCACAGGGGGTTTATTGTAATTTACAAAAAATTGTGGGTTAAATTGTAATTTCACCAAATCTCAGGGGAGGTAGATGTAATTCGCCCTTAAAGATGAGATCATGGCACTAAAGAATGATGGGAAGATAGTCCTTTATAGTGCAGATGTTGTGGATGCAAATACTACTAGGCTTACAGCTATTACAAGTACAAAGGTTATCCTTGAGGTCAAGAAAAATGTTATTTTTCCTTCAGCACCTATGGCGACATTGACAATAATTCAATTTGGGAGTTTTGACCCTAGTTTGGTTGAAAACATGTCTACTGATATAAACACCAAGTCAGTGGCGAAGTCATCTACTAAAACTGATGATACTGGCGAGTGGATTATGGTGAACCACCAAAGTAGACAGAAGCAGCACGTCGAGCAAATTCACCCCGTATAGTCAAAAATTAAAAAAAAAACTCCAATCAAAAGCAAACGGCATACGTCAATAAGAAGCTCCAAAGCTCAACATATCGGAAAAAGAAATCACTAAGCAATTGCAAGTGGGATCCTCTGACTGGAATTCTTCCCTAAGAGATATTTTGAACAAAAGATTGAAATAATGCATGCTAATTCTGGTGAAGTAGGAGGCCAAAATTTTGCTTCGATATGCTTTATGCCCAATAAAATGACATGGAATCAAGCTATGAATGAGTCCAAAATATTAGCTGAAGGTGGTCTTGCACATCCAACAAGCTCCAAGTGGAAGCCAACTCTCATCTCACTTATCAAAGCAAAGAGAATCATGAGATGGAGTCTTATCTTTGGAAGGATATCTGAGAATCATGGAATGGTTGTGCAACCCTATGAAGATAATGGGATCAAGTAAGCTTTATATGTGAATTTCAAACACTCATGGATACAAGCATAAACCGTCATGTGTTAAAAAAAAGAGAAAAAAAATTCGAAGTCTAACTACATACTCCTTAACATGAGTATAAACTATTAAAATCAAGTTCAAGTGAACTCCTTGACACAAGTATAAAATGTCTACAAATTTAAAAGGATGGCTTCTCACACATAGGCCTAAATTGCTTCTTACTCCTGATCCACATGAGTATAAACTATGTATGATACCACAAAATGAACAAAAAGAAAATAAAAAAATAAAGAAAAGAAAAGAGAACAGAAAACTCTTGATCCCTTTTAGGATATGTAGGCAACTTACGATTTTATCCCAGTTCAATCATACCTTTTAAGGTCATGAAGCGATAAATTCTTTAATGCTATATTAATAATGGTTTTTTCTCAACTTGATAAAGTTTCATTGGGTATGGAAATTGGTGCGCAAAAGCAAAATGATGTTGCAAGCCACTTTTACTGTATGTTTAATATGCCTTTATGTCATTGAGGAAAAATAAGCCAACATCGTGAAAAGAGGGAGAAACGCTGAAAAAGATGTACACACTGAAAAACAAGAATAAAAAGCCATTTGGAAAAGCTCTCCCCAAAATTCCACGAACTTGAAGAAGGAGAGAATTAGCAAACATCTCCACAAGTGTTTTTCCAAATACTACAAATCTACGAATGTGGTCAAAAAGCCTTTGAGCCAATTGCAACGTCAAACCCAAAAATCTCCAAGATGCAGTCACCAAGCCTCTGACCTGATTGCGATCTAAACTCTACAAATCTACCCAATGCATTCAACAAGCCTTTGAGCCGATTGCTACTTCAAATCCACAAATCTCTAGCTACCGTCACCAAACTTTTGAGTTGGCTGCGTGGTCAAATCCTCAAATGTCCAAGATGCTATCACCAAACCTTTGAGCCAATTGCATTTCGGCTGCTACAAATTTGTACAGTATGGTCATCACCTTTGAGTTGGTTTCAACATCTTAACACCAAGTTTTGGTCAGTCTTCAAGCAACGACACAAGTGTTAGCAACATCGTAGTAGCGAATAGGGGTATGCCACATCACCAAAAAAAATCTTCTTTGCTTATGCAAGGCACTGGTAGAAAGCCACCACAACTCGATAATATTGAAGAATGTTTTTTTGTAGGCACATGCGAAAAATGAGGCATTATCAGCTGCATGAATCCTGCAATGGTGGAGACTCTCTGCATGATAAGCCAGCACGTCCTCCATCCATTTCTAGTGGTTGACATAAAAAATGACCACACCGCACTTGGATGATACGATCCTCCAAGTGCCTCCTCCTATCCTAAGGTAATGGCTTGGACTCCGTGAAAGTGGCTTTGATGTCGTTAAGCGAAGGTTTCAGAAGGACTCTGGAACGAGGTGAAGGATAGAAAAGTGGATCAAAAACATCCTTGATGGCCTCTTCTGACCATTAAGGGGAGGTGCATGGACTTGTCAAAGGATGAAAATGTAGCAGGGTGAGAGCTAATTTGTGGGTCAGCAACAAAGTGCTTTTAACCTTAAAACTATATTTGTTACTCCCGATATCGATGTGTTGAAAGGGCTCTATGTGATCCTCAACATACATCTTGCACTGCTTCAGATAATGTACTCACATAGAGTATAAAGACATGCCTTGGCTTATTCTGATTTTTCAAAAAAAAATAAATAAATAAACGGAAGAGACTAATGAAGAAACTCGAAGGTTTCTGTAATGACTTGGGTGGCTCTTCTTCCTTCATGTATCTCTAGTAGGTAAAGGTCCTAATAAAAGGCCAAAAAGAAGAAGAGAAGAAGAAAAATTTAGCAGTACTCCACCCTCGATTTAAATATGGTGATAGAAGTCGGCCCATCTCCTTTTATAATTACTCCTCCCGAGTTTAAATCTTAGCATGATTTTTGCAAATTGAGAGTTAGTTGAATTTAATTCAAATCATGATAAGCAACGTGATCCATATTAGTCTTTTGACTTCAATATGATCAGTTGTTTGGAATACCACTTTATTAAGAAGTTGAGTCAAAAAGCCAACATAAGTGTGAAACACAAAAAATCAAACTTCACTTCCTTTCTCATTATCATACGACCAACAAGGAGGGTGGGTTAGCCCCATTCTCTTCAATTGCTATATGCACCCAATAATGCAATTACTTTGTCCTCAACCTTGGTTAGGCTAAGGACCTTCACCATTATAGCTATTTCCTTACCCAAGATCCTACAAAGATTCAGATGACAGGTGCACAGGCACGCTAAACTGCAACTAGATTTAGTTGACAAGGAATAACTTGCAATTAAGCACACAAGAAATAGAATATGGGAATAGATAAAACAAAAGAAAAACCAAACTGAGGAAAAATGCTTAGAGAGATAGATCAGAGTGAAACATAAAATTACAGGCTCAAAATTAGTTTGGCTCCCAAGTAAACTCACTAATCCCTACCAAAGGGTAGTATGGCAGTAAATTTAGGTTAACATATTGATAGGCAAGAGAAAAGGGAGGTTTCTGGTTATCATGCGAGAGAGAAATGATGTGGTTATCGTGTGGGTGTAGGGGTGTGTGTGTGTGTGTGTGTGTGTGATATTGTTTGCAAGCATTCTTTAAGATTTGCAAATAATTGAAATGATGTGGGGACCTCTCGGCATTGTATTTTTCCTCATTTTGAAAAATGAAAAGTCTTATCCTAGAAATTAATGATGTTTTGTGGGGAAAGTGCCCGCTAAAATTCAATTTAAATAATAACATTGTATTATTGTATTTATTTATGAAATTAAAATTATTACAAATTATATGTATTTATAATTATGCCATAAGCTAGACATAATATTTATTAATACATGACTGTAATTTAATGAAAGTAATGCTTCATAGAAATGCTAAAATTACTAAAATCATATGTCATTATTTTAAGTTCATAGTGGGTGATCAGGACTTCTCTCTTATTGATAAGACTATAATAAGTTATAAATGCTAACTTGTCTTTGATCTTGGGATGTGAAATTCCAATTGTAGTATGTTGATGTTTGCCAACAAGATTGAAACAACAAACCCGACCCCTTGAATTATTCATTTCAAGCTACTATTGAAAATGAATAAGGCATTAAATATAAATCCTAAAAAATATTGTGACTCTGGACATATGATGTTAATCACTTTAGTGTGCTTGGAAGTGAGGTGTTAAGTGTCAACTGTTAACATACTTTGTATGTCGGGTGATTGCATGAAATGTGTTGAAAATGAATATTTGATGAAATCTTTAAATCTCTTCAAGTTATAGGCACTCCTATATTGATTTGCAAAGTTCAAATTAATTTTAAATATTTGGCCAAATTATTTCGAAAGAAGTTGCACGAAATTATATGAAAATGTGATTTTCATGCGTAATATTTGAATATAGACAAACTAGGAATTTAAGACAAGCAGTGAACAAATAAATTGACAACATATTTAATTTATTTCTCATGGATATTTTATAGAGGGTTTAAATGCAAATACTTTTTATATTGGGAATTCACAAATAATTTGATTTATTTTGGAGTGAAACAATTTTTTTTATTGAAATTAAATACTATTAAATAGTAATCAAATATTATCATGAGATGGTAATTAGATTTGTCTAGTTTGGAGCTAAATCTTTTTTTTTTGTATGGCCACCTCGTAACCTTCTAATTATAACTCAATTGAAAAATATTTAACTATCCATGAGAATGATAACTTGGCCTCTAAGCAATATTAGGACACTTTAGATTCGAGCTGGCAATTTTGGTATAGATGTTTTGCAAATATTTGCAACTGAAGGACTTCGTCTGTTTTTTGGCTAATTTTGTCAAAAATCACATGCCTTGCACGTGACCTTGAAATCAACCTTCTTTGTCTTGTTGGCAAGATACTACACCACATAAGAATACATGTCACACTTGTGTTGGACAAAAATTGGAGGGAAGCATAATGGAATTTCCCTCAAAAATCATTACCTCTTATTTGTATTTATAACTATTGGTGATTAAATTTTCGCCAATTAAAAATTGACACGTGTAAATTATAATATTAAATACAAATCAAAATTTCTATTTTCTATTTTACAACTTTGTTAAATTTAATTCCAATATTAAATAGATAATTTTAGTTGATAGTTAAATATTTATTTCACCGACAAATGATAAGCCACCAAGTGTCAATGTGAAGTGTTCTGACCAATCAAATTAAATCATGCAGCTTAAAATTTCAAAAAACTAATCAAATGACGACAAGTGGCACATTTGGGCATGAGGGCCAATCAAATAATAACACACAAATGATATTTTCTCTTTAAAAAATAATTTATATTATAGAGATAAATATTGAAAAAGTTGGTACCAATCTAAAGATCTTGCATAAATGCCTACAAAATGGGGTCATTTGGGGCTCAAAAGAGGACATGAGGAAGTCATCCAAAGGTAGAGAAGTCAAGGAGATTTCAAAATTCTCCCAAGTGAAGCACAAGAAGATTTGTGAAGATCCAGGAAAATTTTCGGTGTATTTCATGAAAGTTATCAAATCAAGGCATTCAATTTGTGATCAAGGCGTTAGCCCCATATTTTAGCGTTTTTCCCATATCAAATCCACGATGGTAACGTTCAAGGTGTTCTTCCCAAAAATCATCCAAATAAGCCGTTTGATATGCGTTTAAGGGGTCAAACCAGCAAATCAACATATTTTCCCCAAGTCAAACTTAAGTCAAGTCCACATCAAAATTCTCAGCATCAAATTCGTAATCAAGCTACAAAGCCTATAAATCACGTTATTAGAGTGTCAGAACAAATTCTAAGAAATGAATAAGGGGATCAGTCTTTTAGAGATTATTTTCACTAAATTATATTATTTTTGCTTAAATTTCAAATTTTTATTATATTTTTTTTCTGTGTTGTAATTTGTATTTGTAGACTCGAAATTTTATGTGAACAAATTTTTGGCATGCCCGATCGGAGTCAAACTTACCCCCCATCTGTTTTCTCCTTACAAACGCATCAAATCACTCTTTCAACAAGTTCAATGGCCCTTAAGAAGAATAGCTTTGGTTTGGGAAAGAAGCATACCTCCAAAAAATTGATTGAGGATCCTATGATTAGTTTTCTACCAATGTCAAGGTCTCTGAATTTAACTCTTATGATGGTTCCAATCCTCCAAGCCCAATGGCGTGTGCCTCCAAATCACTTCACCTTGCTAAGGCAACCACTATGGATAAGCAGCTTGTTTAGATAGCCTAGGCTATATCAAACGTGTAAAAAATTATTGAGGATAAGAACTTTTAAATTGCTCAGCTTGTGGACAAGTGGCAGCACTCAAAGGTTGGGGAGCCAAGTCATAATCATTTGCCATCTTCGATTCAAATCACAATGGAGAAGTAGATTCATAAGGAAAATGAGAAGCATGAGCACATGCCAACGCTTGAGCAGTCAACCACCTCCATCGCAACACAATCTGTGCTACAAGTTTAGGATATAACTGCCGACACCATAAAAGCTCCATAAAATTATCCATTGTAGTCAAAGCCCTACACCAAACACAATGACTTACTGAGGATGCCGATGGGCTACCAACGTCTAAAGTTTCAATAGTTCGATGGAAAGGGTAACCTCAAGCAACATGTCACGCATTTCATACAGACGTCCAGCATTGCAGAAACTTATAACTACCATTCGGTAAAGAAATTTGTGAATTCACTAAAGGGAAATGTTTTTGACTAGTATGTTTATTTGGAGCCTAAGTTTATCAATAGTT
The DNA here is from genome assembly GCA_026212405.1 of Petrea volubilis. Taxonomy (NCBI): domain Eukaryota; kingdom Viridiplantae; phylum Streptophyta; class Magnoliopsida; order Lamiales; family Verbenaceae; genus Petrea; species Petrea volubilis. The sequence goes on along the minus strand of CM047884.1, from coordinate 3,743,536 downwards.
GGGATCAAATGGAGAGGGAGTACCTAAATCGCTTCAACAGCACATGCCGCACTATAAGCATGATCGAGCTCACAAACACAAGATAATGGAAGTACGAGCCAGTTGTGGACTACATCTGTCACGACCCGGAAAAACATACAACACTACATTAAAGTTCATAAATAACATGCTTAGTACAAAATATAATAGCTTTCATGGTACATCATAATTAATCCCTATCAAGTCTAAGTAAAAGCTTCATAGTACTCCTCAGTTCCGCTCTCCCGACGATCCGGTTCAAGTTGCTCTAAAATAAGCATGTGAAACACAGTCAACAAACATGTTGAGTAGAACTATTACACAATCATATAAGGTGCAGGTGTGTGAAAATTGCACATAAACATGTAAAATCACATAATACTCCCTGTTCATCACATATAGCGATGTAATGCCTTATAACTCCCACCATGATCAAACAATCAATAATCCAACCGAGTCATTCCATGATTCCACCAATCCCAACCGAGTCACACCAGTAGGTCATATCCCGGGCATATGCTGAATTCCTACGATCCACTCTCACATGGAACACTCCTGTCCATATGAGGAGGGATTAGGAGATGGAGGGCTGGAAGACTTAATGCCGGCATCTCCAATAGAATGTCCCGGCGGAACTCAGCCACATCCATTCCACAATATTTCGGGCCCAACACATAATTGAGAAAATAATTTCTCATAACACATATATTTTATCAAAGCATAAATAAACATAACATATTCATGCATGTACCTTTATGAAAGCATAATAACATAAAAACAATTATCATGATATTAACATGTATAGCAAATAATGTGAGGCATAAAATTGTAAAATGTGAACATAGGCAATCACTTGGTATTTTACCATTATTTTGGTAAACCCAAGTTAAAGTCTTGTTTATGAAAATAATCTAAGATCATGTTACCTAAACTACTTATGAGAAAGGTAATAATTCTACCTTCAAATGTTTTTAGGGAAAAAAGAGGGTAAATAAAGGCCTATATGGGAAGCTTAATAGGTATATATGGATGAAAATAAAAAAGGCTTTGTGTATATATATATATATATATATGTGGGTGGAAGATAGACTATAGAAAGGAAATGTTTTGGGTGTTGAGAGTAGAATAAATTTGAGGGTGTGTTTTTAGGCGGGATTTTGGATGAAAAATGGGGTTGGAGTTAAGGTCTATTTATAGAGGAAGAAGAGAAGAAATAACTAATATTATAACAAAATAAATAGATAACCATATATTCTATATGGACATTTATATATACACATCACAATATGAACTACCTAGTATATATATATATATTTATGTATGTGGACATGTAGGTGTATATGTAGATATATATATCACCACTAGTCTATATATGTGGATATGTGTGTGGATATGTGGATGTAGAAATCACCACTAGGTGATATATGGATGTGTGTGTGTATAAGTAGATATATAAATTACCACTAGTTGATATATAGACATAGGTGTGTACATGTAGATATATAAATTACCCTTAATATATATATGGATGTGTGTGTATATATGTAGATAGATAATTTACCACTAGTGTATATATGGATGGGTGTGTGTATATGTAGATATATATATTACCACGTGTTTAAACATCTATCTATATATATATGTGTGTGTGTGTGTGTGTGTGTATCAAGATATATATATATATATATATATATATAGGTACGTGTGTATGTATAAGGGGTTAACTAATCAAATAGATAGATAGATAAATATATATATATATATATGTAAACGTGTGTGTGTGTATAGAGGTAGCTATATATATATATATAATTAGTCTACAAGTAATAATATATATATAGATATATATATATATATGTATGCGTGTGTATCCAAAGATAAGTATTTAACTAATTAAATATATCCTTATATATATATATACATTGGTTATATATATACACATAAACTAATGTAATGAGTTTAGAAATGTTAAATGAATAAGTAAATCTAATAGATGTATATTTTCTAAGGTGAAAACAAGTATTCCTATATTTCTCAAAAATTAAATATAAAATTAAAATTAGATTCCTATAATAAAAATAACAACAATATATTATATTGGTGGGAAAATAAAATAACAAGAAATAATGATGTTTGAAATTAATAATAAATATATAAGTTTAAAATTTTACAACTAATAGAGAAATGATCATGTTTTTAAAATGCATGTAGTGTAATGCATAATTATTCACAAATTAAAATCATATCTATCTTTTGAAATCCTTTTTATCAAATAATAAGTCAAATAATACTTGCCACATAAGTCATAAATAATAGGGTCTACCGGGCCATCACAACATCAACCGATGGGGTGCGCTAAGCCTACATTGCAAAGATAATCTCTCAAAGATTTGGAGTCTAAGTTTATCAATAGTTGGGATCTAATGGAGAGGGAGTTCTTAAATCGCTTCTACAGCACATGCCGCACTATAAGCATGATCGAGCTCATGAATACAAGATAATGGAAGTATGAGCCAGTTGTGGACTACATCAACCGATGGCGTGCGCTGAGCCTACATTGCAAAGATAATCTCTCAAAGATTTCTGCAGTGGAGATGTGTATCCAAGTGATGCATTGTGGGCTTATCTACATCCTCCAAGGAATCAAGTTGGAATTCAACATCGCTAATCATGGAGCCAACTTCCTTGCTGGAAAATAAAAGAAAGAGAAAAAGGATGCGAACAAAATTGAGAAACACTTCAAGGTCTCCACTAAGGAGTCGATGGCTGTCAAGGCGACTTTGGTCAAAATCCTAGCCAATGATACGAAAAGTGGAGTAAAGTTTGAAAAACAACACATCTTAAATGAGAGGCGTTGACCCCTGCTATAGGAGAAGCAAGAGAGGGAATACCCATTTCTAGACTCCAACGCCTCCAACATATTTGATGAGTTGCTAGAAAAAAAGTTGATTAAGCTACCAAAGCAAAACAACCCAGAGAAAGCAGAAGGGAGAATGATGCAAGGTTTTGCAAATATCATAGTGTCATCAGTTACCCAATAGAAATATATTTTGTGATAAAAGATAAAATCATGTGTCAAGCCCCGAATCCGAGATGCAACACGGCGATGCCTCTTAGCCCGAAAGGACTCAAAGCTACCAAGCCACAGAAATCAAAACATACTAAAAAAATATAAAATATTCATTGGAAAGCCTTAGTCAAACATCGCAGCGGAAAATATAATAATCCCAACTATTACATCTCCAATTCAAAAACATAAATAGACTCTAATCAATAATATTCTTAATAAATAGAGTCATTCGAGGAAACAACAAAAATAAATGGTAATTTCTAAAATTCTCTAAGTAGGAACTCCTTCAATCCAATCACCAATCCCAAAATTATTCCTCGTCACCTTCGTCGATACTATTCTCTACAAAAGGTTATTAGTGGTGTGAGCAACACTTGCCCAATAAGGGATCCCTTGACCCTCTATCGGATTCGAGCAAGTTATATACATATATAGCAAGAAAATCATACTTATGAAGCACACAAGGTTCAAAATAAAGGTTTTATACTTTACAAAATCAAGCCCATTCATTTACATATACATGCTCGTAAATACTTGAAATTTCTATTGGCCAACTTGATCAAGCCCTAACTACAACCCTGTTAGGTGGGTTCGAACACTACTATTATTATCCGTAGGAGGGCCTTAACCATAACCCTGCTAAGTGGGTTCAGATATTGCTATTATTACCCGTAGGAGGGCCTTAGCTACAACCCCATTAAGTGGGATTCGGAAATTACTATTGTACCCTGCAATGTGGTTGAAAATTTCGAAACTCCATAGTCAAGTCGTATTTGGACCAATCAAATATAATAGTAATAGGAAATAAATAAGGTGAATATACAATGCTCCTCAATTTAATGAAATCTTTAATGAAATAAGAATCTAATTGTACCAAACACCCCGATCAATTTATTAGCTTAGAGTCTCATACTTAAGCAATTCTACGCTAAACCCCCTTAAATCACGATTAACACTATTCACATAAACATGGATAGCCCGCACCACAAATTATTTGGAGTGAGTCTAATTATTGTCGTACTTAAACAAATCCACGCCCAGGTCTGCGTCCAGAATAATACTTCCAAAACCATATCATGAATTGTGTTACAACTAATATAGCAAGATGTTTAACCTAACTACCAAAGTGTTTAACCAATTTGATGGACATTCATGTACTGCACTATGATGCTCATTATGCCTTTGGAAATTAATCCCAATTGGTGCAAGTTTAATTCCTACACTTTATCATGATGTCATGATGCATATTGGCCTCAATATGATTGGTGTCACTAGTGTAATTGTTGGAGAAAATACCAAGAAAGTGAATTTGAGGGCTTACAAGGGCTGTGATTTATGATATCGTAATCCCAAGAAAGAAAGCAATTGTAATTAGTAATCTCGGATTGTTGGTCTAATCTTTCGCCGCTGCTCTATTTCCAATAGGTTTATTACTCCACTAAGTGTTATCTCTTATCGTGTGTATATATATCATTGAAATTCCTAAGCCTAATAAGATTAACTCAATAGTCCTAAGTATAGTGGGATTAACCTACTAGTCCTACACCTAATAGAATTTGGCTAATAATCATAATAACTATAGAAATAATTATAATAGCAAATTTTAAAATTTTAAAATAGAAATTATAATAACAATCAATTTGGATATTTAAAATGGCAATATTAATAATAGAATATCAATCATACTACTCCTAATAATAATAATAATAATAACAACAATAATAATAACAATAGTAATAAGAATAATGATGATGATGATGATGATGATGATGATAATAATAATAATGGTACTATAAATACAGTAATAGGGTTTGCGTATTACATCATGGAACTAGCAAAGGACAAAAAAATAATCCTTGATAGCGAAGATGTTGCGGATGCAAATACTACAAGCATGGCAGCTTTTGCAAATCTAGGGAATGCGCACAAATGCAAAAATGAAATTAGTCCTTCATCAACGCCCATGGGGACACCGACGACAATTCAATTTCGGAAGTTTAGACTCAAACTTCATCAAAAACATGTTCACCAATGATCTAGAGATTGAAAAAGATGTGGATTCAACTTCTGAAATTGAGAACGAGGGTGAGTGGATCTTAGTGACATGCCATCGAAGGCGAAAGCAACATATTGAATAGTTTTTGTGGCACTCCTCTCACCAGGAATCACCTGAACGATTGGTGTCCATTGGTGAGCATACTACACACTCATATTCTGACTAATATATAGTACAGTCGCCTCAAACAAACATAATCACCATACTCTAAAGTCAACGTGGGAGTGATACGTAGCAAAAAAAGAGATAATACAAGTATCAGTCTAAAAATAAATACGAGGCCAAAAACAACACAACTATACCAAACTAACATACATCTAAAAAGTTACATAGTAAAATTTATACACTAGCTTTGTCTATTGCCCACACCAATCCTTACTTAAGCAAGTAACCTTTATCCGAGACAAAGAACGGAAAGAATATGGGTGGTAAGGCCAAATGACTTAGTGAAGCCGCATATAAATTTACTCATCAGAGACAATGCGATTAAATAAAATACTTATATGCAACAGAAACAATTCTGGAAAAATACATAATATATTGTAAAACATATTCTGATCATGAAATGGTACTTAGCGGACATATCTCCAACCTTATAGCTACCCAAAATAGATAAACCATAACCGAAACCTTTATGCCTCCCTCGTCAAGATGCTACCTCGACATCAAACAGACAGATGGTGTGCCATGTGCCCATGCAATACATCGATCCAATTCCGCTATAGATAACCTCCACCTATACATGAAATTAGATTCTGCAAAGTGGTATCATACAAAGAGGGCCCTACCATCGGTCCATTCCGCCTGGCAATACCTTTTGCTAACCCTGGGCTTGACTCTCCCAAGGGCATCCCCAAGGGTGTCAATATATCATATTGAAATAGATGCAACTCACATTTCAGAAATGCAATATTTTTTGGTTATAATTTAACTTATAATTCGGAAAAATATTTCCTTGGAAACATAGGGAGTGAAATATAATTTCAAAAATAATAGCCTAAAATGCAGTTATAACTAATTGGTAAAAATAAATAAAACGAATAACATAAATCAGTCAGGGTAGGCCATACGACAATATTTACTACATAATACATATGTGCTTATGAATGATTTTACTATCCTTACTTATATATATATATATATCCGATATTAAAACAATTCTTTAATTATCAAAATTTATAATTAAGTTATTGTTAGAGTAAAACAATTTAATATCACTAATCCCTTGATTAACTTACTCAAAATAATATATATATATATATATATAATCCGAAAACATTTACATATGTACATAGGCATATTTAAAATGAAAACTTATACATATATGTGTTTATATATATATATATATCAAAGCTACATATATTGAAATTGCTAGTCATAATCCATAGTCAATATATATATACATGTATGTATATATATATTAGAACATCACAAGCTATATTATTACAAAGTTATTACTAAAATTATTAAACGTAATCTCGTTATTCAATAAGAAAAGGAGTTTGATTAAGTTAATTATACTTAACCATTGATCATGTTATTTAAAAGAGTTGATATATATATGCACAAATGTGTGTGTGTGTGTGAGTTTAAATATATACATACGGCCTTATATACTTTTATATATATGTGCGTGAGTTTAGACCATTTTGCATACAAAATATTTAGGTAAATAAACAGTCAACAGATTCAAATTCATTAAAAGGGGATGGAGGGTAGAGCAAACGTACCTATTCTAGGAAGAAAATAATGTGTGTTCAAATTTGTATTTATAAATATCTTGCACATACTTATATTAATAAAATAATGACTATCATTATGTGGCAAACGTCTAGTGGCAAAAAGAGAAGGGTCATACGGAGCAGCCCCTAGCACATCCTCATCACAATTTTTTTCACAAATTACAAATTAGTTCCTTAAATTTCTATATTTATAATCTAGACCCCATAACTTCTAAAATAATGAATAAGTCCCAACTAAAATGGTGTCTAGTTAGAAGCCAGTATTTTATCAAATAGGATTCATAATGTAAAGCATTGAGGCGGAAATTTCATTAAAACTAAGGAGTATGTGGCAAAAAATAAGGTATTGAGGTGGAGATTTTTGGGACATAGTCCAATCAAATGAAAGAAATAAAAACAAGTGTCCTTATCCCATTCTCTTGGTGACACATGTAGCGATCACAACAAAATATTTATTATTATTATTATTATTATTAGGGATAATTACACTGTAGAACCTCGATATTTTTCTAAATTACAAATAAAAGCCTCAATTTTGGAAAATTATCTAAATAACCCTAAGGTTTGCATACTAAATTGTAATGCTAACGGAGATATGAGAAATACCAAAATACCCTCAAATCATTTATTATTGAAAAAGCGTAAATTACATTAAACTACTTTAGGTATGGAAAAATTACAAATTTAACCCCCAAATTTCATAAATAACCTAGATACCCCTAAAGTATGCAAACTAAATTATAAAACTGACATGGATTTGATAAAGACGAAATTTCCTCAGATATTTTGTCATGAATGATGTTTTTTATTGAAAAAGATGTTTTTTAGTAGTTTAGTGTTTTTCATCGAGAATGATATTTAAGGTATCATATATGTGGTGTATTACGAAAATTAATTAACATGTGTTTAGTTTTTAAAATTTTTTCCAATTTTTCAACCTGGATTCTAATATTTGTATTTTTATTTTATTTTTTTGCTTGGTTATTAGCGATTTTATTTGTTAAGTTGATATAAAATATTACAAAACAAACCTCATGTATTTCAAAATATTACTACATCAACCCTAGACAATTTATACAATTTGGTCAAATTTGACGAAATGGTGAAATAGGTAAAATGTGTTAAAATTTAATAGTTTCCGTTAAAAACCCTAACGGCAATAGATGGATGGTTAAATATGTATAATGTTTGCAAACCTCAGGGTTATTTAGGTAATTTCATAAAATGGAGGGTTTATTTGTAACTTAGACAAATCTCAGGTTACTCCAGTGTAATTATTCCTTATTGTTGTTGTTGTTGTTATTAATAAGCTCAAGTCACTTATGTAATAAAGAAAAAATAGGATGTCGCATGGATTGCAATCTTTTATCTATTGGTAAACTCACTAAAAAAACACATGTATTGCTAATCTTTTCTCTACAAATTGTGAATTCCAGGATTTGGACTCGGAAAGACGATTGGCAATGCTGAGGTATGCTCCGAACTCTATATCCTCAAACGATAGTACCATCCTCAAGGACAACCTCGAAAGGCAATTAGTGGTAGTTCTTTCTCTATTTTCAGTGTAAACAAAGATAGTGCAATCATGTTGTGGCCCTATCAATGGTCATACTAATTACATGAAGTGGTGGATATTATTTCAACAAAAGGCGGCGGCGACTCAAAGAGGGATGCTTTTGTAGAGAGATACATATGGGATTATTTGGTAGTCTGAGGAGCGAGAGGGTATGAGGAGTTGTGGATCATAAAAAAAATGAATAACAGATTATGAATAAAAAGAATAGAGAAAAAATAAAAAAAAGAATAAGACTTTATTTTGTTTCTAAATTTATTTAGGTAATTAACTATGTCCATCAAATCTGTAAATTAACCTTTTTTTATTCATAATAAAGGTTCATTACTTTTTAATTTATGGATATCAAAAAGTCAATACAGTCCATGTAGAGTAAATAGGTCTAGTTCTCCAATTTTTCTATATCATCAATATCAATACTATTTTTTTTTGTTTTGAAATAAATATCATTACTAATTTAGTCATTCTAAAATTAAGATAAGATATTCTTATTAACAATTAGACAATAAGAGTATATAGAACAAGTTTGATAAATTTTGATGAAAGAAAAGAAGTTTTGATATTAGCTGTAAAGGGAACAACTTGATAATCTTTTGTAATTGGAAAATACTAAATTCAAAGAAAAAATGACAATAGAAGGAAGATCAATTTTAAAAAATATTTTTTTTAAGAAATAAACTGTAAGATTTAATATTAAGATTTATTAAATTATAGGGAAAATTACAAAAGCCTCCCCTGACATTTGGCAAAATTTCAAAAAAAACCCTCAAACTATTGAAAATTATCATTATCCCACGACATTTGCATAAATCATGTAATAGTTAACAGAGGGCTGAAAATCTCGAAATTGCCCTTAACATTTTATTTACAACCGCCCCTTGAGGTTGGTGCAATTACAAAAATCTCCTCAAATATTAGAATTTACAGCCACACATTCGTTGGTGATGACGGCAGGCTCCCAACGTCAAAAATTTGTCAAAAACAAATCCTAAGAATTGTCCCACTCCTAACTCCAAAGTGATGCCTAGTCAACATCATTTGGCCGGGTTTAACTATTGATTCATGCCCTTCGATTCTTCCATTTTTTGTGTACTTCTCTGAATCCAGCGATGTTAACACTCTTTTCGACAATTTTAGCACTCTTTTCGATTCTCACATTATCCCTCCTCCAAATGTTGATTTGATTTCCACTAGTACTATCAGTTTATCATTGATAATCTTTTCAAGATCGTGACCAACGATGAATCATAAAAGCCTTGAAAAAAAATAGCTTTTTTCTCTTATCTCAGCCGCGAAACCCTAATGGTAGGAGTTTTTTGTTGGACGGGGCAAACCATAGTGGGTGTATTGTAAATTCTAATACTTGAGAGGGGGAGGTTTTATTTTCAATAAACCTTAGGGAGGTGTTTGTAATATAGCATTTTGACCAAAATTTAATAAAATATTAAATGAGGGTATTTTGGGAAAAGCACATAAGTTTTTGGATGGAAACCTAACGGAACCCTAACCAAAGGGTTTTTTTTTTTTGTTAATTTATGCAAACATTAGGCTTTTTTGTAATTTTGCCAAACCTCAAGAGAGGTTTCTGTAATTTGCCCTAAATTTTAATATTAATTTATAAGAAATTAAAGAGCTTAAAAATGTACATATATGTTGAGTTGATTTGCTATAATATGTGCATATAAAAACATTTCATTGATTTTCATTTAGGAAAGAGGAATTATAATCATTCAAACCGGATTTTTCTTGGATTATTAAAATATCTTTTAGTTAATTGTAGTAAATTTGACCAAATATAAAGTAAATTAAATCAATCACTTGAATTTAAGGACTCGTCAAGCAACATCTATTAGAAGGTAATATTTATTCTAATATTTTGGTGAAATATATCATGGATGTTTGTAGAATATTTTTTAAATTTTTAAATGTTCTGTATGCATAAAAGTTACGTATTTTTTTATTGCATTGATTATTTTTGGAATTAGTTTTTGCCAATTTTTCCAACTATCTGCAAGACAGTAGTACATCAAATGATAAAGTATTCTGATTTAGTATTCAATGTGCAAGGTCCCTAATTTACGCATCAAGGAGGATCAAATAGGAAACACTTGTCCTACATATAGAGAAGCCACATGCAACTCAGAAATATCATAGTGGTTTTTTAGTCTCAAAACGTGTTGTGTAAATTGGCATATATATATATATATATCACTGAAGGTCTCCCCTCATGCAAATTGGCAATTGTATAGAGTTAGTTCTTTAATTCGATGAGAATCTTCTATCTCTATATATACATTGTTGGCGGTTAAATGTTCGCCCAATTAAAAATTGATAAGTTTAAATTAAAATATTAAATATTAATTAAATTTTTTATTCTATATTTTAGAATTTTCGAAATTTAATTCAAATATTAAATAGTTAATTTTAATTAATATTGTTATCTTTCTTGCAATAGCAAATGAAGCATCGCTAAATGTCAATTGTGAAGTGTTCCGGCCAATCTAAATCAAGGTATGCATCCCAAAAATACAAATCAAGTCAAATGATGACAAGTGGATGATTTGGGCATGTGAACCAATCAAATAATGATACACAAATAGTATTTTTATTTTTAAAAATAATTTATATTAAGAAGATAAATACCAAAGAAGTCAGTAGCAATCTTAAGGCCCTACATAAACGCCTATAAAAAGGGATCATTTATAGCTCAAAAAAAAATCAAGAAGTCTTCAAGAGCTAGAGAAGTCAAGGAGATCCCAAAATTCTCTCAAGTCAAGCTCAGAAAATTTGCGACAATCTGGGCAAAATTCCCTGTGCTCTTCATGAAAGTTATCAAACGAAGACGTTCAATCTATGATCAAGGTGTGAGGCCCGCACATTGGTCTTTTTCCTGGCGTTTGATTCGTAATCAACCTATGAAGTCTACGAATTGCGTTATTCAGGATCACATCAAATTTGAAGAAAAGAATTAAGGGATTAGACTTCTAAAAGATTATTTTTCATTAAATTATAATTTTTTTCATAAATTCAAATATTTCTCATATATTTTCTTGTCTTGTAATTTGTATTTATAAACTAAAAATTTTTTGTGAACAAATTTTGGGCATGTCCAGTGGGACCTGAACCTATCCCTCATCTCTTTTCTCCTAACAAGTGCGTCAAATCACTCTTTCAAGAAGTTCAATGTCTCCCAGGAAGAATAATCTCACTTCGACCAAATGGGATGGCTCTAGCAAGCTTGCTGAGGATGTTGTAAACAAATTCTGAACCAAAGCTAGGGTCTCGGAGTTTGATTCTTACCATGCTTCCAACATTTTGAAGCTTAACAATGTCTACCTCCAAATCACTCCACTTTGCTGAGGCAACTAATATCGACGAGCAGCTTGCTTTAGATGTCCAAGATGATAGTGGATCTTTGGAAGATTGTAGAAGATAAGGACTTCCATATCGCTCAACTTATAGATAGGTTGGAACATTCAAATGATAGAGAGTCGTGCTCAAGCATCTACATTCTCAAGTTCAAGCCGCAAATGAGGGGCAAACTCATGAGCCATCTCAAAAGCATGAGCACATGCCAAAGCCTGAGCAATCTACTACTTCCATCACACTACTATCTATGCAGCAACTATAGGATATGATCACAAATACTATAAAAGCTCAATATAGTATCCCTGCACAAAACTACTTGGCATACTAGAAGCCCTAAACCAAGCGCCTCAACTTGTTCAGGATGCCAAAGGGCTTCCCCAGAGCTTTAACAATTTGATGGAAATGGCAACCCGAAGCAACATGTCGCTCATTTCGTACAAACATGCAACAACATGGTAACTGACGGTGATCACCTGATAAAGCAGTTTGTACATTCACTTCAAGAAAATGCTTTCGACTTGGAACCCGAGTCCATTGATAGCTGGGACCAAATAGAGAGGGATTTTTTGAATTGCTTTCATAGCACACAACATACTGTAAGTATGATCGAGCTCACTAATGCGAGACAGTGGAAAGATGACCTTATTGTGGAGTAGATCAACCAATGGCATGTGCTAAGCCTAAACTGCAAAGATACACTCTCAGAGACTTCTACAGTGGAGATGTGGATCCAAGGAATGAACTGGGGGCTCCTATACATTCCCCAGGAAATCAAGCCTTGCAATTTCGAAGAGCTAGCTACCCACACCCATGGTATGGAGCTCAATATTGCCAATTATGGAACCAACTTTCCTAGAGGAACCATTGGAAGGAAAAGAGAAGTATAATGAAGAATGACGGCTACAATGAGTCATCCACCAAAGGGTCCATATTCGTTATGGCAACTCACATCAAAATCCCCACTGACAATAACATAGGTGGAGGAAAGATTAGAAATCAACACATGCCAAATGAAAGACGTCGGCTAACACTAAAAGAGTTGCAAGAAAAGGAATACCCATTTCCATACTCTGATGTCTCCCACATATTTGATGAGTTGCTGGCAAGAAAGCTGATTCAGCTACCAAAACCAAAGTGCCCCAAAGAAAGTGAGAGAGTGAATAATCCGAGGTACTGCAAATACCATCAAGTTGTTGGTCACCCTGTGGAGAAATGTTTGGTAATTAAAGATAAGGTCATGGAACTAGTGAAGGATGGCAAGACAATCCTTAAAAGTGAGGACATTGTGGATGCAAATAATACTAGTATCACAACCATTCCAAGTGCCAAAGATACCCATAAAGTGAGGCAAAATGTTGTTTTGCCATTAACACTTGATGGGGCATGAACAAAGATTTAGTTTGGGACTATCGACCCCAAATTGGTTAAAACATGCCTATTAATGTAAACACTGATGTAATAATGGAGTCATTTATTGAGACTAACAATTGTGGCAAGTGGATTATGGTGATGCACCAAAGAAGATGAAGCAATATGTTAAGCAATTTATCCAACAGAGCTAAGAAAACCACCTCCAGTCAAACACAAACACTAAGTAAATGAGAAGCTCCAAAACTTGATAGGTGGAGATAAAGAAATCACTTAGTAGTTATAAGCGAGATCCTCTCACTTTAACTGAATTCTTCCCTAAAAGATGTTTTCAACCAAAGATTGAAACAGCACAAGCCACCTTTGATGAAGTAGGGGGCCAAAAGTTTTCCATTGATATGCCTCATGCAAATGAGATGGAAGTCACCATCAACTCATACTATACAATTATTATAGAGTCGCCAAGGATAGGATCTTGTAACCAAGTTATGAATGAATTCATAAAGCTCAGCGACCATGGTTTTGTGCATCCAACAAGCTTCAAGTGGAAGCCATTTGTCAGACCAATTATGAAAGCAAATGAAACAGTGAGATGGAATCTTGGTTTTTAACAGCTGTGAATTCCTGAGGATTGCGGAATGGTTCTGCAACCCCATGAAGATGCTGGGGGCAAGTAAGCCTCATTTGCAAACTGCAAATGCTTCTGGATACGAGCATAAACTGTCGTATGAAAAAATTCAATCTATCAAGTTTATTCCTTAACATGAGTATAAACTGTTAACATGAGTTTAAAGTGTTAAAATCAAAATCAAGTCAACTCCTTCATTGGAGCATAAACCATCTACAAAATCAAGTTCAAGAAAACTCCTTGATAAGAGTAAAAAATGTCTACAAATTTGAAAGGATTGTTCTTGATGCATGAGCCCAAACTGCATCTTACTCCTAGCCCGCATGAGTATAAACTGTGTATGGCACCAAGAAAAAAAGAAAAAGAAAAAAATGAAATGAAAGAAGAAAACAAAAAAAAAAGAAAAAAACAAGTTTTGTTAAACTATGAAATGACTTGATCCCCTTTGGGGTACATAGGCAACTTGGGATTTGATCAAAGTTCGTTCATATATTTTAAATAAAGATTGTCTGTCTTTGATGTTACCTCAGTTCTTAAGACCATGAAGTGATACATTCATTAAGTCATGTTGACCGGAGTCAGTCTAGGGTTGACTCGGTTGGCACATGCATGACACACGCTAGAGAAGGCCTGATGATACGTGTGGCTGGTCTGCCGTGTGCATTACGCATGCCTGGCACAGTCGTAGCATGCTAGGCACATGATCGTGTCTGAGATGTGGCACGCGCCGGATATATGTTGCAATCTAGAGGCTTCAAGGTTTCTGATTCCCTAGGATACATTTTGGGGCCAATTTTTACACGAAAATTCAGATTTTCATTGATTTTTTGGCTTTATCCCATGTCAAGATTACCCCAATCTCTTCCCTACTTTCACCTATAAATAGGGAGCCTTGGACATTATTTCGCACACCCCAAAAGTGATTATTCTTTAATATTCCATGAGTTAGAGAAATTAAAGAATATAATTACTCTTGAATAAAATTTTCTTTCGTAAAATTTTTTCCCTTCTTGGTTAAATATTTTCTTTCAGAGCCCACACTCCGGAGACATTGAGGTATTGCGGAGAAGGCGTTAATGGTTGACTGATTCAATCAAGTCTAATTATTTTTCGTAGAATATTTCAAGGTAGGTAATTCATTGGTTTCTAGATTCTATTACTTTAGAAATATAAATTAAACTATTTAATTAATTGTTTCTTGATATTCCATGATGTATTTAATTGATTTAAAATTATTTATCACACATGCTTGTACTAGAGATACATTCTCGTGTTTTTTCCCCAAATATTATTTTACTTGTGGACTAGTAAATGATATTTTTTCCAACAACTGGTATCAGAGCCATACTCTTGATACAAGCATGTAAGATGTGATAATGTGGATAAATCAAATATAGTGGGGAATATTTTTTTTTTTGAAATTAGATTCTAAAAAGTTAGAAAGCATGTGTTAGGGTTATTGTCAAATTTGTTTTGATATGATCATGATAAGTGTTATTGTGAAAGAGCGTACCTGTTGGCATAATATATTTATATGATGTGATTTTTTATTTTTTTTTATCAATGTTTCAAAAGCATGTGGATGCTATATATTAAGGCACGCTTATATTGTTCATTGTTGATTTGATCAAGCATGTTGTTCGAGTAGCTAAATAAAAGTTGAATTTAATATATGTGCCTAAAATTTTATATTGCATAAATAAGATAATTTTTTTTATCATATTTACATAAATTATATTATACGTAAATTAAATGCTGTTATGGTATGGTCATTTGATCGAATCAAATAGTATATTGTGCGTTCTATTTGATAATGAATTTTACATGGGGTCTTTATTATGAATGAATTTCCATGGAATTTTTGAAATCACTTTACAAATTAATTTTTTTTCAAAAAAAAAAAAACAATATAATGTGATTAGAACTCCTCCTTGTTTATTTAGCCAAGGTCATTATGTAATTAAATTCCACAATTCTAAAACATCAAGTGGGAGAGAGATTCAAGAGTTGAATGCTCATAGCCTCCATTACTAATCTAATGAGTATAGTAGAAATTTATCACTCCTTGAGGAGGGTATATACCTATAGGTATATCTCTTCAAGGATAGATTGAAGTATCAAAAAGAAAAAAAAAATGCAACTACGCTAACGTAGAGTGTCTTGCCTTTCCATATGAATATCTAAGTGATGGTGAACACTTGACTAAGTAGATACATTAACCTCCCCGAAGAGCATTGTTGTATTATCTTATAGGCTAAAGATTTTAATGGTGAGTTAACATTGTTGGATAAGAGTTATAAAGAAACATCTTAATTACAAAGAAAGATGTTTCTATTTTACTATTACATTTTTGACCTCGCTAACGAGGAGTTAATTTTGAATAGTAATGTCACCATTGCACACACGTTTACATGGTTAAGTGGATCCCATGATTAGGTTGTTTGCTAAGCATTAAATGCATGCGCAATAACTTGTTTTGTTTATTTATTTTTCAGTTACATAAAAATGGCCTCCATGACTCCTTTGCAATCTATCCTAAAGGAAAAAAAAGTCATTGGTCCTAATTATGTTGAATGAAAAATGAATCTTGACATCGTGATCACACACGATGGGCTTAAACATGTGCTTATTGAACCATGTCCATCGGTTCCAACAACTAATGCATCACAAGCGATTAGAGGTCACTATGAATGGTGGATTAAGCTAGATGATGTGTCCAAGTGCTATATCCTTGCCTCAATAACAAACATCCATAAGCATCAGATGCAATACATGGTTTCTGCAACATTAATGTTGCAATATGTCAAGGAAATGTTTGGAGGGCAGGATTGTGTAGCTTGGTAAGAACTAATATGAAAGGTGCTGAATTCCAAGATGCTTGAGGGATTTCCAAATCAAGAGCATGTCATGAAAATGAAGACTTACCTAAATGAACTAGAGATCCTGGGTTCAACCATTAATAGTCACTCCCAACAAGATACGATTCTGAACTCTTTTCTTGGTATATTTACTCAGTCCAAGCTAAATTGTGCAATGAATAATAACGATTATAAATTGCCTGAACTGATGAAGGAACTTCAAGTGGCTAGAGGAGTAATAAAAGTTAAAGGAAGTGTCTATTTAGTTCAGACATCAAATCTTGTGGCCAAAAAGAGAAAGGCTAAAGTGTGGAAAAATGGGAAAGGAAAAATTGTTGGCCTAAAAGCAAATGTTTAGAAGAGACTAAAGCCAGCAAAAGGAAAGTGTTTTGAATAAGACGATAATGGGCATTGGAAAAAGGAATTTGTTCTAAATATCTTGCTAAACTCATTACTACTAAATGTGGCAAGTCATTGAATCAAGGTGTAGTGATATCTTGTTTAATTGAAACATGTTTAGTTGGAAGTCCACTGAACTCTTGGTGTGTGGACTTAGGATCAACTAATCACATTTGCAATTCGTTGCAGGAGATTTAGCTAACTAAGAAGCTGCATAATGGAGAGATGCACCTCCAGCTAGGAGATAATTCAAGTGTGCCAGTAGTAGCAATACGAGTAATTAGTTTACTTTTTAATAACAAAGTATTATTTTTGAGAGATTGTCTTCTCATACCTAGTATTCATAGGAATTTGATTTTTGTTAGTTGTTTGTTGGATGATGGTTTAACTGTCATTTTTTAACGTAGTTTTTCTATTAAGCATAATAATTTGTTTATTTGCTTTAGTACAATAAAAGACGCGTTATTTTTGTTTTTCCCTGATACATATTATGTTTTCAATCCTGAAGTTAACCCAAATATGGAAATCTTGCCACTTAAAAGGAAAACTCCCATGCCTAATGAAGCATTCAAGTGGCACCTGCGATAAGGTCATATTATTCCAAACACGATCCAAAGATGCCCAAATGACCTTTAAGGCTATAGCTAATAGGGCCACTGAATTACTTCAACTAATCCACACAGTTGTTTGTGGACAAATGAATACTCAGGCTAGGGGACGTTTTGAGTACTTCATCGCTGTTATAGATGATTACTTGAGGGACTAATGAAATGAAAATCTGAATAATTTGAAAAGTTCAAGGAATTCAGAGTGAAGTTGAGAATAAATTAGATAAATGTATCAAAGCATTAAGATCAAATCGAGGTGGTGATTACCTATCAACCGAGTTCTTAGAGTTTCTAACTACAGATGGGAAAAGAAACCAATTCACTGTGCCAGCTGCGCCCCAGTGAAACGGTATTGCAGAGAGAAGAAATGAAACTTTAATAGAGATGGCAATGAACTATGGTGAGTTATATGGCTCTACCTAGCTCAATTTGGGGATATGCACTTGAAACCGCAGCATATCTATCAAACCTTGTTCCTTCTAAGTCAGTTTCTAAGACACTTGTGGAATTATGGGCCAGGCTCAAGCCCAATAGTAATTACCTCAGAATATGGGAATGTCCAACATATGTGCTAAAGAAGGATCCTGATAAATTAGAGTCAAGAACTGAGGTTTGCTTGTCCTTTGGAACAAGAAGTGGTCAATTTTACAGTCCAAAGGATCAAAACGTATTTAAGAGTACAAATGCTAAGTGCATTGAAGATGATTTAATTAGTAACCACAAGATTAGAAATAGGCTTACGTTAGAAGAAATGACAATTTTTGATAATGTAACTCAATAGCCCATTTTAAGTGAGAACATTGATGATACATTTGATATACACAACAATAATGGGTCTAGCAGACGAGAGCCTCATCTAGGGGAGGATTATTAGGCTGCCTAAAAGATATCTTTGGGAAACCCTAGTAGTTGAACCTAAAGGATCTGATCCTCTCAACTACAAAGAAACTATACAAGATAAAGATGCTGACCAATGGGTCAAGGCCATAGAATCTGAGTTGAACCCTATGTATTCAAATCATGTCTGGGGATTGTAGAGGAGCCTGAAGGAATTAAACCTATTGGATGCAAGTAGATCTAGAAGAGGAAAAGAGGTTCAGATGGGAAGGTAGAGACCTTCAAAGCAAGTTTAGTGGCAAAAGGTTATACCCAAAAACGAATGTATCGATTTCGATGAAACCTTCTCGCATGTAGCCATGCTTAAATTATCCTATCCATTGCAGCTCATTAAGATTATGAGATATGACAAATGGATGTAAAATCGGCATTCTAGAACGGGCACCTTGATGAAGAAATTAATATGACATAACTAGATGGTTACATTGTCAAAAATTAGGAGCATATGGTATGCAAACTGAAGAAGTCCATTTATGGACTGAGATAAGCATCCAGATCATGGAACATCAAGTTTAACGAGGTTGTCAAAATCTTTTAGATTTGAGCAAATGTCGGATGAACCATGTGTGTACAAAAGACATCATGAAAAAGTTCTAATGTTCTTGATTCTTTATGTAGATGACATCTTATTCATTGTAAATGATGTAGGAACATTACCCATTATCAAGATTTGATTGTTAAATCAATTTGACATGAAGACCTAAGGGACTATGTTCTTGGGATCAAACTTTTGCGAGATCACAAGAACAGAGTACTAGCAAAGTACAACATGGTGGATTCTAAATAGGGTTTATTACCTTTTAGACATGGAGTCCATCCTTCTTTGGAACAATATCCTAAGACATCTTAAGAGGAAGAGAAAATGAAAAATGTGCCCTATGCTTCAGCAGTAGGCAATCTCATGTATGCCATGTTATGTACAAGACCTGATATTTGTTATGCAGTAGGAATTGTTAGTAGATATCAATCAAATCCTTGACCAATGCACTAGGCATCAGTGCAGCATATACTAAGTACTTGAGAAGAACTAGAGATTATATGCATATTTACCACATTGATTAGTTTAGGCCAATAGAATACACAGACTCAGACTTTTAGTCAAATCATGATTCTAGACACTCCATTCAGGTTACATTTTTACCCATGGAACTGGAGCAATTAGTTGGAGGAGTGTGAAGCAATCTTGCATTAATGACTCCACCATGGAAACTGAATATGTTGAGGCTTTTGAAGTTGCTAAGGAAGCTTATTTGCTTAGAAGTTCTTGATAGATGTTGAAGTTGTCAAATACGTTGGTGTCGTAGCAAATTTTAAAGAACTTAGAAGTCATAAACGACCTAAACTCATAGAAAGAAAATACCACATTCTTAGAGAATATGTAGAAAGATGTGAGGTTGCAAGTTACTAAAATAGCTTCGATGAATAATCTAGTTGATCCTTTTACAAAAACCTTGATGAAAAAGAGTTTTGATTATCATTTAGAAGGAATGGGGGTTACCATGTCGATTTTAAATCAACACTATTGCAATTAATTAAATAAAATACAAGAAAAAAGTAATTACTTACCAAATGATCTTGCCACCTTAGATGAGATATTGATCCTCCCTTATGGCTAGGGAATCCTTTTCCGTCACATGTCGATGCTCGGTTTGCCCTATTCTACTGGCTTATCCTCTGGAACTCTGGGGTGCCCTATATGACCCGTAAAGCATCCTAAGATTCCTCACCTACCAATTAGGCCTGCGGTTATCCTTATGAGCTTTAGCCAATCTATTTTTCAAGATCTTTGAACCTTTATGCTCGAAATTCTTTCAAATTCGGCTCGAATGATCGAGCTGGCAAAAGAATTTTTTCCAAAAAAAAGCAATAAAAAAAATCATATATGAACAAGTTGTAGTAATAATCAAATTTCAATTAAACTAAGTAAATATAAATACCTTAAAATAGGACAAAGCACATCTCATGAGTTTCTATTGGGACCTTTTTCCAAGTAAGCCATGGTCGCTTTACACCGGGGGAAGGGTTGGCGGTAGGCGACGGCCCGACATTGGGGGTGGGGTGTGTGTGTGTGTGTGTTTTGGGGATTAGGGTACCTTTGTGGGGGAAGAGAAAAAAACAAGATCTGAAAATGGTTAAGTGTTGCTTATGTATAAGCACTTAGCCGCGGATTTTTGGCCTTAGCCACAGATTTTTTCATGGCTAAGCAAAGCATTTTTTTTTGAAAAAAAATTGACTTAACCACAGCAATATCCGTGGCTAAGCCATCCAATTTAATTTTGTTTTTATGCATAGCCACGGATTTTTCCGGGGCCAAGAGTCAAAATTTTACGTTGACTTTTTCCGAATCAGGCGTTTTCGTTAAATAGGTTAGACGGAACCGCACGATTGGAGTAATACATGTCGAAAACTAATTAATTAGCTTGAAATACCAAATAAAGTCCATTTTTTGATAATTTGCGATAAGTTAATTGACCTTAGCATAGATTGTTACCGAACTACAAAGTCATTCATATATATATATATATATATATATATATCATTGAAAGGGAAAAACGTATTTTCATTCAACAAACTATAATATTTAACTCATAAGATGGGAAAATATAATAATCATGATAAAAATAATATGATTTTGAAATGGCTCAAACCTTTTTAAGCCCGGAAATGTCGGATCGAGCGATAAAAGTGAGCCATTTAAAATTTAAAAACAATTTATACATAGCCATGGATAAAACCGTTGCTAAGGGCCCTTTAAAAAAAATTATTTTCTAGCCACGGATTTTTCCGTTGCCAAGAGTCAAAATTTTACATTGACTTTTTTGAATCGAGCATTCTCGTTAATTAGGTTAGACGGAACCACACAATTGGAGTAATACGTCTTGAAAACTAATCAATTTGCTTGAAATACCAAATAAAGTCCATTCGTTTATAATTTATGACAAGTTAATTAACCTTATCATACATTGTTACTGAACTAAGAAGTCATTTGTATATATCATTGAAAGGGAAAAAACGTATTTTCATTAAACAAACTGTAATATTTAACTGATAAGATGGAAAAATATAATAATCATGATGAAAATAATATGATTTTGAAATGACTCAAACCTTTTTAAGCCCGAAAATGTCGGATCGAGCGATATAAGTGAGCCATTTAAAATTTTAAAAAAATTGACTTAGCCACGGAAATAGAGTCAAAATTTTAAGTTGATTTTTTTCGAATTGGGCGTTTTCATTAATTAGGTTAGACGAAACCGTACGATTGGAATAATACATGTCAAAAACTAATCAATTAGCTTGAATTACCAAATGAAGTCCAATTTTTGATAATTTGTGACAAGTTAATTGACTTTAACATACATTGTTACCGAACAACGAAGTCATTCATATAAATCATTGAAAGCGAAAAAACGTATTTTCATTAAGCAAACTATAATATTTAACTCGTAAGATAGGAAAATACAATAATCATGATAAAAATAATATGATTTTGAAATGGCTCAAATCTTTTTAAGCCCTTACCAAAATGTTGGTATATGGTAACCAATAAATACTTTGGTTACCACAAACTATTCTTTGTAACTAACTTCAGCTCCATTACAATAGCTTTCGTCATCTAAAGTGCATTTTTTTATAGTGCCTAATCTTCAACACTACAAGTCTCTTAGCTTAAAAACTAAGTTTGAAACTTAAGTGGTCTAAATAGACGTTATCACAAAATCGGGGCAATAGAGCAATTGTCACAAAATAAGAAGAAATAACATAATAATACAAACACTATACAATTGTCAAATTGAGCGATATAAGTGAGCCATTTAAAGTTAAAAAAAAAAATTGACTTAGCCACAGAAAAATCCGTGGCTAAGTTAGCAGAATTAAAAAAAAAAAATTACTTAGCCACGGATAACACCATGGCTAAGGGCCCTTTAAAAAAAATTATTTTCCAGCTACGGATTTTTCCGTGGCGATGAGTAAAAATTTTACGTTGACTTTTTTCGAATCGGGCGTTTTCGTTAATTATGTTAGACAAAACCGTACGATTGGAGTAATATACCTTGAAAACTAATGAATTTACTTGAAATACCAAATAGATACCATTCTTTGATACTTTGTGACAAGTTAATTGACCTTAGCATATATTGTTACAGAACTACAAAGTGATTCATATATATCTCTGAAAAGGAAAAAAGAATTTTCATTAAACAAACTGTAATATTTAACTCATAAAATGGGAAACTATAATAATCATGATGAAAATAGTATGATTTTGAAATGGCTCAAACCTTTTTAAGCTCCGAAATGTTGGATCGAGCGATATAAGTGAGCCATATAAAATTATAAAAAAAAAAAATTCGACTTGGCTAAGCTAGCCGAATTAACAAAAAAAATTTATACTTAGCCACGGATAAAACCTTGGCATTTTCGTTAATTAGATTAGACAGAACTATCTGACTGGAGTAATACATCTTGAAAACTAATCAATTTTCTTGAAATACCAAATAAAGTCCACTCTTTGATAATTTGTGACAAGTTAGTTGGCCTTAGCATACATTGTTACAGAACTACGAAATCATGCATATATATCACCGAAAGGGAAAAACGTATTCTCATTAAACAAACTATAATATTTAACTAACAAGATAGGAAAATTATAATAATCATGATAAAACTAATATGATTTTGAAATGGCTCAAACCTTTTTAAGCCAAAAATGTTGGATTGAGCGATATAAGTAAGCCATTTAAAATTAAAAAAAAATCGACTCAGCCACGGAAAAATCCGTGGCTATACCAGCCGATTTAGAAAAAAAAATTTATACTATGCCACGGATAAAACTGTGGCTAAGGGGCCTTTAAAAGAATATTAATTTTTTCTCTAGCCAAAGATTTTTCCGTAGCTAAGACTCAAAATTTTATGTTAACTTTACCAAGTCGGGCGTTTTAGTTAATTAGGTTAGACGGAACCGTACGATTGGAGTAATAAATCTTGAAAACTAATCAATTTTATTGAAATATCAAATAAAGCCCATTCTTTGATAATTTGTGACAACTTAATTGGCCTTAGCGTACATTATTGCTGAACTACGAAGTAATTCATATATATCACTGAAAGGAAAAATCGTATTTTTATTAAACAAACTGTAATATTTAACTCATAAGATGGGAAAAATATAATAATAATGATTAAAATAATATGATTTTGAAATGGCTCAAACCTCTTTAAGACCCGAAATGTAAGATCGAGCGATATAAGTGACTCATTTAAAATTAAAAAAAATTAAAATTTTCATTTAGCCATGGAAAAATCCGTAGCTAAAATATGCATTTTTCAAAAAAAAATTAAAATATAAACCTAGCCACGGTTTTATCTGTAGCCAATATGGGAAATTTTTTTTTTTTAAATTTATCCACGGATAAAATCGTGGCTAATATATACATTTTAAAAAACATTTAATATTTCCTAGGCATGGTTTTATCTGTAGCAAAGAAGGGAATTTTTTTTTTCAAATTTAGCCACGGATAAAATCAGTGGCTAAAATATACATTTTTTTAAAAAAAAATATTTTAAATATTTCCTAGCCAGGGTTTTTTCCGTGGCTAAAAGGGCAAAATTTATTTTATTTTATTTTTTAAAATTTAACCATGGCTAATAGATAATTTTTTTAAAATTTTTTTAAAATATTTCCTAGCCACGCTTTTATCCCTGGCCAAGAAGGGAAACTTTTTTTTTCCAAATTTAGCCACGGATAAAACTGTGGCTAAAATATACATTTTTTTTAAAAAATATTTCAAATATTTCCTAGCCACGGTTTTTTCTGTACCCAAAAAGGGCAGAGTTTGTTTTTTTAAATTTAGCCAGGGATAAAACCATAGTTAATATATACATTTTTTTTAAAAAAAATTTAAATATTTCCTAGCCATGCTTTTATCTGTGACTAAGAAGGGAAAAAAACTTTTTTTTAAAAAAAATTTAGCTGCAAATAAAACTGTGGCTAATATATACATTTTTTGAAAAAAAAATTAAATATTTTCTAGCCACGGTTTTATTCGTGGCCATGATGGAAATTATTTTTTTCCAAATTTTTCCACGAATAAAATCGTGGTTAATATATACATTTTAAAAAAATATTAAATATTTCCTAGCCAAGGTTTTATCCCTAGGCAAGAGGGATTTTTTTTCCAAATTTAGCCGTGGCTAATATATATATTTTTTAAAAAAACATTGAATATTTTTTGGCCAAGGTTTTATCCGTGGCCAAGATGGAAATTTTTTTTTCCAAATTTATCCATGGATAAAACCTTGTCCAATATATACATTTTTAAAAATAAATAAAATATTTTTTGGACGGTTTTATCCGTGGCCAAGATGGAAATTTTTTTTTCCAATTAGTCATGGATAAAACTGTGGCTAACATATACATTTAAAATAAAAAAAACTAAATATTTTCTAGCCACGGTTTTATACGGCTAAAAATATTAATATTTAAAAAAAATTATATAGCCACGGATTTTTCGACATTTAGCTACGGAAAAATCCATGGCTAGGTGTAATATTTCAAAATCCGTGGCTAGGTCCATAGCTGTTGGCAACCGATTTTGTCCGTGGCTAAAAATCCGTGGCTATTTCGCTGTTTTCTAGTAGTGGTTATTTTTGCTACTCTTATGCTATTTCCATGCTACTATCATGTTATTTTCAAGTTTCATGGTTAATTTTGCATGTTATAATTCTTAGTGAAAAATAGCTTTATTTATGTTGGAATAGAGGTTAGATTGCTTGGATTTAACATTCCATGATAATTTTAGCTTAATATTTTCATTATGTTTGAGAAGTAGTTAAAATTGCTAATATGTCCTTGATTGTTCCTATGGAGTTCTATGGTTATGTGGTGATATATGCTTTATTTGAAGTATTATGTGACTATTCTATGCTTAGGGAGACTTGATAGTGCTTAAATTCCTACAACTTAGTGTAGAATGGGAAATAGCACTTTCATCTTACTTGATAACTTGAAACCCACAAATATGTTGTTTTTTTTTTTTTGGAAAGATTTAGTAAAGAGATGCACACAACTATCTACTATTTTGATAAGTAAAAAATTACTATATTTAAACTATAGATTTATGCTTATTTTAATAATTTATGCTTATTTTAGTAATTTAAAATATAACTTTAAGAAAGAAAGTTTCATAAAACATACTTAGTTGATATACATAAAGTATTTTGTAAACGCATGACTTTAAACGTGATTGTTTTCGATTGAAAATAGTTATGGAAGTATATTTTAGTATGCTTATATTTCGTTTAGTTAAGAGATGTTTAAAATCACTATAAAGTTGATAAATCCTACTATCTAAGTATGTAAAATTACTTTTCTTACAAAAATAGTACTTTTATTAAGTAGAGTTGTTAAACTTGAGAATATCCCAATTTATAAAATTTCTAAGTTTACTACTAATTGTGTAAAGGGTCGTTTTTTTCGTACACTTTTACTACAATATATCTATACATATTTTAATATTTTTATGTATAAATTATACAATATATATACATATTTTAAAAATTTTATGAAAGTATACTTAATAAAGAGATATAAAATTTTTCATTAATAATCGTGGAGCTTATTTTACTTAAAAAGTTGAAAACTATTGTTTTTTTTTTCCTTAAACAAGCTTGTAAAAAGTTTCTTAAAAAATATCTACAAGAGAACTTTATCCTACCAATATAAATATGGGAGTAAACTTCCATGATTATATGATTGCATGAGTATTATATGAATGAGCCCAAATGTACTGAAGTGGTCGGAGGTGTGTTCCCCCAGGACATACTATTGAGTAACCGGTTATAAGAGTTAACAACCCCTTCCATCTCTTAATCACCCCTTGGGTAGATGGAGTGATCTACTCAGGAGTGTGGGTCGTAAGAAAATATTAGGCGTATGCCCGGAATACGACGACCGGAGGATAAGGCAGGTGGGAGAAATGTGTTGGTTGTATATATCGGCCTAGGTAGTCATAACAGCCACTGCCAAGTGACAACAAAGGTATAAACTGTAAAAATATGTGTTATGTGTGTAACTAATGTGCACTTAACACCCAAGCACCTTAAGTCTGTAAAGAAATATTTCTACTCAACATATGTTGATTCCGTGTTTCGTGATGATTTAGATGCTACCAAGGCTAGCATTAATGATGTGGAAGAGGAGGAGCCTTTCGAAGCTTTCTATTAAGAAGAAAAATGTACTTAAAATTTTTGCATTTTACATGTCCTTTGCGTAATTTCAGTAGACTACTTTTGGGGATGTACCCACACAATTATGTACCCTAGTATGTTTGGTAATAATGATGCATGTATGTATGTAACTAATAATAATAACAATAATATGGGGTTGTCGGGGTCGTCATAATGTTCTTTGTCGAGCCTTGAAATAAGGGGCATTTGTTGGCAATTAAATTTTCGCCCAAATAAAAATGAACTAGTGTAAATTAAACTATTAAATATTAATTAAAATTTGGATTTTATATTTTGAAATTTTATAAATTTAATTCCAATATTAAATATTTAATTTTAATTGATATTGTAATATTTATCGCACCGCCGAACGAGGTATCGCCAAGTGCCAAATATAAAGTATCCCGGCCAATTAAATCAAGTTTTACAGACCGAAAGTCCAAATCAAATCAAATGACAAGTGGCTAATTTGGGCATGTGACCCAATCGAATCATGACAAACAAATAGAATTTTCTCTTTAAAAATAATTTATATTAAAGTGATAAATACCGAATAAGTTGGTTGTAATTCGAAGACCCTACACAAACATCTATCAAAAAGTGGTTATTAAGAACTGAAAAAAAAATAAAAATCAAGTAGTCTTCGAGAGCCAGAGAAGTCTAGGAGATCTCAACGTTCTCTTAAGTCAAGTTCAAAAGATTTGCAAAGATCTAGGAAAAATTTTCGGTGCTCTTCACGAAAGTCGTTAAATTAAGAAATTCAATCCGCGACCAAGGTGTTAGGCCCTTGCATTGGCGTTTCTCCGAATTCAAATGCACAGTGATTAAAGTGACATTCAAGGAGTTCTTCGCAGTGTGAAGTCCACGGTGTTCAAAGCGTTCTTCGTGACGTTCATTGAAATTCCCGTTGTTTGATTCATAATCAAATTACGAAGCCTACAAATTGCGTTACTCAAGTTCAAATTAAATTTGGAGAAAAGAATCAGGGGATTAGTCTTCTAGAAGATTGTTTTCCATTAAATTTTTTTCTTTTGCCTTAAATTCAAACATTTGTCATATATTTTCTTATCTTGTAATTGTAATTGTTGACTCAAAACTTTGTATGACCATATATATAAATGGAGGTAGAAATTTTTTTCATTTTTGAGGAGATCAAAATTTTTAAATACGAAAAAGAAAAAAAATTGATTTTATCATTTCCATTGGAGCAAAAATTTGAATTTTAGCAAAAATAAAAGTAAAATTTAGTTAGATATGTTGTTAGAAAATCAATTGCTTTAGAATATCAATCAACACAAGATATTTACAAGTGTGGTTTATTTGGATATATATATATATATATGCCGAAAACAATTTAAGTAATGATGAAGTTTATTATACTTATAGTATTTAAGTAATGATGAAGTTCATTAAGTAATGCAACAACAATTTAAGTAAACACAAGAACCTAAAACAAACAAACAAATGCCGAATACCAAAAAAAAGTATTGATGATCTTTATTATACTTATCGTATTTAACGACTGAATCATTGGGTCATACTGGTTTGCCATAAATAAATATTCACCCCATTAACTGGTGCGATGGACTAGCAATACTCATTTCAGGATAAAACATTCTAGAGATTCTTTCCATGCCGTACTATGACTTTTGAATCTTACTTTGAAAACTAGTCAACTCTTTATTTGGTGTATATAAGCAGGCACACAATTACAAAAGTACCACAATGATATTTAATCTCACAAGACCAGAGGTACAATCAATGAATAAATTCTCAGACTAGTCTGCTCGAAGGGCAGTTGATATTAGAAAATGTTTTTTGTGTGTTGTGTTTCTGGAGGACAGACTTAGGAATATATTAGGAGAGGGAGACACACATGATGAATGCTGGTATTGAACTTCTGTTAAAACCGCTCTGTTGGTAATAGACTAGAGAATAAAAGTGGTTGTAATAGCAAGTAACGACCTGCTAGAATGTTACAGCCAGTAAAATTGTTTTTAGGTCAAACCAAGCAGTTTCATAGCCATTATCACCAATAATGCTTTTGTAATAGTAATTTTTAAATTTGAACTATTTGATAACCATAACCATGAACTTCTCTGGAAGTTTCATATCATCTTAAGCAAGTGAATGTTCCAAATTATAAGATCATGGGTTTGTTCAGAAAAGAGATTTTCCTTCTACCATTTGAAACTTCAGGAATTTAGAAATAGAATGCTTCTTATGCCCTGGCTCTTAAGTATTATATTTCTTATCCAATTCTTCCTAAAGTAACTTTGTTGTATAGGAATTCGAGTAGTAGACATCAAAGAAAATATTTGACAATGCTGACAAAATGATCCTTCTGCCCACTTGAACTCGTTCATTCCACAAAGCGATTTCAGTTGTTTTAGGGTTAGTATCAGTTGGTTTTGGCTTATTTGTTTGGATCACCAACAAGAGCCCCTTCATTGTCAACCAAATTTTCATTTGTTTTTGCCAATGTTTGAAGAATTGTTTAGAAAATGGTTTAGGTAAACCACTCATGTCAATTGTAGAGGAACCATAGAAACCACCAGTTGAATCTGAAGCAACCATTATATATATTAACCAAATAACCTCTGGATATTTCTTTAAAATTGTTAGACAAATAGTTGCTTTAGAATATCAATCAACATAAGATACTCTCGGGGGGGGGGGGGGGGGTTATTCAAATATATAGATCGCAACAACAGTTTAAGTGCACACAAGAGCCAAAAGAAAAGAAACAAATGTCGAATAAACAAAAAAATAATGATGAAGTTTAGTATACTTATTGTATTTAACAACGCAATTACTAGGTTGTACTGGTTTGCCTTAAAGAAATATTCACCTCACTAACCGATGTGATAGGCCAATGATATTACTTTCAGGATAAGACAGTTCATAGATTCTTTCCAATCCGCACTACTACTTTTGAATCTCACTTTCAAAACTAATCAACTCTTTATTTTGTGTATATAAGCAGGTACACAATTACAGAAATATGGCAATGATATTTAATTTCACAGGACTAGAGGTGCACTTTGAGAATAAATTCTCACACTAATCTACTCAAAGAGTAGTTGATATCCAAAAGTGTTTTATGTTTTTTGCAGGACAAATTCAGGTTGTATATAATGAATGCTAGCATTAAACTATTGTTGAAACTATTATACCAGTAATGCACCAAACAATAAAACTGGCTTTTATAGTAGGTAACAACCTATAGGAATGTCACAAACAGTAAATTCATCTCTCGATCAAACCCAGCGATTTTGTAGCTGTTAACACTAATAATGATTTTGTAACGGTAGATTTAAAATTTAATTTTAAAAAATATGAATGTTACTGCAAGGCTATTTTAGGAAAAAGGTAAGTTCGAGACCAAGACAATTTGCCCAAATGCGTGGGATAGTGGACCATGGCTAGGGCCGAACTAGGGTAGGCAACTTACGCTCGTGGGACTTCCCATGTAGTGCTTAGTTGATTATTCTCTTGGGGTTTCGGGTTTAAAATTAAAGAATATTTTCTCTAATTATTGTAACTCTTTGTAAGATTTTATTGCAGTGGAATCACTTTCGCCTATGGATATGCGCTTGTTACTAGCCGAACCACGTAAATATTGTGTCATTAAAATTTTCATTCATTTTACCATCTATTTATTGTCAACTATTTTAACAAATGGACTACTTGATCCGTGTGCTAACCTAACAAATTGGTACCAGAGCCCTGGATGTTAGTACATTTGTTTTGGTATTTCCTATTAAGTTAGGATGTCGACAACAAAATTTGATGTTGAGAAGTTTCATTGAAAGTTTAACTTTACACTATCGCAAGTGAGGATGCGTTGAGAAGTTTCATTGAAAGCCAAAGGCCATGATAGATAATAAATGGTAGGAGATGGAGGAGAAAGCCCGCTCGACTATCTAGCTATCTTTGATATATCAAGTTTTGCATGACGTGATCACCGAAAAGATAGCAAAAGCTCTCTCAAATAAATTGGAGTCTTTCTACCTGAAGAAGACTCTCACAAACAAGTTTTACAAGAAACAATACCTATATTCACTGCGAATGAGTGAAGGTACATCTTTAAGTTCTCATGTCGATGAGTTTGAATCTATTATTATGAATTTTCAAAATCTAGATGTTGTTATTGATGATGAAAATAAAGCTTTCTTACTGCTTTGTCCATTGGCCCCTTCATATAGACATGTTAGAGAAACCATATTGTACAGAAAAGATACTATTTATGTAAAAGATGGCAATTCTACTTCGGAGATAGAAGAAAAGATTGATCATGATATCACTGGTCAAACAAGTTATAGTCAGGCATATAGTCTATATGCAAGAGAGAGATCCAAACCAAGAGGAGTCAACAAAAGCAAGCCAAAGTGTAGATCAAAATCTAGAAGTATAGGTGTAGTGTGTTTGAATTGTAAAGAACCAGGCCATGTTTGTAAAAATTGCGATAAGTTGCAGAAGAAGAGAAATGCTCCACAAGATAAAAATGAAGACTCTAGAAGGCTAGTGTTGCTCAAGATGGAGGTAGCGTCAATGTGTTTCTTATGATAGAGAAGCATACCAAATTCAACAATAAATGTCTTATGGATACAAGTTGCTCTTATCATATGTGTCCCAATCGGGAATAGTTCTCAACAGATGAGTCCATTAACGAAGGAGTTGGGGAATAATGGTCCATACAAAACTGTTGGTGTTGGAACTATCTGGATTTTGATGGACGATGGGATTGTCAGAACATTGACTGATGTCAGACATGTTCTAGATCTCAAGAAAATTCCATCTCATTGGGCACCCTTGATGCTAATGGGTACATGTTTTTAGCTAAAGGTTGGGTATTGAAAGCGAGCAAAGGTGCACTAGTTGTCATGAAAGCCAGTAAAGCAGATAACCTGTATGTGTTACAAGGCACTACTGTTATAAGCTCTGCAACAATCTCATCATCATCTATATAAGATGTTGATGTAACAAAATTATAACACCTAAGGCTTGAGCATATGAGTGAGAAAGGTTTGATTTTGTTGAGTAAAAGAGGTCTCCTTTGTGGTCAAAGCACAAGAAAGTTGGATTTTTTGTGAAAAATATGTGTTCGAAAAGCAAAAGCGGCTCAGCTTTGTCACTAGAATCCATAGAGCTAAAGGTTCTTTGGATTATATTCACTTTAACCTTTGGAGACCATCAAAAGTTCCATCAAAAAGAGGAGCTTGATATCTATTGACCTTTATTGATGATTTTTCAAGAAAGTTTTGGGTCTATGTTCTAAAGCACAAAAATGATGTGCTTGACACTTTCAAAAAGTGGATGTCTTTGATCGAGAAACAAACTAGAAGGCAAATCAAAATACCCCAAATAGATAACGGTTTTGAGTTTTGTAGCATAGATTTCAATAGATTTTGCAAAGCTGAAGGGATTGCCAGGCATCCTAATGTGGTTAACACTCTACAACAAATTGGCATAGCAGAGCATATGAATAGAGCTCTTTTGGAAAATGTTTGTTATATGCTTTCCAATTTTGGACTATCCAAAGTTTTTTGGGCTAAAGCAATTTCTAAAGCGTCTTGATTCTAAATCACCTAAACTTGTTATTCATGGAGATGTTACTTTTGATGAGTCGGCTCTACTAACCCTGAGATAGGAGTCTATAGTTTCTTCTGATACAAATAAATCAGAGAGTAGATCAACATAGGTGGAACTTGAAATTCCTAGTCTACCAGCAATGTTTGAAAGCCCTATTGATTCTAGACCTTCAATAGAAGAGGAGCCCGACACCGTTGAAGAAATATTTCCACAAGATGTAAGAAACATTGCTATAGATAGACTAAGAAGAGAAATACAACTACCGTAGTTATAGACTAAGTATGTTGTGTATGTCTTGTCAGTTGGGAAAGAAATAGATTCTATCGGTAAGCTAACTGCATACTTGGAAGCAGTTTCTTCTTTAGATTCCTCAAAATGGCTAACTTCAATGCACGAAGAAATTGAGTCTCTTCATAAAAACTGTACTTGAATACTTGTGAAACCACCAGCCAAGCAAAGGATTGTGGGCTGCAAATGGATCTTTAAACTGAAGAAAGGAACTTTAAACCATCAGCCAAGGTACAGTTATTAGCCAAATGCTATAGTCGGGTATCAGGGGTTGATTTTAGTGATATTTTCTCACCTATTGTGAAACACAATTCTATTCATGTCTTGCTAGCTCCAATTGCTATGCATAATTTGGAGTTAGAATAACTTAATGTTAAAACTGTATTTTTGCATGATGAACTGAAAGAAGAAATATATATGCAAATACCAGAGGGTTTTGTCGTGAAGAAAATGAAAATCATGTTTGATTATTGAAGAAATCTTTGTACGATCTAAAACAGTCCACAAGATAGACAATGGTACAAAAGATTTGATTCCATTATGATTGGCAGTGGATACTCAATGAGCAACTATGGTAGTTGTGTTTATGTTTAGAAAAATTCATGATGGCTCATTTATCTATTTGCTTGTATATGTTGTTTGCAACTAAAAATGTGTTTGATTTGATAAGTTAAAGAAGCAGATGAATTAAGTGTTTGAGATGAAAGATCTTGGTCCAGCAAAGAAGCTCCTTAGCATGGAAATTGAAAGAGATTGACAGGGTGGAAGATTTTATTTAACTCAAAAGAGTTATACGGAAAAAGTTTTGGAGAGATTCGGTATGAAAAATGCTAAACCAGTATCAACTCTATTGGCTGCGCACTTTAGATTGTCTATTGCTCTATTATCCATAGACTGGCTAAACCAGTTGGTAGCATTATGTATGTTAGTTTATGAAATTCCCAACAACCATAAATGATCATTTTTAAATTTTCAACAGTCAAATCTTGAAAATGTAACGATTAATTAGTTTCATAAAATATTACATATACACCCCCTCTCTACTTTAAAAATTACATACAACCCCCTTCTAAGTTTACAAAATTACCAAGGGTAAAATAGTCATATCACATGAATTTTGGCTGACGTCATCACTTTTTCTCCAGAACCCTACTGGAAAGGGGGTGCATCTATAATTTTAATATTTGAAAGCGGGTGTATATGTGACGACCCGGTATTCCTTATTATTTAAATAATTGATATGAAATCTCATGCTTCTTGGAAATGTTATTCTTACTTGTTATTTTAGTTTGATTTTGAGACTAATGTATAATTTGAACGGTAAAGTACTAATTTTCGAATTTTGATTACCATTCTTGGACAATTCATCTATTAATACTCATTTGTTTTCAAAAATACTATAAATAAGTATTCTGGACTTTTATGCATGGAGAAGATGCAATTTTGAATAAATAACATGATTTTTCAAATTTTAGACGACTTTGACATTCGAATACAATTTTCGAACTTTCTATGTCCTAGATTGCAAATTTTGAAAATATAACTAAAACATTTTTAATTTCTGGGAAATACACATATAATTTCAGATTTATAAAGATTAAATTTCATAATGTTGGAATTTTTCTAAATTAATTATGAATTTTCGGATTTTATGCCCTAAAACCCTAAGAATTGCGTAAATGTATTTTCTAACCCTAGATATTATTTATTTCCCTAATTATATATATAATACAAGAAATAACCTACATTTTCAGAATTAAAGGAGGGGTAGACGAATTTTGGGGGGATTTTGGTAGAGAAAATAGAAAATATTAAATACTAGGCTTCTATTGAGTCTTATCCGCCAAGCTTGCCAAATATAATGTATAAATACACTTGGTATACGCCTTCTAGAAGTATAAATACATGTTTGGCCATGGTTAAAGTAGAGAAACACTTAAGCTACTTAGACCAAATACTTGGCTAATTAGGGCATTAATTGGAAAATGACTTCATACTAATCTCCTATGTCTATTACTTAGGGAAAAAACACAAAAATCACCACACACACACACACACCCCAAAAAAATCTGGCCATACACCCCCTATTTCTACTTGTTTTTTTTCACTTTTCCCCACACTCTTTCACCTCTTCAAACCATCTCCCAACCCCACACACTTTCCCTTCTTTAAACTCCTACAAGGCAAGAAACCCCTACAAGGCAAGAAGACTATCAAGGTAGAAATTTGCCCATGGCATGAGCTAGGGTTAGGTTTTTCTCAATTTCTTAGCATATTATCTCCCCTATAAGGCCTAGGAGGTCACCACAAGTTGGTTTCCATCTTGGGTCTAAGGGATTTCAAGATATATTGGTCATGTATGTGTATATGATGGTTATGATCTTTCTATGAGCATGTTTGGTTACATTCTTGAATAAGCATGTTGAACTTGTTGCCATTATGCTATGTTATCATGTTTTATACCTTGTTAGAGTCTTATATATATGCTAGAAGCTAGAATATTAAGTTTTCTCGACTGATATTTCGAGTTGCACACATGCTGGAAATCACTGTTCATACAGAAAAACCTTGTTTCCAAAGGGGAAAAGTTCGATTTTTGCACTGCTGGAAAACCCTAAAATTTCAAACCAAAAATCTGGTTTATATACTTTAAATTTAGTGTAGAATAATCTGTAGAAATATGTTTTAAAAGCTGGAGTTTTGGATTGCGAAAGCCGAAAATTTCAGAAGTTGCGCGCTAAATCGTTTCGCGTCGCAGTCTGAAAGTTTCAGGTTTAGTGAACTGAAAATCCGAAAATTTATACTCTAAAACTCTATTTTAAAAGTTTGGGAATATATGTGTGGATTTCCAGTAGGTTTTAAGTTGGAATTTCAGTAGTTGAAAGCTAAAAATTTCAGTTCGAAAATGTAAAATTGATTTCGTAAAATTGTGAATTTTTGGTACTTTGTGCTGAGTTGAGCTGAAACAGTTAGTTGTGATGAAATTGTGATTTGTATGTGTTGGAATTATGTGTGGAAAGGGCCCTATATGTGTTCGGTATGGATGGGGCTAGAGTTCGGCCGGGCGACAACGGGTTTGCCGGTTCTAAACTAGTTCTCGCCATCCATGCCTATTCTCATCTTGCATGGACGGAGTGTTCCATGTATTGGTTGTGGGTCGTAGGTTTTCGACATATACTCGAGATATGACCACCAGTGTGTATAGGTTGGGATTGCTGGATTTTGGTGTGATTTTGGTTGGATATCAGTTGAAATTGAATTACGGCATGGCAAAATAAGGTAGCCGCCCGTCGAGGCGGAAAAAAACGGTAAAAATGTGTTGGAATGTGATGCTCTATTAGAGCTGAAATTTATGTTATTTGATCAAGAACTAAAATTTATGTGGTTTTTATGTGTGGTTATGTGCTTTTATGACAATATGCAATTTCACACGAACACCTCATGTCTATGCGAATTTCTACTCAACATGTGTATATGTTGACGTTGCTTTGTATTATGTTTTAGCCGGATTTGAGACACAGGAAGATAGGAACGAGGGAGACTTAGGAGGGCGCTTCGAGGCTTTTAGTTAGTTATGTATATGTTGTGTATATGTAATAAACGATGTTTGTAAACTCATCTTTTGGAATATTAGTACGCGTGTTGGTTTCATTACGTTATAAAATAGCATGTTTTTGTGAGATGGTTATAAATAGATATTTTCATAATTAGCTAGAGGTTTCGGGGTGTTACAGGATATGTAATTTTTCATCTAAGAAGGGACTGTAAGGAATTTCGTAAACTCATAGGGGGTGTAAATGTAATTAACCCTATATTTGAAAATACAAGGATGGCCACGGATTTATCCGTGGTTAAGCTAAATAATTTTTTTTAAAAAAAGTTTGGCCACGGATAAAATTGTGGCTAGGCAAAATATTTATAAAAAAAAATGAAATCCTAGTCACGGATTTATCCATGGCTAAAATATAAAAAATTAAAAAAGTAATTAAAGTCTGAAATTGTTCGAAGTAATACCTAGCCTCTATAACATGAAATTAAATTGACTATGAACTACCTTTGTTTTGCCTTCACTACCTCTAGTCACTCTTGCCATTTTCTAAAAAAAATCAAAAATTGATGTAGGTTGATGGGACGCATATGACAAAATGAATACAATCCCTTTCTAGCGAAGCATTGTAGGAAGTCTTTTGTATCTTTCACAAAGAAAAAGATGTAACATTTTTGCTTCCAATGCTCACTTCGACAGGCAAAATCCCAATGATGTCAGCCTTCCTGCCTGTGAAGTTGCTGATACCACGTTTGTTTTCAAAAGATCAGCTTTCTCCTTTCTGATACGTCTCATAGTTTGAAGAGGCATGATGTTCACGACAACTCCGTTGTCAACTGACATTCTACCTGTGGGCTTTCCATCGATATGGCTAGCTACAAAGAGAGATTTTACATGTTGCGCCATGCTTGGCCGTAGTTTCTTGAATAAAGTCTTAATCTCTTCGACTATGTTACTCTTTGGGACTACTTGTTTGGAATCTCTCCAAGAACAAAGGCTAGGGGTTCACTATCATCCCAACTTCCTTGCTAGAACCTATCTCATCACTGCAATTATCATTAGGCATAAAGATAGGAAGAAGTGCCCATACCATGTGGCACTCCATATGGATGTTGTCGCCATTGGCTGATGCTAAGTCTAAATGTTTTTTTCTACTGCCAACTCCGTATCTCTCTGATTAAGTTCATCCATCTTCTCGATCCATTCCTTCTAATGACCCTCTTTTTAATCATCCCTCACATTATTTGCAGTATCGGTCTTTGATTCATTGCTTATCGATACAATCAGGATGACTGTCTTTTTCTTCAATCGGATACCGGTTGAAATGACTTCCTTGCCTTTCAAATTGATCAACCACTTGGAAACAAAACATTCATTAGTATTGTGAGTCCAAGCATTGTGAAACTTGCAGTACGACTTACCCTCCAGCTCTTTGGTTGTTGGCATTCTATTATCACTACGAATCTTAATTTTTCCTTAAGCTAATAGCAGGT
Source organism: Petrea volubilis (assembly GCA_026212405.1). Classification (NCBI taxonomy): domain Eukaryota; kingdom Viridiplantae; phylum Streptophyta; class Magnoliopsida; order Lamiales; family Verbenaceae; genus Petrea; species Petrea volubilis. Next base: position 3,705,798 of record CM047884.1, on the reverse strand, counting down.
CAAAAATAGCCTTAGTTTTTGTTACATCGAAAGCACAACATCTCTCCGTATTACAATGTAATTCTAGCTTATTTAACATGCCAGGAGACTAAAATGCCCGTGGTTTTACTGGGCTGGACAAACCGTGTTCCTTTGGCGAACAACTTGGGGTAAGCCTACTTCGTTCTCCCATGGACTTCCTTCTATACTAACTTGTTCATCTTAAATTTCAGTTAGGTCTACTTGATAATGAGGCCTTGTCATGGTGACCTCAAAGGTTCGCTTCCTTTAATAATTTTTCATATTCAATTACAGGTTTTATTAGGTGAATATAAACACAAATCTTAGCCAAATATTTTGTTTTTTAATTCAAAATATGTATTCTCATGACCAACTAAGTGTAACTTTCCTCTAGTATGATCACTAGACAAAAGTGCCTGGCCCGGACAAATCTACCTATGTACTCTTCAGCTGAATCGGCGGCATTTATCTCATATTGGTTATTTTGATATGGACACCTGGGAGGTAGTCGATAGAAGTGATTATGGAATAGACTTTTCATGGTTGGCCAGTCTGAAACAAAACCTGGTTTTAACTTGAGTTGAGTATACCACAGAAACGCTTCACTAGTTAGAGATTTAGGAAATAACATAATTTTAATTACCATAATTCCGACTTCCCGGCACTGTATGGTGAATTTAGCAATATGTTCAATTTTGTGTTGTGATCCATCCCCATTAACAATGTAAATTATAGGAACCCGTAACCCTAGGGAAAAAGGAATGTAAAGCAATTTCTTGGAGATGAGCGAGAATACATAGGTGGGCGAGGCAGACTGCTTATGCCTAGCAAGCTTTTGTCGCAACATTTCATGTATCTCTTCATGAGACACGATTGTGTTATCATTTCAATCTTAGTTGGTTGCCTCTATCTATACATATGGCATTGTATAAAGTATGGCAGGTTCTGCGAAATGATTCCTGAAACCTGACCCTGTATATTATAGATCACAACCACAATTAGCAAGAATTCAAATATGCTTTTCCTCTTACTCCACAACTATTACATTCTACAGTTTTTGTACGTTGCTTGAATTAGACAAAAACTAACTTATTTATTTGAATACACAAAGTCAGAACAAATCCACATCACCAATATTCAGAATCCGATCTTTGAAAAGTTTAGCTTGAGTTGCTACTTTTCGTAGTCGATCTCTAAATTGAAATAATACAAAACTACATAAAAAATTCAATTTTAGGACCTCTATATGCCAAAAGTTTACTTTAGGACTTAACTTTCCTAGTTTCAAATTTTAGGACATGAATTAAGTGTTTTTAACACATTCAGGACATGATGTCTCGAATTACGCAATTTGGTCTGAAAGATGACATCATTTGACTGAATCTGACGTCTCCCGGCGACTCTGAGGGGATGTGGACATCATATTTAGTCAATGATGTCATCTTTCAGACCAAATTGCGCAATTCGAGGCATCATGTCCTAAATGTGTTAAAAACACTTAAATTCTGTCCTAAAATTGAAACTAGGAAAGTTATAGTCTTAAATGTAAAATTTTGGCAACATGATGTCCTAAAATTGCATGCATTTTTGCCTAAAAGTTGTACACTAACTTATATATTTGAATATATGAATATATACAGATTATAATTAATTGATAAAATAATTGCAAATACAGTATAGTAATCTTATATTCCTTTCATTAATTTTAGGGCATGCTTTGAAACTTCCAAGAATGCTTCGTTGATAGATTGAAAGGTGGATCTAATATTCCAGATATCAGGTGAATACCCTTGATGTATTTTCTATACCTTCCACCGAAGAGTTAAAGCATTCCACAATACCTACTCTCGACCAACTCCACTGCGAGGAAACAAAACTGCATATTTAATATTAATTGAAGCACGGGCTCACAGTACTTTAAAGAGGTCACCATAATTTTTGTGCTCAATGCATAAACATATTTGATTGCTTCATTGCAGAGGTCATTGGCAATATCTAGAAATTCAAATATGTTTTGGGCCATGAGCATTACACACTAATGTAAGAGATCGAAATGATTCATGCTTCCCAATAGCTGAAAGAACATCAAGACATTAACTTACCACTAGTCTAGGTAGTTGTATGTGCATGGCAAGGCGGTGTTTTGTCTATGGATTAAAAATACTCCGGAATTGACCCCTTTTCTTTTTGCTTGAAATACATTTTCCTTCCTTGACCATCTTGAACAAGTAATTTAGAAACAATTTGTGGGCGTAGGATACCTATGCTAAAACAGGATGAATGTTAAAAAAGAATTCATTTTAACTTTTACGATGGCATTCTATCTTCGGTCGAAGTTTGGGCGTTTAGCAGGTAAATGTAGCAATAAAGCTCCTTGATTATTGGGCTCGATAAGTAGCAGAGCACGGGGCACCATATCGAGCTCCAAAAAAAGGTTCATGACTTTGTGTTTGTAGATTCAGCACTGCGAGTAGCGTGACTAGCACGCGATTCCAAACCATAATGTGCGTAGGATTATTCATTGTATTTTACAGACCCAATCACCTTAGTTGTTGTATCTACATGCATGTTATTTGGATGAAGTTACCCATGTTCCATATCATCACAAATATACTCTATTTCTATTTTCAGTAAGCACTGATCTGTTTATACGATCTCTCTTAGCAAAAAATATTACCTCATAACTATTAGTGACGAGTTTTTGTTAAATATAATTTGTTAGCTAAAAGCCATCGCCAATTTGTTACAGGTAAGGAAATATATCACTTCATTACCATTGCTATGATAACAAATTATTTAGTTACTATTACCAAATGGTAAACAAACTTGGTTACCAATATTATATAATGGTGACAAACAGTTTTGTTACAAATATGTTTTGTTAGTCTCAATTATTGAAACAAATTATTTAGTTACCATTAGCCAAAATGGTAACAAGAAATTGTTACCAATAATCATGTAATGGTGACCAACATGTTTTTGTTACAAATTGTTTCATTACCATAGCATGGCTATGGTTGTCTAATAAAATTATTTCGTTACTAAAGATTTGTTAGTAATGAACACATTTTTGTTATGAAAGAATATAGTTACAAATGAAAGATAATTTGATGTTTTATAGAAATATTTTCTCCTCACTACTTTACTTGGTCGATCACAACATTGGAACACCGCAATGGAATATCAAAATTAACACCAAACAAACTCACAATTCAAGACCACAAAATAAAACAAAACTTAATACCGGCTACAAGGGAATTTCATTTTACTTCAGAAAATCACAAACAGAACATGAAAAATAGCTGAATTAATATTAGAGTTAATATCAAACTATCAACAGTTAAGCATCACTAGTGTAAAATGTTCCAAAAATCCTACTTTTTGCACCTTCACAAAATATCAGGCTCTACACTTCACGCTGCAGATATCTCCAAATTAAGGCTGAAGTAGAGTGACCACTAACTTGACATTAAGAATATAAATCCACATCTGCAATAACATGTAGAAAGAATAATATTAATTTAAAAATATACAATACAATGAGAATTCCTTGCAATGCATCAAGAAAGTTGACTGTAAAGACGAATATGCATACGTATCAAACAAATTGATTATATATTTACAAGTCATGAGATTTAAATTATTCATCTAAGACATTCACCACTCCCTAAAGAATTTTCTTTGCAAGATATAAGAAACTACATCCACCCACCATTACATACTCTGTTTGCCACAACTCCACAAGCTCAAAGGTCCTAAATCTAGGAACAACCTAATTTTTTCCAAATAACGAGCACAAAGGGAAACCACTCCACAAGTTAAAAAAGCACCATTAATCTACAAGTATCTAGTTAAGAATTAGATAGAGAGATGATAAAACATCAAATTCAATACCACACTTGATTTTTACGTAGCATCATATACTTGAAAGCTCAGAACTAGAAGTATAAGGTTAATGAACAATTCCCAGTTCTCACCATTGGGTGTTTCATAGCATGTGCCTATATTTCAACTTCATTCTAGCACATGCACACCAAAAATTGGAATTTATTAACCTGAAACCACCAATATTCCAAAGGA
>CM047884.1:3688041-3701218 GCA_026212405.1 Petrea volubilis | reverse complement strand
AACACAAATTCTTAGCCAAATATTTGGTTTTTAATTCAAAATATGTATTCTCATGACCAAACTAATGTAACTTTCCTCTAGTATGATCACTAGACAAAAGTGCCTGGCCCGGACAAATCTACCTATGTACTCTTCAGCTGAATCTGCGGCATTTATCTCATATTGGTTAATTTTGATATGGACACCTTGGGAGGTAGTCGATAGAGTGATTATGGAATAGACTTTTCATGGTTGGCCAGTCTGAAACAAACCTGTTTTAACTTGATATACCACAGAAACGCTTCACTAGTTAGAGATTTAGGAAATAAACATAATTTTAAATTACCATAATTCCGACTTCCCGGCACTGTATGGTGAATTTAGCAATATGTTCAATTTTGGTTTGTGATCCATCCCCATTAAACAATGTAAATATAGGAACCCTTCCCTAGGGAAAAGGAATGAAAGCAATTTCTTGGAGATGAGCGAGAATACATAGGTGGCGAGGCAGACTGCTTATGCCTAGCAAGCTTTTGTCGCAACATTTCATGTATCTCTTCATGAGACACGATTGTTTATCATTTCAAATCTTAGTTGTTGCCCTCTATCTATTACATATGGCATTGTATAAGTATGGCAGGTTCGTCGAAATGATTCCTTAAAACCATGACCCTGTATATTATAGATCACAACCACAATTATCAAGAATTCAAATATGCTTTTCCTCTTACTCCACAACTATTACATTCTACAGTTTTGTACGTTGCTTGAATTAGACAAAACTAACTTCTTTATTTGAATACAAAAAGTCAGACAAATCCACATCAACCAAATATTCAGAATCCGATCTTTGAAAGTTTAGCTGAGTTGCTACTTTTCGTAGTCGATCTCTAAATTGAAATATACAAACTACATAAAAAATGCAATTTTAGGACCTCATATTGCCAAAAGTTACTTTTAGGACTATACCTGTTCCTAGTTTCAATTTTCAGGACATGAAATTTAAGTGTTTTTAACACAATTCAGGACATGATGTCTCGATTACGCATTTGGTCGGAAAGATGACATCATTTGACTGAATCTGACGTCTCCGGCGACTCTGAGGGGATGTGTACATCAATATTTAGTCAAATGATGTCATCTTTCAGACCAAAGTGCGCAATTCGAGGCATCATGTCCTAAATGTGTTAAAAACACTTAAATTCATGTCCTAAAATTGAAAACTAGGAAAGTTATAGTCTTAATGTAAAATTTTGGCAACATGAGGTCCTAAATTGCATTTTTGCCTAAAAGTTTACACTAACTTATATATTGAATATATGAATATATACATATTATAATTAATTGATAAATATTGCAAATACAGTATAGTAATCTATATTCCTTTTCATTAATTTTAGGGCATGCTTTGAAACTTCCAAGAATGCTTCTTGATAGATGAAAGGTGATCTAATTTCCAGATTATCAGGTGAATACCCCTTGATGTATTTTCTATACCTTCCAACCGAAGAGTTAAAAGCATTCCACAATACCTACTGTCGGCCAAAATCCACTGCGAGGAACAAAAAACTGCATATTTATATAATTGAAGCACGGTCACAGTCTACTTTAAAGAGGTCACATTTAATTTTTGTGCTCAATGCATAAACCATATTTTGATTGCTTCATGCAAGAGGTCATGGGCAATATCTAGAAATTCAAATATGGTTTGGGCCATGAGCAATACACACTATGTAAGAGATCGAACATGATTCATGCTTCCCCAATAGCGGAAAGAAACAATCAAGACATTAACTACCACTAGTCTAGTGTAGTTGATGTGCATGGCAAGGCGGTGTTTGCTCTATTGGATTAAAAATACCCGGAATTGACCCCTTTTCTTTTTTGCTGAAATAACATTTCTCCTGACCAATCTGAACAAGTAATTTAGGAACTAATTTGTGGGCGTAGGAATACCTATGCTAAAAAGGAGATGTTAAAAAGAATTCATTTTAACTTTTACGATGCATTCTATCTTTCGGTCGAAAGTTTGGGCGTTTAGCAGGTAAATTTTAGCAATAAAGCTCCTTGATTATTGGAGCTCGATAAGTAGCAGCACGGGGCACATATCGAGCTCCAAAAAAAGGTTTCATGACTTTGTGTTTGTATATTCATGCACTGCGATAGCGTGACTAGCACGAGATTCCCAAACCATAATGTGCGTAGGATTATTCATTGTATTTACAGACCCATCACCTTAGTTGTTGTATCTACATGCATGTTATTTGGATGAAGTTACCCATGTTCCATATCATCACAAATACTCCTATTTCTATTTTCAGTAATGCACTGATCTGTTTATACGATCTCTCTTAGCAAAAAATATTACCTCATAACTATTAGTGACGAGTTTTTGTTAAATATAAATTGTTAGCTAAAAGCCTCGCCAATTGTTACAGGTAACGAAATATATCACTTCATTACCATTGCTATGATAACAAATTATTTAGTTACTATTAACCAAAATGGTAACAAAACATTGGTTACCAATAATTATATAATGGTGACAAACAGTTTTGTTACAAATATGTTTTGTTAGTCTCAATTATTGAAACAAATTATTTAGTTACCATTAGCCAAAATGGTAACAAGAAATTAGTTACCAATAATCATGTAATGGTGACCAACATGTTTTTGTTACAAATTGTTTCATTACCATAGCATGGCTAATGTTTCTAATAAAATTATTTCGTTACTAAAGATTTGTTAGTAATGAACACATTTTGTTATGAAAGAATATAGTTACAAATGAAAGATAATTTGATGTTATTATAGAAATATTTTCTCCTCACTACTTTACTTGGTCGATCACAACATTGGAACACCGCAATGGAATATCAAAATTAACACCAAACAAACTCACAATTCAAGACCACAAAATAAAACAAAACTTAATACCGGCTACAAGGGAATTTCATTTTACTTCAGAAAATCACAAACAGAACATGAAAAATAGCTGAATTAATATTAGAGTTAATATCAAACTATCAACAGTTAAGCATCACTAGTGTAAAATGTTCCAAAATCCTACTTTTTGCACCTTCACAAAATATCAGGCTCTACATCTTCACGCTGCAGATATCTCCAAATTAAGGCTGAAGTAGAAGTGACCACTAACTTGACATTAAGAATATAATCCACATCTGCAATAACATGTAAGAAAGAATAATATTAATTTAAAAAATATACAATACAATGAGAATTCCTTGCAAATGCATCAAGAAAGTTGACTGTAAAGACGAATATGCATACGTATCAAACAAATTGATTATATATTTACAAGTCATGAGATTTAAATTATTCATCTAAGACATTCACCACTCCCTAAAGAATTTTCTTTGCAAGATATAAGAAAACTACATCCACCCACCATTAACATACTCTGTTTGCCACAACTCCACAAGCTCAAAGGTCCTAAATCTAGGAACAACCTAATTTTTCCAAATAACGAGCACAAAGGGAAACCACTCCACAAGTTAAAAAAGCACCATTAATCTACAAGTATCTAGTTAAGAAAATTAGATAGAGAGATGATAAAACATCAAATTCAATACCACAACTTGATTTTTACGTAGCATCATATACTTGAAAGCTCAAGAACTAGAAGTATAAGGTTAATGAACAATTCCCAGTTCTCACCATTGGGTGTTTCATAGCATGTGCCTATATTTCAACTTCATTCTAGCACATGCACACCAGAAAAAATGGAATTTATTAAACTGAAACCACCAATATTCCAAAGGATAATACAAAAGCAAATGAAATATACTAACAAAAGAAACTAGAAAAACAATGATATTCAAGATAATCGAAGCACCTTTTTATCAATTATTTAAAAAAACACTTTTCTAAATATTAAAAAATATAATTTTAATGATTGATGGAAAACAATAAATTAACAATAAACTATAGAAAGGAATCAACACCAGCAACATACTTGGAACTGTATCTATCATTTTCACTCAATCCAACTTTTATCTATATCTGCGATAGTTAGTGTTATATTAAGTTTTCCTTGACCCAAAACAGCAGTAGGATTTGCAATATACTTGGCGTATAAATCAAGTTAGGAAAATTATCAAGTTGAGCAGGGGATAAGTGTAATTTTCACACTTGCTCATGAAATCCTTGTGCTTCAGGGGATAATGTATGTGTCCAAAAGATATATTAGTTGGTAAGACCTAGGGGTAAGTGTCACGCCCCGGATCCGGGACGCAACACGGTGATGCCCCTAAGCCCAAAGGACTCAGAGACACCAAGCCACGGAAATCAGAACATACTAAAATGCCATAAAATATTTATTGAAAAATCTTACTCGAACATTGCAGCGGAAAAGATAATAACCTTAACCATTACATCTCCAGTTCTAAAACATAAATCGTAAACCAATCTATCACTACTAGAAAAAGAGCAAATAGCCACGGATTTTAGCCACGGATTAGCAACGGTTTTTCGGTGAAAATTTTTTTTGAGCTTTAGCCACGGATTGGCCACGGATTACCCGTGGCTAATTTAGCCACGGCCAAGCCGTGGCTAAATGTCGTGGCTAAATTTGGCGCCAGTTTTGCCGCCAATGGTTAGCCACGGCTTGGCCACGGCCTAGCCGTGGCTAATTTGGCCACGGCCAGACCGTGGCTAAGCCGTGGCCCTTAGCCACGGTCTAGCCACGGCCTAGCCGTGGCTGGATTAGCCACGGTCTAGCCACGGCCTAGCCGTGGCTGGATTAGCCACGGCCAGGCCGTGGCTAAGGGCCACGGATTAGCCACGGCCTGACCGTGGCTAAGCCAGCCACGGCTAGACCGTAGCTAATCCGTGGCCCTTAGCCATGGCCAGACCGTGGCTAAATTAGCCACGGTCTGGCCGTGGCTAAGGGCCACGGTTTAGCCACGGCCTAGCCGTGGCTAAAATTTTTATTTTTTTTTGCAACAAATATGATTTGAACTCTTGACCTGTTAGTTAAAGTTAGAACATTAAACCACTACACCACTTTAACTTTTTGTTTAATAATTAATTTTTGCTATATTTAAGTAATATATATATATATTATATTATATATATTGATATATATAATAAATGATTCGATATATTACATACGTATAATATTAGATATACTTATATATATGTGTATTATATATAATTAGCTGTATATATATTAGATGTATAAGTACATATATAACATATATTAGATATATAATACACTAATATATGTTTATTTCATATAGATGATTGATCATATATATATAGTACATATGATTAGATATATATATATATATATATTGGATCTATATATACGTACACTACATTTATAACATATATTAGATATGTTCTATATAGATATATACTTATATCATATAGACTATATATAGAGGATTAGAATGTACATATAATATATTAATATATATGAGATACACATTGACATATACGTAAATTTATATATGTATATATGATATATATACTTGGAAATATATATACACATATATTGATATATATATACTTGAACATATGTATATATATACATGATATATATATATATATATAAATATAGCCATGGATTAGTCACAAATATATATATATATATTGGTACATATATACTTGGATATATAAATATATGTATCAATATAAATTTACATATGTATCAATATATATATATATATATATATATAAATTTATCTGTGGTGCAAAAAAAAATGAAAAAAAACAATTAGCCACGGATAATTTTTGTTATTGATATTTTAATTATCTCAATATAAATTATCTATATATACTTGGATACATATATATATTGATACATATATATACTTGGACATTTATATATATATTGATACATATATACTTGGACATATTTAAAATAGATACATATCTATCAATATATATACTTGGACATTTATATATATATATTGATACATGTATACATGGACATATTTAAAATAGATACATATATTGATATATATATATATATATGATATATATACTTGACATATATTATATAATACCACACATATACGAAGATATTGACAAATTATCACGAATTAAAGTTGCTATTATCTAAATATAAATTATATAAATAGACTTTTGTTATAATTTTTGTTTTGATATATTAGTTTATTAAATATTTGTCATAAAAAAAAAGTTGAATATTGAACGATAAAGTCAAAGGTAAATATCTTTATTTTTTTTAAAAAAAATAATTGGTTAATAATTTATAAAAATTACTAAAATTAAATTAAAAAAATTGATAAAACTAATGAAATTTATTAGATAATTTTAGTTTAAATATTGTAACAATATAGTTTAAGTATAAAAAAAATCAATCAATAACCAAAGAACTCCCTTGGCGCAACGGTTACATGCTCCATTTATAACATTGATGTCCCGTGTTCGAATCTCCTTGAGCGCAAAAAAAAAAAAGCTTGGGTTGGGGCGCGGGTTTCAGGTCCGGGTTGGGGCGCGGGTCCGGGTTGGGCCGCGGGTCCGGGTGTAATTAGCTTTTTTTTTTTTTCCAGTGGCCACGGATTAGCCACGGCCAAACCGTGGCCAATCCGTGGCTGTTAGCCACGGATTGGCCACGGCCTGGCCGTGGCTAATCCGTGGCCCTTAGCCACGGCTAAGCCATGTCTAGGAAAAAGTGGCCAAACTTGGCCACGGTTTGCCCGTGGCTATTAGCCACGGCTTGGCCACAGCTTGGCCGTGGCTAAGCCCAGCCGTGGCTAAAAAGCCGTGGCGAAGGTTAGCCACGCCACTTTTAGCCACGGAAAAAATCCGTGGCTAATCCGTGGCCAATCCGTGGCTACTCTCCTTGGCCACGGATTTTTTTGCCAAATCCGTGGCTAAAATCCGTGGCTAAATGCCTTTTTTCTAGTAGTGTATAATAGTCTTAATGGATAGTCATAAAAGAAAACATCAAAACAAATAACTATAACTAAAGTCTCTAAGCAGGGACATTCAATCCAATCACCAAACCCAAAATTAGCCATCGTCGCCCTCGTCGGTACTATCCTCTGCAAAGTGATTATTAGTGGTGTGAGCGCACTCGCCCAATAAGGGATCTCTTGACCCTCTATCGAATTTGAGCAAGTTACATATATATATATAGCATTAAAATCACACTTGGCATACATAGACAATATTCAAAAATCAACAATATCGACTTTCCAGTAATAGAATGGATAACAAAACAGAATTAGACAAATTCATTTATATCCATGCTCGTGAACATTCGAAATCTCTATTGGCCAACTTGATCAAGCCCTAACTATAACCCCGTTAGGTGGGTTCGGACACTACTATTATTACCCATAGGAGGGCCTTAACTACAACCCCGTTAAGTGGGTTCGGACACTATTATTATTACCCGTAGGAGGGCCTTAACTACAACCCCCTTAAGTGGGTTCGGACACTACTATTATTACCCGTAGGAGGGCCTTAACTACAACCCGTTAAGTGGGTTCGGAAATTGCTACTGTACCCCGTAGCTTGGTCGGAAATTTCAGAACTCGTTCCTACCAATAGTATCCTAAGTGTTCGGAGCATGTTCATATACACATACTGTAATGACCCGGTATTCCTTAATATTTAAATAATTGATATGAAATCTTACTCTTCTTGGAGATGTTTTTATTACTTGTTATTTTCACATTTTAGTTTGATTTTGAGATTAATGTACAATTTGAACGGTAAGTACTAATTTTCGAATTTTGATTTCCATTCTTGGAAAATTCATCTATTAAATACTCATTAGTTTTCAAAAATAATATAAATAAGTATTCTAGACTTTTATATATGGAGAAGATGCAATTTTTAATAAATTACATGATTTTCCAAATTTTAGACGAGTTTGACATTCGAACACAATTTTTGAACTTTCTATGTTCTAAATTGCAATTTTCGAAAATATAACTAAAACATTTTTAAATTCTGGTAAATATACATATAATTTCAGACTTATAAAGATTAAATTTCATAATTTTGGAATTTTTCTAAATTAATTATGAATTTTCGGATTCTATGCCCTAAAACCCCTAAGAAATGAGTAAATTGTATTTTCTACCCCTAGATATTATTTCTTTCCATTTCTTTCCATAATTATATATATAATACAAGAAAATAACCTACATTTTCAGATTTAAAAGAGGGGTGGACGAATTTTGGGGGATTTTGGGAGACAAAATTGTTAAATGTTAAATACTTGGTGTATGTTAAGTCTTTCCCTCCAAGTTTGCTAGAGTTGCTAGATACAATGTATTTACACACTTGGCCAATACCTTCTAGATGCAAGAACACATGCTTGGCTCATGTTAAGGTAGAGTTCCACTTAAGCTTGTTAGACTCTATACTTGGCCAATTAGTGCATTAATTGGAAAATGACTTCATACTAATCTTCTATGTCTTCTACTTAGGAAAAAAACACAAAAATCACCATACACACACCCCTAAAAAATCCGGCCACTACCCCCTCCATTTCTTCTTGTTTCTTTCACTTTTCCCTACACTCTTTCACCTCTTCAAACCATCTCCCAACCCCACACACTTTCCCTTCTTCAAATCCTACAAGGCAAGAAAGAAACCCCTACAAGACAAGAAAGACTATCAAGGTAGAAATTTGCCTATGGCATGAGCTAGGGTTAGGTTTTTATCAATCTATTGGCATGTTATCTCCCCTATAAGACCTAGGAGGTCACCACAAGTTGGTTTCCATCTTGGGTCTAAGGGATTTCAAGATATGTTGGTTATATATGTGAATACGATGCTCATGATGTTTCTATGATCATGTTTGGTTAAATTCTTGAATAAGCATGTTGAAAGTTGTTGCAAATATGCTTGAATTCTTTGTTATCATGTTTTATACCTTGTTAGAGTCTTATATATGTGTTAGAAGCTAGAATTTTAAGAGTCCCAAGCTGAAAATTCAAGTTGTGCATATGCTGGAATTACTATTCATGCAAAAGATATTGTTTTGAAGCTGAAAAGTTTAGTTTTTGCAAAGGTGAAAAATCCGAAAATTCTCAAGTGAAAACCTGGTTTGTAAACTGTAAATTCAGTGTAGAATAAGTTGGAGAAACAGGTTTTTAAAAGATGGAGGTTTGGGTTACAAAAGCTGAAAATTTCAGTGGTTGCGCGTTAAAACGTTTCGCGTCGCAGTCTGAAAATTCCAGATCTTGTAAGCTGGAAATTCAAACTTTTAACAACTAAAAGTCTATTTCACAACCTTGGGAATGTATATGTGAATTTCCAGTTGGTTTTAAATTGGAAAATTAGTAGTTTGAAAGCTAGAAATTTCAGTTCGAAGTGGTAAATGCCGATGTCGCAAAACTGTGATTTTGGTGCTTTGTGTTAAATTTGAGCTGAACAGTTTGTATTGTGATGAATTTGTGATTCAAATGTATTGAAATTATGTGTATGAGGGCCCTATATGATTTCGGTGTGGATGGGGCTAGAGTTCGGCCGGGCGGCAATGGGCTTGCCGGTCTTAAAACAGTTCTCGCCATCCATGCCTATTCCCATCTTGCATGGACGGAGTGTTCCATGTATTGGTTGTGGGTCGTAGGAATTCGGCATATGCTCGAGGTATGACCACCGGTGTGTTTGGTTGGGCACCAAGATTGGTTGGAATTGGTGCACATATTGTGATTGCATTACGGCATGGCGAGATAAGGTAGCCGCCCATCGAGGTGGAAAAATGGTAACAATGTGTTGGATTGTGATGCTCTTGTGAGCTGAAATTTATGTGATTTGATCAGAACTGAAATTTCTATGGTTTTATGTGTGGTTTTATGTGCTTTTATGACAATATGCAATTTCACACGATCACCTCATGTCTATGTAAATTTCTACTCAACATGTGTATATGTTGACGTTGCTTTCTATTATGATTTTAGCCAGATTTGAGACACAGGAAGATAGGAACGAGGAAGACTTAGGAGGGCCCTTCGAGGCTTTTAGTTAGTTATGTATGCGTTGTGCTAAAAACTTTGTGGTTTAGTTTGTGTATATGTAATAAACGACGTTTGTAAACTCATCTTTTGGAATATAAGTACGTGTGTTTGGTTTCATCACGCTATAAAATGGCATGTTTTTGTGAGATGGTTATAGATAGATGTTTTCATAATTAACTAGAGGTTACGGGGCGTTACAAGTGGTATCAGAGCAGGTTGCCAGCCGGAAAATCGGGAGCTAAGTGCTCTGTGGGGTAAAGTGCTATGCACACGGGAGCCACCTCTTGTGCCCGTAGAGCAAATGTTGAGTCTTGAGCCCACGAGGCCAAGTGTAATGTATTAAAAGTCTTGAGCCCACGAGGTTAAGTACTATATGTTTTGAAAGTCTTGAGCCCATGAGGCCAAGTACTATGTCTTGAATGTTTTGAGCCTACGGGGCGAGGTGCTACGTGTGCGGAAGACGCCTCTTGAACCCACAGGAGCCACCTCTAGAGTCCCAACGCCTGGCAGTCGGTAATAGTATGCGTGATTTTGCTACGAAACTTCTGGTGTATCTATTGGATTTCGTATTTGATTAAAACATATTTTGGGTTTACACCTAAGGTATGCTGGGCAAGGATCCTCGGTGTAAAATTTCGGAATAGATAGGAGATAGGCTTGATTCGAGAAGGTTAATTAGGGATGAATTTCCTTGGGTAGTGTTTGACATGCGGGGTGACGGGTGTGGCTGGGCGGCCGACCAGTGCATACTTTGCTCCCCTAAATGGCAAATACTTGACTAATTTGAGTATAAGGCGAATTTGTTTGGGGTATAGTTGTAAATGACTACTTGTGGAATTATGTGACGTAAGTTCTACGTGTATGAAATCTACCTCTGGAACCATAGGAATCATCTCTAGAGTCACCACGCCCGACAGTCGATATTAGTATATATGATATTTGCTAAAATCTCTAGTGCATCGATTGGATTTCTTATTGAATTGAATTATATTTTCAGAAAACGTATCATTTGGCAGAGGTAGTACTAAGAAAGGGATGTTGAGATGTTAAAATTTAGTACTGAAATAGCACCATGAGATTTGGGAAAGGTAGAAGCTATGTTCTTTGTCGAAATTGAGGAGAGAAAGATTTGGAAGTTGTGGTGGTCTAAGGCTCGGAATTTGAGATAGGATTCATAATTTTACTATGGTATTCGAATCGATATGGAGAATTGAAAAGTACAATGGAGCAATTGATAAATTAAGAAACTTTATAAGACCATAATCTAGGGGCGGCCCAAGTGAAAGGAACTCTGGAGGATATATCAAAGCTGCAAGAATGGGTGTGTGAGGTAACCAAATAAACCTACCATATGGAAGGTACGCATTTAGCTTGTTTGAATTACCTAGAATTTTGATTGATTCAAATTCATTACATATTTTCTCGACTAGAGGTTCAACCTGATATTTATCGAATGAATGAGAAGTATAAATTAGAAGTAGCCACTATCCAATATTGATGAGTTATTTGATTAAGTACAAAAAGTTTCATTATATTCCAAACTGGATTTGAAATTAGGTGAGAAGGTGAGGGGAAATTTTAGTAGTCATGGGAAGAAGAGCAATAATGGAATAGAATAAAGAAATATAACAAAGCTACTAGGAATGATGAACTTAAGTATAGATTTCTATTTTAGGCGAAGTGTGTAATAGTTAAATGATGATTCCCTTGTGATAGTTATATTTCTTATTTCTTTTCGTAAGACCTCATCATTACTTATTCAAAAGATCTCTAAATTTCATTTTACTTGGAAGCAACTTTTTATAATCTCCATAGGAGATGTGCTTTTTAATCGAACCTTGAAGCCTATATTCTTTGATTTGTTTCTAAAGCTATAAGTTTGCTTATTACATATTATTTTGTCCTTATATATTCACAATATCGATATTTCTTTGGGATATCTCTTACAACCAATATTCATTGTTTAATATGAAGGAAAGAAAATGCCAATTTTGTTTTTTAACTTCCTTTTAAAACAATGACTTCAATAGCAGGTCTTTTGATTTTGTAATCATTCCTTTTTCTTTTTAGGCACTGTTCAAAGTTTTCTTAATCGACATCTCTTTTTATCTCTTTCTTGAAAAGTTTGTGATAGAGGAAATTTTCAAGTTATTTCACCTATTAGTAAAAGCTCGAAATCTTTGTGATTTACGCCAATCTAATTTTCCTTATTGACACTTCAATTGCCAAGTTGTTATCCAAACTTGTATGCATTCTCGTGTGAATCAATAATAATCCATTAACAGTCTTTTATTCCATTTGCACCTTTAAACTTCAAACATGAAAATTTGTTGAAGCAAGTCTTGAAAATTGATGAGTTAACATTGATCTCTAGTAAACTTCTTCCTGTATATTCCTAAATGATATTTAAAAATAAAAATATTGACAAATATTTTCAAATCCTACTACATTTACGACTCACTTCTTCCACTTGTCGATCTTTTGTTCCTATTAATTAAAATTTTGGTTTTTGACTTTGCCGTATACATCTGAGATCTGATTTTTTTTATCCATCCGGACTATCACAACCCTTACTCATATTTAAACCTATCACCAAAAATTTCATTATAGGATTACTTTGAACCTAGCAAGGCAATAATGCAATATGGATAGTTGTGGATAGACTTATGAAAAGCTTCCACTTCCTTGTGTGGTTTAGAATGGCAGAATATTAAAAACAAGACATAGTTGGACTTCTTGGTGCTTGGTGTCTCAGTTAGTATAGTCTTGAATAGAAACCCACAGTTTGCCCTAAATTTTGGCAAGAATTACAAAATGTTTGAACCACCAAGTTAAATGTTAGTATTTCTCTTCAACCTCAAACTGGTGGACAACTAGAAAGAATCATACAAACCCTTGAAGATATACTTTGAATTTGAAGGAAGTTAAGATTGACACCTCTCACTAGCCAAAGATGCCTAAAACCATAACGATTAACCTATAGTTGGCATGATACCTTTTCTTAAAGCACTTTAGGCACAAGGAAATAGATCCACAGTATATTGGAATGAAGTGGCAAAAGTGAAGCCCAAAGTTAGTAGGGGAAATCACCAAAGTCACCAAAGTAGCTCCAAGGTGAATGACAGAAACACAAAGTCGCTAAAAGAGTTACTCCGATAAGAGATGAAAAGATTTGGAGTTTAGCTTAGGAAAGGAGTCTTGAGATTTGGGAAACAAATGAAACGTGT
>CM047884.1:3593414-3687541 GCA_026212405.1 Petrea volubilis | reverse complement strand
GGTGGCCCAAAATGAAAAGGCAGATAGCAGAGTTTGTGGCAAAGTGCTTAACTTGTCAACAAGTAAAGCAAGCCACCAGAAGCCCTTTGGGTTATTGCAACCTCTTCCAATCCCTGAGTGGAAATGGGAACACATTACGATGGATTTCGTTATGGGACTACCACGAACACAGAGAGGTCACGATGCAGTATGGGTGGTCGTGGACAGACTCACAAAAAGCGCCCATTTTCTTGCATTTGCTAAGACCTATTCGCTAGATAAGATGGCAGAAATCTATAAAAATGAGATTGTTCGCTTACACGGTGTCCCAGTAAGTATAGTATCTGACCGAGACCCTCGGTTTGTCTCAAAATTTTGGCAAGGATTACAGAAGGCTTTGGAGACTAAGTTGAATTTTAGTACGGCTTATCACCCACAAACAGATGGACAGACTGAAAGAGTTATCCAGATTCTTGAAGACATGCTTAGAGCGTGTACCTTAGATTTTGGTGGGAATTGGGATCGACACTTGCCCCTCACAAAGTTCGCCTATAACAACAGTTACCAAGCCACGATAGGCGTGGCCCCGTTTGAGGCTCTTTATGGAAGAAAGTGTAGATCCCCAGTTTGTTGGAGTGAAGTGGGTGAAAGTAAGCTAATAGGCCCAGATTTGATTCGTGAGACAACAGAAACGATCAAGATGATAAAGAAAAGGATGGAGACAGCACAAAGTCGTCAGAAGAGTTATGCTGACCGACGACGAAAAAACTTGGAGTTCGAAGTAGGTGACTTCGTATTCTTAAAAGTCTCGCCAAGAAAAGGTGTTTTGAGGTTTGGGAGAAAGGGCAAGCTTAACCCACGCTATATTGGACCTTTTGAGATACTTGCGAGAGTGGGGAAAGTTGCCTACCGATTATCCTTACCCCCAACTTTGGCAGAAGTACATAACGTATTTCATGTGTCTATGCTTAAGAAATACCATCCTGATCCCTCTCATATTGTTGACTATGAGTCCCTCGACATTAGTCCAGACCTGACCTATGTTGAAGAACCAACGAGAATTCTAGACTTCCAAGAACACACCTTGAGAAACAAAACCATAAAATTAGTCCGCGTTCTATGGAAGGACCATGGGATTGAAGAGAGTACGTGGGAACGACTGGAAGAGATGCAAGAGAAATACCCACAGTTGTTCGATTAGGCTTCGACTCAATTTCGAGGACGAAATTTTCTAAGGAGGGGAGGATGTAACAACCCGGTAAATCCTTTATTTACCTATTTTATATTATACAAAATTTATAGGATTATTTTGTGAGTTATTGATTTCTAGAGATTATTTTTTTCAACTATGATTTTTTTTTGTGAACTAGTGAGCATTTTACTACCTAAATATTATAAAATATTATAAATTCCAAATATTTTTAAACTTTTATGCATTTGATCCTTCTAAACTTCCAGAAATTTTTAATAGATTATTTTCAACTTTTACCTATTTTTCCAAGCATTTTTAGTAATTTCCGGAAAACATTGTATTTAAGTTATTAATTTGAAATCTAATTTTTAAAATGCTTAATTATTATCCAAAAATTAAAATAATAATACAAATAAATATTCTAGGTTTTATTTGACTTATAAAAATTAATTTTCGAATTTTACAATTTTATTTCTATTTTTGGGCAATTTTCGAAAAATTGGCAAAACAAGGGGTATTTTGGTCTTTTCACCTCTCCAACCCCAAATTTCGTTTTTTCCTGAGAAATAAGCAATAAAATACTTAATAAATAAGAGTTTCAGAATATATATATTTTTGTTTGATTTTAGTTGATTTTATTTTATATTTTATCAAAATATCTTTACTAATACATACTCTTGAACCTCATATACATAAATAACTATATATTAGTGGTGATGTACATGGCTACATATACACACACACACATACCCACATATATATACATGGTATTTAGTAAGAATAGGTGTAAGCATATATAGCCATGTATAATGTATGGAATAGGTATTTAGTGGAATTTAATAATTGGATATTTGTGTCTAATACATGGAAGATAATTACACAAGACCATATACACCAAAATCCTCATTTTTCAGCCATTTTTCCAACCCCAAAACCGTGCACTCTCTCTTGCTCTTACACTCTCTTTCATTTTTTCCTCCAAACACTTCACTTCCTCCAAATTACTACACACTTTGAAGGACTAAGGTAGGAACTCTTCTTTATACCTTAAGTAGAGGGTTTTTCTTCTTCTTCTTGAGGAGATTAGGCAAGCTTCCATACTCTTGTGCCCAAGCAATGTAAAAGAACAAGCTTGAATGGCCTAGAGTGAGAGCTTTTGCCAAACATACCTCCAAGTTGAGGGATTTAGTTATGTTGCTAGCTTCATGTTACTTTATAGTTCATTTTATCATGTTTAACTCTTGTTGGGAGGAAGTTGAAGGATGGATAGTATTATGAGCATGATCTTGAAGATCTTATGTGATTAGTATGCTTATTTGGAGTTCTATGTGCTTACTATGCTTTCTTGGAAAATTATGTGATTATTGTGCCTTCTTACAATAATATGGCATTCTTATGTTTTATTTGAATTATTATGTGAGTTCTATGCTTTATATGAAGTAGTATGAGACCATGATTCTTTAATTGAGCTAGTAGGAGAATATCCTATGTTGTCTTGAAAGTATTTGTGAAGAAAGCTCCCCATATCTATTTATTATACTTTATTGTATAGTTTTATGCCTACTTTGATGATTATAGAAATATACATGTATATATATATATATATATATGTACGTATATATATGTAAATATTTAAAGTATTGTTATCTATTCATTTAACTAATTTATTAGAGATTAGGTATATATATATATAGTTATGTACGTATATATATATGTCTACTTATTATAGACTAATTATATACTTAGTAATACTTAGTAAGACTACTTTAATCTATATATATATATATATGGTACGTATAAGTATATATATAATTATATTCATTTTATTGGTTTATATACATATGTAGATAATTTCAATCATCTTATATCTATATCACACTTTATATAGTTTATATATTTTTCTATCATCTTTATATATGTAAACTTATCTATATCACATTTTACATATTTATATTAGTTATCTTTTAATCTATATATATATTTAAGTATATTTATACTAGTTATATTTTAGTCTTTATATTTATATATTTATACTAGTTATGTTTATATATTTATATTTATATTTTATCTATTTACATATTTTGCTACTATCTATTTACATATGCTTAATAAGCAAATATAAAGCTTTCATTTATAAGTGTGGAGCTTACTTTGCTAAACTATGATTATGTGCATATGTGAACAAATTGCAATTGTGTGGATGGGCCCATATGTGCTGGAATGGTCTGGGGGGTGTTCCACCGGGACATACTATTGAGTAGCCGGGAGAGTTCACCACCCTTCCATCTCCTAATCCCTCCCTTGGGTAGATGGAGGGATCTACTCAAGAGAGAGGGTCGTAGAACAATACTAAGGCGTATGCCCGGGATACGACCATTGGAGGATAAGGCTGGCGGGAGAAATGTGCTGGTTGTTATTTCGGCCCGGGTAGTTATAAGGGTCACTGTCAGGTGACGAAAGGTAGAAAGTGTGAAATTATATATGTGCTATGTGTAACTAATGTGCACTTGACACCCGAGCACCTTATGTGTATAAAGAAGTGTTTCTACTCAACGTATGTTGATTCCATGTTATATTATATTTTAGATGCTTTCGAAGATAGCTTTTATGATGGTGAGGAGGAGGAACCTTTTGAAGCATTTTATTAGGAAGAAGGATGTAGGATTTTCCGCTGCGTACCTGTTTTGGGTTTTTGCTTTTGCTATGTATCAATAGTAAACTAGCAAGTCGAGACTCTCTTTTGTTGATGTACCCTTATGTAATGTACCTTATACGTTGCAATTAAAAATGTATGCATGTATGTATCCAATAATGATAGTATTAATCTAATAATAATAATAATAATAATAAAGGGATTTCGGGGTCGTCATAGGTTTATTCTGTGAATTTCGTGAAAATTTCAGAGTTAGAAAACGTGAGGGTTTTACAAGACTTTTCTGGGTAATAAATTAACTTAATTGTATTTTTTGGATGTATAATACAAAGGAAATTACCAAAATAAATACAATAAAAAACAATAGAAAATAAAAAGGGAGGGAAACAAAAAAATTTTAGTGCCAAAACTTTTTGAGATAATATATATATTTAAGATTTATATTAATTCGTAGCAAAAAAGTGTCGAAACTGTATGTATTTTTTAGACTTTTTTGTTACGATTGAAGTTCTGTAGCAAATGTTAGTCCAATTTCCAATTTATTAGCTACAATTTCAATCTCGTAGTAAATATCCGTCTTATTAACTATTTCTTTTGCTACGGTAAAAATTTTGTAGCAATTAAGTACTTTTCACTACGTTTTAAATTACGTAGTAAAAAATCTCGTGGCAATAAGCTATTTTTCTTGTAGTGACGTGTATATATATATATATAAATACATGTTTGTTTTGATTGTATTTTAGTCTAAATCTAATATTTTATGTATTTTACACACATATATATAGATATAATATAGATATATATATATATATTAAAATAAGTTTATGAGATATTGATTTTCAATTATTTTACATTAATGAAATTTTCTAATATGTTGAAATATGGAAGGAAGACCTCCACAACTATGTCTGTATGTGAATAATTTGCTATTATATGAAACGGGGCCAAATTTTTCGGAGTGGTTTCAGTGAGTTCCGCCAGGACATACCATGGGGTAGCTAGCTATAAGAATTCTCACTCCTTATATCTCCTAATTACCCCTTGGGTAGATGGAGTGTTCTACTCAATAGAGTGAGTCGTAGGATTTTCAGCGTATTACCCAGGATACGACCACCAGAGAATAAGGTAGGGAATTGGTGGAATTTGGAGTATAAGGAAGGAAATGATATATAAATCGGCCAGGAGATATTGTAATGCCCCAGTACTTCCTACTATTTTAGAATTTATTATATATTATGTTTCATGCAATATTTTGAAACTTATTATATATAGTGTAATGTTTTATGAAATTATTATGTGACTCTAAATTTTGATGTGAGAATTATGTTATAATTATTATAATTTTATGTGACTCTGCATGTATTTTAGCAATGTGATTGTTTCTTTACTCCATAATTATTAATATATAACTATTATTCTTACTCTTATTATTATCATTATTGTTGTTGTTGTTGTTGTTGTTATTTAAAATCAAGTATATTTAGAATAATATCATTTATTTTCAAGATTTATATCATGAATATTATTCTTGAAATTTAACTGTATTTTATCATTATTTTCAAGAATATATATATACATATACTTAGTTTCAACATTAGAAGATTATTCTACATATATAAAATAATCATATTATTTTATTTAATAATATCCAAAATTATATATATGTATATCTAGTTATACATTTAATTATTTCATCCATCACAAGAACCTAACCATTTATGTCCTTTTCATGAAATTAGTGGTGATAAAAACTGGATACTTGGAACCTTTAACCCCTAGTATTATCATTAGAGAAATATGTATTAACCTCTTCCACCAAAATATATTTAATAATTGACTATCTCTTCTTCAACTATCTATAGATAAATATTTTCCTAAAACTATTATTCCCTTGTCAATTATAATTTCTTGTAGATATTTCATTTTACTATAAATATTTACAAAATAAAAAAATACTTTTTTCCACAAAATTATATTGTGTTTCAAGTACTAGCCCATAAATATTTTATACCTACAATATATATATATATATATGAATTTCTATAGATAGGTAACATAAATAAATATGTCGTAATTTATACCTATTAATTACACTTTATCTATTCATATATATATATACACACATATTAATTACATTCTATAGACTTATATCTCTATAAATACATACGGAATACATATATATTGATAAACGTACATTTATATATATATAGATATATATATATATAAACATTTATATATATATAGATATATATATATATTTATAATACATATAAATCTCTTAGATATTCTCCTACAAAAATCTACCTACATTTATTTGGTGAATCTAGCAAATCTTATACTTGGAGTATTCTTATCAATTTAGGGTTTGAATCATCATTTTAGGCCAACACTTCAACACCATTAGGTTAGTGAATAAGATGATTGGATTTAATGAAAATATCCTAGTTAGATTATGCATTGATTAGGAAAAAAGACCTTATTATATAATAAATTTGTGTCTTGCTCACAACACTATAAAAGGGCGGCGGGGGGTGGGTTGCTCACATTTTATCACACCCACACAACACACAAATCCCATCTAAAACACACACACACACCCACACTCACCTTACTCTAAACACGCAAAACACTCTATATTTATAGAATATCTCTTAACCATGTGTATATAAATCTATCTATCTATATATATATATATATATAAACGTTTCTTTTTGCCTACATATATACCTAATAAGTCCTCTATATACTCTCTTTTTCCCTAAAAACATTTGAAAAGGTAGAATTATTTCATTTCTCATAAGTAGTTTAAGCAACATAATCTTAAATTATTTTCATAAAAAGGGCTTTAAGTTAGGTTCACCAAATAATGGTAAAATACCAAAGAATTGCCTATGTTCACATTTTTTTTAAGATTGTATGCCTCAAATTATTTGTTATACATGTTAATATCATGATAATTATTTTCATACTACTATGCTTTGATAAAGGTACATGCATAAACATGATATGTTTATTTATACTTTAATGAAACTCTTTAAGATCTATGTGTTATGAGAAAACTATTTCTCAATTATGTGTTGGGCCCGAAATATTTTCGGAATGGATATGGCTGATCATGAGTTCTGCCGAGACATTCTATTGGAGATGCCGGTATTAAGTGTTCCAACTCTCCATCTCCTAATCCCTCCTCATATGGTTGGAGTGTTCCATATGAAAGTGGGTCATAGGCTTTGGCATATACCTGGGTTATGACCACCGATGTGACTCGATTAGAATTGGTGGAATCTCAAAGTGACTCGGTTGGATTGTTTGATCATGGTGGGAGTTATAAGGCATTATCTCACTATATTGGACGAACAGGAGTATTATGTGATTTAAAATGTTTATGTGCAATTTTCACACACTTGCACCCTATGTGATCGAGTAATAATTCTACTCAACGTGTTTGTTGACCATGTTGCACATGCTTATTTTAGATCAACCTGAACCGGATAGTCAAGAGATCGGAACTAAGGAGTACTATAAAGCTATTACTTAGTAGGGATTAATTATGATGTATCATGGAGGCTGTCATATTTTGTACTAAACGTGCTATTTATGAACCTTAATGTAGCATTGTATATTTTTTCGGGTCGTGACAAGTGGTATCAAAGCAGGGTCTTGGGAGACCTGTGCTTTAGTAACTTACCGAACTAACCTTTGTGATTTTGGTATAGATGGCACCAACGAAAACAAGGTATAACATCGAATACCAAGAAGATCAATTTATCGTAGTTTTTGAAAGGATCACTACGATTCTTGAAAACTAAACTAATCGTAACCATAATAACAAGCGACGGGAGGAGACGGTTAAAAAGACTTTGGCTAACTTCTTAAATTTGAGCCCTCCAAGCTTCCCAGGCGAGCCTGATGGAGAAAAGGCAACAAATTAGTTAGAATCCATAGAAAAGAACTTCACGATTTTGAATTGTGAAGCAGAACAGAAAGTGGTTTTGGCAACCTTTCGATTAGAAAATGATGTGCATCACTGGTGGCAAAGGATAGTGGGTAAGTGGGAGGCAACACGAACTCTGTAAACTTGGGAAAACTTAGTTCAAGAGTTCAGCCTTTAGTATGTCCCACAAGTAGTTCAAGAGAAATAGGAGGGAGACTTTCTTAACCTTGAACAACAAAGTTTAAGTGTTTCTCAATACGAAGCCATGTTTAACAAATTAGCCTGATTTGTTTCTTACTTCATTGAGAATGAAAAATCAAAAAATCTAGAAATTCGTTGGTGGATTATGCCTAGAAATACAAGATAGATTGGCCCCAATCAAGTTACGGACTTATACTACAGCTGTAGAAATGGCACTAAAGGTTAAGAGTATGATGGAACAATTGAGAGCCAAGAGAGGAGGACAGTTTGGTCGAATTCCAAATTTCAGAATATACAATGGAAAAAACCCGAAATACCCAACAAGATGCCCAAATTTGGTACACCAGGTAATGGGAATAACTCGGGAGAATCGTCAATGCTAAAGAAAGTTTCTTATACTTATTATGGCAGGTTAAACCACATTGAGGACAAATGTTGGAAAAAGGTCGGAAGGTTCACTCGATGAGGTAGTAATAGCAATTTATCACTAATTGCCCTCAGGAAGGGGTAGCTCAAGTTTCAAACATAGTAAGAACCTTTAAGGAAAAGACGAGTCAAGGAGAAAAACCAAAAGTACCCGGCAAGGTCTTTCCGATAAACCAAACCAAGAATTCCGCAATAGTGGAAGGTACACTCCTCGTACAACAACACTTAGCTAAGGTATTATTTGACCCTAGATCTACGCATTCCTATATATTCCTTAAGTTCTTTCCTAGCTTAAAGATTCCGCTTAGTAACTTATTTTATGAACTAGAAGTATCCACGCCACTCGGCACCATGTGGAAGGCTGACTTTGCCTATAAGAATTGTGAACTAGAAATAGGTGGAAAGAAGAAGAATGCGAGATTGGTTTTGCTCCCTATAAACGATTTCGATCTTATATTAGGAATGGATTGGCTAGCTACCCATTATGCCCATGTAGACTGCTATATATAATATGATCGTACGACTATGTTCTCCAGGACAACTTAGTATTAAAATAGCCGGTAATAAACCGTTACGGTCTATACCTATTATCTTCTCCCTAAAAGCCTATCAACTACTACGAAAAGGAAATATTCGCGATTATTCTGCTAATCATAATAGGAATTTTGGGGACAAAATTTCTTTAGGGGGGAGGATGTAATGCCCTGGTATGTCCTACTATTTTAGAATTTATTATATATTATGTTTCATGCAATATTTTGAAATTTATTATATATAGTGTAATGTTTTATGCAATTATTATGTGACTCTTATTTTATATGTGTGATTTGTGTGATAATTATTATAATTTTATGTGATTTCATAATTAAATGTGTATTTGCTCTACATGCATTTTAGCGATGTGATTATTTCTTTACTCCATAATTATTAATATATCACTATCATTCTTACTCTTATTATTATTATTATTCCTAGTTTATACTAGTGTATCCAAAGAAGGCTTAGGAGGTGTACTCATGTAGAACAAGAAGGTAGTGGCCTATGCCTCGCGAAAGCTGAAACCTTATGCAGAGAATTATCCAACCCATGATTTAGAACTGGCGGCTATTGTCTTTTTTTTTTTAACTGGTATGAGACCGTGGGGTTTTCTGTGGGGTCCCCACCCCTTTATTATAAAGGAATTCAAAAAATAAATACAAAAATTACACAACAATTTGCGTAATTAAAATTGGGAGTACTAGTCCCATACATCATGGTTAAAATCTCAACTAATTCAATAATAATAAACATCCTTTAGGTTGTCCATATCGTCGGAGCCATGGTACGAAGTCCAATCATCGGAGTCCACATACGGGTTATGAACTCTTGCTGAGAAGAGATCTTCACGCGGAAGACGCCAACTCTGGGGCGTACGCCCCCCAGAAAAGGAGCGCATATGCTTATTGGGACGCATTGTCACAAGGGCGTCAAGCAAGCGTTCATTGGATGGCCCTGGCAGGTTTAAAAGGGCTTCAGTGGAATGAACTGATTTTAGGGCCGGAGTGGGAGTGGAAAAATCG
This sequence comes from Petrea volubilis, assembly GCA_026212405.1. Classification (NCBI taxonomy): domain Eukaryota; kingdom Viridiplantae; phylum Streptophyta; class Magnoliopsida; order Lamiales; family Verbenaceae; genus Petrea; species Petrea volubilis. The sequence continues at coordinate 3,677,597 of CM047884.1, read as the reverse complement.
TCTTGGTGTGCGTTGTTGGGAGCAGCAACATTGCCGTGTAATTTTGGGGCAATTTCGGAAAGTACACTGACATCCCCTGCTATGTTTCCATGTTCAGGAACTTTAGCAGAAATTGCACCGATACCCTCTGTCATTTTGCCATTTTCTGGACCAGGTGCCGAAATTACCTTGCCATCCCCTACTAGGTTTGCAAAATTACAATGTTCCCCCTGCAAAAGTGCTGCTGGCTGGACACATGATGAAGTTGCTGAAATTACAGCGCCCTCCCCGACCAGGGGTTCAAAAATTACAGCACCCTCCCTTGGTGCTTGTTCGACTGTTGTAGAAAGAACACGCACACCCCCTGGACGAATTTCAGCTTCGGTAACAGGTTTGGAAATTGTAGGAACACCCCCTGGACGAAGGTTAGCTGCTGTAACAGGTTTGGAAATTGCAGCTGGACCCCCTTTTTGTTGAGTTAAATTAGAAGAATCTCCCTTGAATGATAAATTAACGGCTTGGGCTGCATTTTGATGGCATTGTTTGGCCCGATCTTGTGTCTTTTTCTTTGCTCTCAAGAAGTGGAGGCACTACCTTTGTGGGACTTCTTTCGAAGTATTTACCGACCACAAGAGCCTCAAGTATTTACTCTCTCAAAAGGAGTTGAATATGAGACAATGAAGGTGGTTGGAAATGTTATTTGACTTTAATTGCGACATTTAATAACATCCTAAAAAAGTGAATGTCGTAGCAGGAAGGCCAATCTTGCCTATCTTATGACTCGAGAATGGAAGATGTTAGAAGACATCTCGAGTTGGAAACCTAAGAATAGAAAGTTTGGAATTTTATTTTTGCACTTACATGCGCAACCCGCCATACTCCAAATGATTAAAGAGACTCAAGAAAAGGACAAGGAACTCCAACGGATCAAGGATAGGATTAACCTTAGAGAAGAAAAGGAGTTTATATTGCTGGATGATGGAATTCTAAGCCTTCGAAACCGAATTTATGTTTCAGATGATGAGCAATTGAAAAAGTAAATATTAGAAGAGAGTCAAAATACGAAATACAGGATCCATCCAAGAACGAACAAAATGTATCAAGATGTTAAACGACAATATTGGTGGCCCAAAATTAAGTAGCAAATAGCAGAGTTCGTATCTAGGTGCTTAACTTGCCAACAAGTTAAAGCAAATCATCAAAAGCCATTTGGGTTACTACAGCCATTACCAATCCCTGAATGGAAATGGGAACACATTACAATGGATTTCATTGTGGGACTACCGCGAACACAAAAGGGACATGATGCAATAAGGGTAGTAGTGGATAGACCCATGAAAAACGCCTATTTTATTGCATTTTCTAAGACTTGTTCATTGGACAAAATGGTAGAAATCTATAAGAATGATATTCTTAGATTGCACGGCATCCAAATAAGTATAATATCTGACTGAGACCCTTGGCTTGTTTCAAAGTTTTGGCAAGGGTTATAGAAGGCCCTAGATACCACGTTAAACTTCAGTACGATTTTTCACCCACAAACTGATGGACAAACTGAAAGAGTTATCCAGATTCTTGAGGACATGCTTCGGGCTTGTACCTTAGATTTTGGTGGAAGTTGGGATCAACACCTAGCCCCTACAGAATTCACTTACAATAATAGTTACCAAGCCATGATTGGAATGGCTCCATTCGAGGCTCTTTACGGACGGAAGTGCAGTTCCCTAGTATGTTAGAGCGAAGTAGGAGAAAGTAAACTTGTAGGTCCGGATTTGATTTACGATTGAGGTAATTAAGGTAAAAAAGAAACGAATGGAGACCACACAAAGTCGTCAGAAGAGTTATGTCGATAAAAGGAGAAAAGACCTGGAATTCGAGGAAGGTGACTTTGTATTCCTAAAGGTTTCGCCAAGGAAAGGAATAGTAAGGTTCAGAAGGAAAGGAAAGCTAAGCTCCCGCTATATTGGACCTTTTGAAATACTAGCAAAAGTGGGAAAAGTTGCTTACAGATTAGCCTTACCTCCAACTTTAGCAGAAGTACAAGATGTATTTCATGCATCTACGCCTAAGAAATATCAACTTGATCCCTCTCACATCATAAACATGAATCCCTTGACATTGGCAAAGACCTAGCCTATATTAAAGAACCAGTTAGGATCCTAGACTTCCAGGAGAACACTTTAAGAAATAAGAAAATCCCGTTAATACGCATTCCATGGAAGTATGATGGGATGGAAGAGAGTACTTGGGAACAGCTAGAGGAAATGCAAGAGAAATACCCACAGTTATTCGACTAGGTGTAAGACAAAATTTCGAGGACGAAATTTTCTAAGGAGGGGAGGATGTGACGATCGGGTAAACCCTATTATTTCAATATTTGGAATTCTGAATTAATTTTTTATGAGAATTTTTATATGATTTTTAATTGTGAATAAATGTACAATACACTGCCTGCATTTTATAAAATGTGAATTATTATTAGTGAAATTTTAACCTTATGAATTTCTTATTAATTTTTCCAAACAAAATTCATTATGTCTTTATTTTTCCCAAAAATTTAATATATATGTTGTTTTTATTATTAGTATTATTTTTTCCATATCATGAAATCTAATTTTAATTTTCTTTTAATTTTAGAAAATTATAAAAAATATTTGTTTCAAATTAGAAAATATACGTCTACTAGATTTAATTATTTATTTTACATATCTAAAATAATTTTATGTATATATATAGAAAACCAAAAATAACTAGATAATTATACAAATAATTAGTTAAATATTTCTTCCATTATATTAATTACCCATTTTACGTCATTTCATTGAAAGTAGTGGCAAAAAGGATGAATACTTGGAACATTTTAACCCTTTGTTTTGTTATTAGAGAAATGTTTATTCATCTTTGCCATCAAAATATGGTTTTATATTTTGCTATCTCTCCTAAAATTACATATATATATATATATGTATATAAATAATTTTTCTAAAATCATTAAGTTTTCCCAGTTATTTTCTTTATTTATAAGAATTTAGAAATTTACCTTTCTATGCAAAATTATATTTTTAAAAAATGTATTTTATTCTTATTTCAAAATTTAATAATTAAAAATTAAATATTCTAGACTATTATTTATTGGATATATATACTTTTTTGAAATTAGAATTTAAATTTCCATAATTCTTGAATTTTCCTCAAATAAATCATAAATTTCTAAAAATATCATAATTTTCAAATTTTATAAATACAATAATATATTTTCTGAATTTATGTGTATAATTTTCGAATTTTAATTACTTATAAATATAATTTTCGGATTTTAATTAAATATAAATATAAATTCTAGATTTTTATCATATTTTATGATATTCTTTCAGGAATATCTCCTCTAATACATATAAACTCCTTCTAGAAAATGTATACATGTATGATCCTCATCTTCCTAGCATTTTGAGTCATGCATATAGAGGAGGAAGGTGGAAGATTTCATTTCATAAGCCAACTTAGGTGTAAAAATAGCATTAATTAAAAATTGACTTTAATAATATAAAATTCTCTTTTTCCTCTTTATTTCTATAAACAAGACCACAACGCCACTCCTTTTTCTCTCTCAAGAACAGGCCACACTACACACACCCACACTCTCTAAATTTTCTTCCGAAAACACCATTTTCTTACTCTTTTCCCTACACTACATTTTCAAAAGACAAGGTAGAAACCTTACTCTAGTCACTTAAGTAGAAATTCGTCTTGAATTCTTGAGTAGGATAATCCTACTAAGGCAAGCTTCCATACTCATGAGCCAAAGCTTTGTTAAAATCAAGCTTTAATGCTCTTGCGTGAGAGCTTTTGCCAAACATGCTCCCATGCTACAATTTAGGAGCTATTTTCCTTTATCATAAATTTATTTGTTGATATTTTGTGTGCAAGTCATCTTATGATAAGATAAATTAGATGTTCGTTCTTTGATTTCAAGAGTTTATGTTAGTTAAGGTTTAATGATCACTTTATGCTTGAATTGAAGCTATAAAAGTAGTTAAACTACTTAGCATATGGTCTTATGAGCATTATGTGATTTTTACAAAGTGTTATGTGGTCAATATGTGCCTAGATGTTCATGGGAATTAGAGTTTGCAACTAGGTGGGTAGTTGTAATAAATTTCTTCATAAAAGTTTAGTATCAAAAGAAGTTACATTCTATATATTTACTCTTATAAAGAAAGCTTATAAAATATATGTAAAACTCATGTATAGTTTTCAAAATATAACATTTTTCATAAACTTATCTTAATTTTATGAAAATATACTAGACAATTACTTTTCTAACAAATATGTTTTTTTTTTGGAAACTATGTTAGTTTTATGGAAAGAAAGTAGTTTGGTGAAATTATGCATTTCTATGGAAAGATATTGGTTTTGACAACATATATTATTTTCATAAAAATATATTTTACCAAGATATGGGCATGTTATCAAAATAGGGTAAACTCCTTTTTTTGCCAAGATGTGGCATATATATATAAACATATTTATGTTTTTTTAATTGTATTTCTAGTTTAAATATATATATATATATTATACGTGTACTGTCACGACCCGAAAAAATACCCCTTTATTTTATTAAAATAAATAATTTACATAAATATATTTCCAAAATACAAAAGTTACATTTTATAAAATAATAAAACAAAAGTAACTGTAAAACATCGTAATGCTTGGTGGTCTTCCGTTGCGCACTCTGATATAACATCCTTGCCTAAAAGAATGTTCATAAAATGTGTCAACACAGTGGTTGAGTAGAGCTATTACACAATCACATAAGGTGCAAGTGTGTGAAAATTGCACATAAACATGTAAGATCACATAATACTCCTTGTTCATCACATATAGTGACGTAATACCTTATAAATTCCACCACGATCAAACAATTAATATTCCAACAGAATCACTTCGCGATTCCACCAATCCCAACCAAGTCACACCAGAGGTCATATCCCGGGTATATGCCGAATTCCTACGACCCACTCTCACATGTAACACTCCGTCCATATGAGGAGGGATTAGGAGATGGAGGGCTGGAACACTTATTACCGGCATCTCCGATAGAATGTCCCGACGGAACTCAGCCACATCCATTCCGCAGTATTTTGGGCCCAACACATAATTGAGAAATAACTTTCTCATAACACATAGATTTTTATCAAAGTATAAACAAACATATCATGTTCATGCATATATCTTTATGAAAGCATAACAACATGAGAACAACTATCATGATATTAACATGCACAACAAATAATGTAAGGCATAGAATCTTAAAAATGTGAACATAGGCAATTACTTGGTATTTTTACCATTATTTGGGTAAACCCAAGTTAAAGCCTTGCTTATGAAAATAAACTAAGATTATGTTGCCTAAACTACTTATGAGAAAGGTAATAATTCTACCTTCAAATATTTTTAGGAAAAAGAGGGTGTATAAAGGGCTATATGGAAGGTTATTAGGTATATATGGATGAAAATAGAAGGGCTTGTGTGTACATTTATGTGGGTGGAAGATAGGCTATAAATATGAAGTGTTTTGGGTGTTGAGAGTAGAGTAAGTGTGGAGGTGTGTTTTTATGCGGGATTTGTGTGTTTGTGGAAGAAACTAGAGAGAGTATAGTGTGTGTATGTGTGTGGACGCTTTTGGGGTGGAGAAATGTGTGGGAGGTCCTATTTATAGTGGAGAATGAGGGTAGAAGGCAAGACTTGGGGACCAAGGTTTAATAAATGCAAATCTTTCCATTTAGTGCAAATCTCCCAACTAGGTTTGGAATTAAATGCCAAATTAAACGAAATCTTCCACCTCCCTCCTCTATTTATAGCCTTGGTGTAACCCTAATCCATGAGTCATGAATCTAGATGAATGGAAGACCACACAAGTGTATAATTTCTAGAAGAAATTCATCTTGTATTAGTGTAGGATATTTTAATAAAATATTAACACAAAATCAAATAAAATCTGATTTTGATTGTCCTCATCTTATAAAATCTGAAATCATATCTTTATTTCATTAAAAATTCGAATTTGTATTTTTTTTTTTTTTTTTTTTTTTTGGAAAAACCGGCAAGTGCCCGCCGGGAGGTTTTCGTAGGGACCCCCCCCTTTTATTAAGAACCAACAAACCACTCAAAGTGGGAAATTAGTAAAGTACATATAGAGCTTAGCAAATCTAAAGCAAAACGAAACACCAAACACCAGAAAATACATAAAAAACATCATCTTGGTATATGTCTGAAATATGGTAGCCCAAGAGCGTCAAGCCTGACTATACCACGCAGTTTGCCTTGAATTTGATCTGATTCCAAAACTCTAGAGGCCGCATCATTACAAGCCAAGTTAGCAAGAAAGTCTGCTACTTGGTTAGCTTCCCGATAAATGTGAGATAGCCGAACCTCCATTCGTTGCCTCAATTCGTTGATCTTGCAAAGAAGATGCTGTAGGTGCCATGCAGAGCCCTTCTTGTCTTCGATCATTTTCAACACAACTTGTGCATCCATCTCTATCCAAATTCTATCATAACCCCGTGCCTTGGCTATCCTGAGGCCTTCAAAAACCGCAAACAGCTCCGCATATATGTTGGAGTGAGTGCCCAGGTATGAGTAGTATGCAAACACTGGCGCACCTGAATTAATTCTCGCGATACCCCCAGCTCCAGCAATGCCTGAGCTGCTACGAGCAGCCCCATCGGTGTTGATCTTGAGCCATGAACCTGTCGGATTCAGCCATCTAACCTGTCGAACTTCAGTTCGCTGCTGCTTTTGTAGGTGTACCTGGAAAGCTGAAGCAACATGTTCGTCTCCCTTCCACACCCGAGGATGCAGCATGTTACCCTTGTGAAGTAGCTGAATGTGACGCAGGATCTTGTGCACGATCTGACTAGCAACAACTCGCCGATGTCGATATTTAGCATTGTTCCTTGCATCCCAAATATACCAAAGAATGAGGAATGGAACAATGACCCTCATATGTATACAATTACCCAATTTTTTTGAATTCATCCAAAACTGAATCACCATCCCAACATTGTCCGTATCGGCCTCCTCAACATTGAAGAGAGAAGAGAAAAATCCCCACACCAGTTTTGCCTTCGAACTATGCAAACACGTGAGCCATCGTCTCTTCGTGAAAACAGCACTGGCATTTTGAGGCTAAGGAAAACCCCTTGCGCTGAAGGCGGTTATCAACTGGTAACCAGCCTCTGACAAGGCGCCAAAGAAACACTGAGATATTAGGCGTGATAGCTTTGTTCCAAATGAGAGAATAAAGAGGAAGGCTCCCCCCCTTGGGCCGAATAGAATCCCACATGGTCTTCGTGGTGAAATACCCCTGAGAGGCCAATTTCCAGATGATCTTGTCTTTACTCCCCTGCTCGATAGGAATTGAAACCACCCGCTCGACCATACTCATTGATATCGTCTCATCCAGCTTGTCGACATTCCAATCCCCTGCCTCCCAAAATTGTTCAACCCGCTTAGATCCATACAGGCGTGACTCAATCATATTTTTCAACGCACCCTCCAGCATCCATTGATCGTGCCAAAAGAAAACCTTGCCGTTACCCAGCTGCCAAGCAATATTTGGTTCCACAACGTGCCTCCAGCAACACATTCTTTTCCACACAGGTGAGTCACGGACCCTCACATGGACCTCCATTGGGTGAAATCCTCCAACATATTTCCCTTGCATAAATTTCGCCCATAACGAGTCTTGACACCTAAATCTCCACCATAATTTACCGGAAAAACATGTGACCATGTCGTGAAGGTCACGGACCCCCAGACCGCCTTCCTTAAAAGGCTTGCTCAACTCGGTCCAAGCGGCCCAATGCAACTTTCGTTGTCCGCCATAAGAACCCCAAAAAAACCGGTTAAATAGCCGAGACATCTTCATTAAAATCAGCTTAGGAGGAGCTAAAACCTGCATAAAATACAATGGGATCGACATCAATACACTCCTTATAAGTTGCAATCTGCCTCCAAATGTAAGGTGCCGATTTTCCCATGTCAACAACAACGCCTTCATCTTTTCCAGCAGTGGCGCATAAAGCAAAGTCCTTTTGTTTCCCACATATAATGGCGCGCCAAGATAACGGATTGGGAGCTCTGCATGTGAAAATCCCGTGATGCGTTTAATATGTCGCACCCGGTCTTGACCACACTTTTTAGATACGACAAACAAGCTCTTGGCAGTGTTAATTTTCTGCCCAGACACCTGCTCATACTCCCTCAAGACAGCCATCAATCTTTTAATCCCAGCCACTCCAGCCCGTGTAAAAATAATAACGTCATCTGCATAAGCGAGGTGCGAGACTGTGACCTCCGAATTCTCGATGTATCTGATATGTTTATGAGAATGGAAGAGGAAATCGAGCCGTCTAGACATCCACTCAGCCGCCAAGATAAATAAAGCAGGAGATAATGGGTCACCCTGGCGTAATCCTCGAGAGGAGGGGAAAAAACCCGCACTAACCCCATTAACAAGCACTGAAAACCAGCAGTTTGCCACACAATTCTGAATAATAGCGCACCATTGGTCACTAAAACCCAGCTTTTTTAGCATACTCAGAAGGAATGGCCAGTGTACTCGGTCGTATGCTTTTGCCATGTCTAATTTCACAATCAGCCGATCCCCTCGTGGTCTGTCATTTAAAGAGTGGACCAACTCCTGAGCTAAAAGTATGTTATCCGCAATACCTCGGCCTTCGATAAACCCGGACTGGGCAGGAGAGATAATCGAAGGCAATACCTTAGCAAGTCGAGCATATAAAACCTTGGTCAAAATCTTATTCGTCACATTACAAAGACTTATGGGTCTAAAGTCAGTCCACGCCGACGCCTCCTCTTTTTTAGGAATGAGTACAATGGTAGTGCAAGTGAATGCGCGCGGCATCGGGACCCCTGCGAAAAATTCCTCCACTGCTGCATAGATATCTTCTTTCACAATCTCCCAACAGTTATGAAAAAATAAGGCTGAAAATCCATCAGGTCCTGCGGCTGAATCCGGATTAATGGCAAAAACCGCTGCATGAATATCTGCCTTAGATGGTGGCCTACAGAGCTGAGCTGACATTTCTGGCGTAATCAGGCAGGGGATATGATCAAGGCAACCCTTAAAGTCCTCTGAATTGTCCGAGGTAAGGAGCTGTTTGAAAAATACAGCAGCTGACTGTCGGATATCTTCATCTTTATCCAACATCAGACCACCATCATAGATGCGATGGATCAGATTTTTGTGGCGCTTCTTCTTAACTAAGCTATGAAAAAACTTTGTGTTACGTTCTCCTTCAGCGATCCATTTTATAGCAGATTTTTGTTGCCAAAAATCTTCCTCCATTGCCAAGGCGCGATTCAATTCTGCACTTGCCTTGTTCATAGCAATCAGGTTAGGCTCATTTGGCATTCTATCGTACTCCTTCTCAGCGTCCGCTGCAGCCCGTTCAGCCATAGTAACCTTGTCGAAGACGTTGCCAAAAACATTCGAATTCCAATGTTTTAGACATGCCTTCAACCTTATCAGTTTCTCTTGAAGTTTCTGCATGCCTTTAGATGCTATAGGAGCTCCCCAATTATGTGCTACAATGTCTTGAAATCCCGGGTGACGAGTCCACATTTTCTGAAATCGAAAAGAAGAAGCTGTTTTCTTAACTGCTTTGACGGCCTTCATCAATAGAGCCACATGGTCGGAGGTGTGCCTAATAAGGTGGATAGGCTTAAATTCTGGAAATAAATCAAGCCACCCCGACGAAACCAACACTCGGTCCAAGCGTTCCCAGATCCTTTTATTTGTCCACGTAAACTGTTTCCCAACAAAACCCGGATCCGTTAACCCACAACCATCGATGCAATCATCAAAATCTTCCATGGCGCCTAATCTGGGCTGAGCCCCCCCTTTCTTCTCCTCAATAAATCGAATCACGTTAAAATCACCCCCAATCAACCACGGATCAGGGGTGGCAATAGCGCGCATAAGGCTCCAAAGATTCCTCCTAGCTCCCCTAGTATGACGTCCGTATACAAATGAGCAAAGGATGGGTGAAGGAAGGGATAATGAACTGACCCGAATATGCATCAGTTGATCTTCATTCAAAAGAAGCTGCACTTGAATATCTTCACTGAAAAAACACCAGATATGATTCGAGGGGTTCGCTAAGACGCCTGCGAAGCCTAAATTTCTGGCCATATATGCCCCATCCAGCTTGATTTTAGGTTCTAAAATCACCAAAATTTGGAGTTTGTGTCTCTTCCTCAATTTTTTGACATATCAAGCTTTCGCTGGATCCCTGAACCCTCGTGTATTCCAAATCATAAAGCTGATCATTAAACATTTTGACATGCAGTACCAGATTTAGCTTTACTCCTAGTAATTCGAGGAGTAACATTTTTCTTCTTCTTTCTAACCACCGTCTTCTTCTTTGCCTCTGTTGAACTTGTAGACTGAAAGTAGGTATTAGTGGCAGTCCCAGGTGAATTTATGATTGAGGGCTGGTATAGAGGATCATTGCCAAGGGATGCTTGAGCCTCCGAATCAGATAAGAAGTTAAATTCATCACCAGTGGAATGTTCTTCAGTTATTGAGCTGTTATGAAGATTGTGTGAGATAAATTTACTGACATAGTTCTCTCCAACACCCGGAATGGCCTGCTTGTTAGGACCCAACGTGCCATCTTTATCCAAGGTAGCCCGCAGGCTTTGTGGACGAGCATTAGTAGGCCCTTCACCTGGGGCTGTGAAGACTGGACCAGCAGCTTGTTGAGTCGTCTCATAGCCTAGTTCAGTAGGATTCTTGGCCTGAGTAAACCCAACATCAGTCTTAGTTTTAGGCTGAAGTGTGCGTGAGCTCAATTCACTGGATTCCTCCCCTTCCAATGTATTATAATGTTCCTGCAGCCCATCCATTATCGGGTCCATCTCCTCACGTGCAAGCATGGGTTGCTGGTATGTTTCATCAGCCCGTTCAGCCATGTCATCAGCATCCCCCACGCGTGCAACTGCAGCAGTTTCGTCTAACTCAGTTTCCCATGCCACTTCCGTTTCTGAGTCCAAAATATTCTCAGATTGCATGAGCTTGACACATATTTCAACCAAGCCTTGCACGCCTGTCTGACCCGTTTCTGGAGGTTCCTCAACCCATCGAGACTCCATGCCACGCGGGGTAGCTGCTCCATCCTTTTGTTGACGCCGAGACAAGTCTTCGAAGGATGAGAATGTGTTGGTCATTGCGATAGAGGCATCCCGATTTTCAGAAAAGTTCCCCTTCTCGTTCCTTGTGTTCCGTCTAGTGGGAGACGCCAGAGATTGTCGGGCTTTAAAGATTCCTTTACCTGATGAATTACTGCCGTCACCATCATCCTGTCCGACTGGATTCTGGGCAGCTCTCGCCGGATTCTGCAGAATCTGCACTGGAGTCTGGATATCTGCTCTCGTCAGCTCCATTGTTGAGACCAAGACCTCCCCTTGAACCTGCCTTTTATTTATAGATGTGCTCAACCCCTTTTCGGAACGCTGCATGTGTTCGACTTGACATGCAGATTGCGGAGCCTGCCGTCGTTGTGAATTTTCTGAAGCGTTGAACGTTTTTCCAGCAGCACGCCTGCCCGTAGGGGTTCTTGTAGCGTCTTGATATTTGTCCGTATTAAAGCCTGTTTCTTGTTGACTCAATATTTCAATCTCCTCATCGTCTGCAACTGTATCTAACCCCTTTAAGGCAGCAAAACGGTTATTCAGCTCCACAGATTCAGTAACCTTGTTGTTCGGAGCCGTGTTCGTCGGGGGTGGGGGTCGTGAGAGTCCTGGCCGCTGTAAAGCTCCCATTCCGGCCTCTTCACCGGTCGGAGTCTGGGTGATCGTCAGAGCCTGCAACTCAATGGGCCGATTCTGTTCCAGTTGCGCATGATTCTGTTCCAGTTGCGCATGTTTCTGTTCACGTGAATTCTGTTTCTGTTCACGTGAGTGTTGCCCAGCCACTGTGTTTGCATGCAGTCCCTTAGTAACTCCTTGTTGATTTTTATCATCTCTGATCAGTCCAGCCACCTGCTTACCCTTTCGTATAGCCTCCACTTTGTCCCGTGAGTTTCCTTGAAACTGTACCTCATCAACCATATCCTCCTCGGTATCCACATAGAATTTGCAGTCCTTAGCTCGATGATCTCGTCTACAACACTTCGTACAATAAAGGGGAATCCCTTCACAAATTACGGGCTGCTCAAAAAATCTATCTCCATCTTTTACCTTGACAGATTTTTTAATCGGCTTTGTAATGTCAATCTCTACACAAACTCTTGCTTCCCCAAGTCTAGTAATGTCGGCCGTAGGTTCATCCACTCTCAAGGGGGTGCCAATACATGCCGCCACCACATATAGCGCAGGAACAGGTAGTATATGGTATGGAAGCTCTGGAATTTTGAACCATACGGGGCATATGGGAGACTCGTAGTTGGAGTTGAACTCAGGAGTCCATTTGAAGACCCTCATAGGAAATCCACTGAAGTACCATATTTCTCTCAGAAATAACCGTGAGTAGTCATCATGATCGTAGAGGTGAATTAAAATGTGGTTAGCATTAATAGGAACCAATCGAACTCTTCTTTTCAAATTCATCTTCGTAAATAAAAGGCGTAAATTGTTCATGGATGGTCTACCATGAGAAAACTTACCAATCAATGCAAACTTAAACACTTCACATAGTTTTTCCTTGTCTTGAGAAGAGAAAACTGCAATCTTTTCTCCATTGTGATCTACAACCTTCCCCACCGGCGTGAACGTACTAAGATCAAAGTTCTTCTTACGTTCGCGAGCATCGGGGGCAAACGGATCGGTCGCCGGAGCGGCGGCGACACCGGCATAAGAACGGCCGGCCATGGGAATGGAGAGACCGGCCATGGCCTCTCCCATGGATGGCCAAGGAGGTGAGAATCTAGAGAGAAGGCAGAGGATTTTCCTAGAGAGAGAAAAAGGTTTTTTTGTACTGAGATTATGTGGTCGCCATTCGAATTTGTATTTATTATTTTTGTAAAAACCAAAAATTAGGGTTTTAGAGCATAAAATTAGGGTTTTTGGGCATAAAATCCGAAAATTCATAATTAATTTAAAAAAATTTCAAAATTATGAAATTTAATCTTTATAAATCTGAAATTACATGTATATTTCCCAGAAATTAAAAATGTTTTAGTTATACTTTTGAAAATTGCGATTTAGGACTTAGAATTTCAAAAATTGTGTTAGAATGTCTAATTCTTCTAAAATTTGAAAAATCATGTAATTTATTCAAAATTGATCTTCTCCATGCATAAAAGTCTAGAATACTTATTTATATTGTTTTGAAAACTCAAAAGTATGTAATAGATGAACTTTCCAAGACTAGTAATCGAATATCGAAAATTAACACTTTACCGTTCAAATTGTAAGTTAATCGCAAAAACAGACGAAAATTTGAAAACATCAAGTAATAATAACATTTACAAGAAGAAAAAGATTTTAAATCAATTATTTAAATATTAAAGATTGCCGGGTCGTCACATCCTCCCCTCCTTAAAAGAATTTCGTCCTCGAAATTCAACTTTGTTCAGTAAAAGAGTTGAGGGTATTTTTCCAAAAATATGCTTTCACAAAAGAGTTTAGAACCCAAAATATATTTCAATCAAATACGAAATCCAATAGATACACTAGAAGTTTTTGGCAAAAGTCACACATACCAATACCATCTGCCAGGCGTCGAGACTCTAGAGGTGGCTCCTGTGGGCTCAAGAGGCGACTCCCGCACACGTAGCACTTTGCCCTGTGAGCTCATAACATTCAAGATATAGTACTTGGCCTCATGGGCTCAAGACTTTCAAAACATAGTACTTGACCTCGTGGGCTCAAGACTTTCAATACATAGCACTTGGCCTCGTGGGCTCAATACGTAACGTTTGCTCTACAGGCTCAAGAGGTGGCTCTTGTGTGCGTAGCACTTTGCCCCATAGAGCACTTAGCTCCCAGTATTCCAGCTGGCAAGTGGCTCTGATACCATTTGTCACGACCCGGAAAAATACCCCTTTATTTTAAAATAAAATAAAGGGGTATTTTTTCGGGTCTTGACATGTACATATGTAAATATGTTTGTTATGATTGTATTTTAGTCTAAATCTTATATTTTATGTATTTTACACATATATATAGATATGGATATATATATATATCTATATATATATTAAAATAAGTTCATGAGATATTGATTTTTAATTATTTTACATTAATGAAATTTTCTAATATGTTGAAATATGGAAGCAAAACTTCCACAACTATGTCTTTATGTGAATAATTTGCTATTATGTGAAACGGACCCAAATTTGTCGGAGTGGTTTGGGTGAGTTCGGCCGGGATATACCATGGGGTAGTCGGTTGTAAGAATTCTCACTCCTTCTATCTCCTAATCCCCACTTGGGTAGATGGAGTGTTATACTCAAGAGAGGGGGTTGTACGATTTTCGGCATATTACCCGGGATACAACCACCAGAGAATAAGGTAGGGAATTGGTGGAATTTGGAATATAAGGTAGGGATTGATATATAAATTGGCCGAGAGATATAAGGGTCGCTGATAGGTAATGAGAAAGGTAGCAAAAATATAAAAATATGTGTTTATATGTAAATCACACACACGAGCACCTTATGTAATTAGGTAATGTTTCTACTCAACTATGTGTTGATTGTTTTTATATGATGTATTTTAGATGATCACGAAGATATCCTTAATGAGGTAGAAGAGGAGGAACAGTTCGAAGCCTTTTACTAGGAAGAAAGCTATATATTTCCATTGCGTACTTGTTTATTTTAAGTTTCGTATCTTGTAAACTAATATTTTGTATCCGGAGTTTTGCACACTTGATGTACCGTTACGATATTATATTTTCTATTTAGTATATTGTTCTATTAAATGCTTTATATGTAAACTTTAACAAGTATTGGATATCGGGGTCGTTATACGCAAAGTGCTGAGCAATCTGTATGTGATCACGAAAGTAGAAACATTGCATTTTTGTGGTACGTTTTTTTACTTTGAAAGGTGACTACAAATATTTTTGTGAGTTGGATCGTGGGATTATAAAAGTCAAAATTTAGGATTGTTTAAATAATTATTTGAAAGGATTCAATTGATGAAACCTAGGTGCTAGTTTTTCCATCTTATTTGTTTTCTTCATTTATTTGCTTGTGTTTTTATTTTACTTTTCTAATTTTTCAACAAAAATTCGAACTCTAAACAAAAAAGAATTTAGAAAATTGGTACTTGGTAATCCTATTCCTCAAGGGAAGGATACTCTACTCACTTCTTTATTACTTTGACAAAGTCACTAGCCATCTTCAATACTTGAAGACTCATGTACAATCTGAGCAGCTAGAAAATTCTTTCTACTCATGCAATGAAGGTGATTCCTCAGGATGTAGTGAAGTAGATCCAATGAAACAATATATGAAAATTAACCTAAAAAGTGATGAACAAGTAGACGAGGCATGTGGCAAGACAGAGGTGAATGAGGTAGAAGTTGAAAGTATTCATGAAGATGCCACCACGGAGAAACAAGAAAAGGATGATGAAAGGGACCAACAAGAAAGCGCATCTTACTTGCGAAAAAAATGAAAATAACTCATCCTTCAAAATTGAGTTCAAACTCTTTGAAGCATATAAGGTGGAAGGTGCAAGCACTAAGAAGGACATGTTTAAGGATATATTTGTCACAACTCATCTACCAAAAGTTCCACCTGATATTCACTTTCACAAAAAGTTAAAGTTTGAAGAGTTTGGCAAAGGAGATATTGGCATGCTGCAAAAAGTCAAGCTAAAGACTATAAATTATAACTATTTCTCATTCATTTCCTTTAGGGTTAATTACATCTACACCCCCTACGAGTTTACGAAATTCCCACCAGTAGCCCTCTTAGATGAAAAATTACACTTACACCCCTTTAAAATATGAAAATTACATATGCACCCCCTTCCGGTAGTGTTCCGGTGAAAAAGTGATGACGTCAGCCAAAAATTTATGTGATCTGACTATTTTACCCTTGGTAATTTTACGAACTTAGAAGGGGGTTGTATGTAATTTTTAAAGTAGAGAGGGGGTGTGTGTGTAATTTTTTATGAAAGTAATTAATCGTTACATTTTCAAAATTTGACTGCTGAAAATTTAAAAATGAACGTTTATGACTGTTGTTTGACTATTAAAGTTGCTCCTCTCTCTCTCTCTCTCTCTCTCTATATATATATATATCACTATTACAACTTCATTTGACATGAATTTAGTTTAAAGTATATATACATATTTTTTCTTTTCCCTAGCTATTCTTATAGGTTGCGTTTGGTATGGGTTTAGATGTGTACGGGGTTTATAGCTATAATTATATTTGGTAGATTTTTTTTTAGCCCTTTATAAAGCATAGGTCCAGTTTCTTATCCATCCATTTATGGGATAGCCCATCCCACTATGGGGATGGGATGTGTAATCCACTTGATTTGGATTGGGTTGATAGAAGTTGTAATTTATTGTATTACACTTAAATTAAAAGGTTTTTCGTGATTTGCTTCAAATCCATATGGAAAAAAGAATACTACCAAACATAATTTGAAGGATATATCACGAAATAATACTTACAACAAAATCTATTAATGCAATTGATTGATATCAAACTTATAGCATATTTATCTAATGATTTTACTATCACACACAATCCTATACTACTACCAAATGCAACCCTAGTGTCTTATGTTGAAATACAGGAAGGATAGATGCCAAAAAAAAAAAAAAACAAAACAAAAATCAATTCGACTTGAAAACAAGTATTGTGATAGCGGATACGAATGAAAGTCGTGGTATTTGTGGTATTATTGTCCAACTCATGGTGTCTTCCCTACTTGTATAAAGACGAATAGGCTTTAAATGGTGCCACATGAATGAATAAGGACGTAACATATGCTTGTTAAGAAGCTCTACCCAAAGATACTTATGGGGCAACATTGTGCCAAAGCTTATGACGTTTAACCTCATATTACTTGCTATTTATTTATTTTTCCAAATTGTTGAGCCTATCACTAACTAATTAATATTATTGTACCCTTTTTTGTCAATAATATAGTATCTTTTATATTTTCGTATAGCTTTGGTAAGTTATTTTATGTGGATTGCTTTCAATTGTGAATGTATGGTTAGACTTGGATATTAAAAAAAGGGTTGATTTTTTACACACCTTTTTTGGCAAAACTCTATTACATAATACATACAAAATATATTTCAGGTTACAAGAGCTATATGGAAATAAGAAAAATAAAATATCATTGACAAAATATGAAAATAGGAAGGATACAATATTTTTCAACATATTAAAGCGTATAATAATAATACTAATTAGTTAGCATTAGACTTAACAATATGACAAAGTAGATAAATAGTAAATAATATGATGTTAAGTACCACATATTTTGGCACAATTTTGCCCCCATAAACAAATTTAGCTAGAGTTTCTCAACAAGTATATGTTACGACGTTATTCATTCGCGTGGCACCATGTGAAGGCTCTTTTTTTTTTCATTCAAGTAGGGTAGACATCAATGATGATACTATGAGTTGAGTAATAATAATACCATATTTACCACGATTGTCATTCACATTCGCTATCATAATGCTCCGTTGCAAGCCAAATTGATTTTTTTTTGCTCTTGTATTTCAACCCTATATATTAGAAAGAATAAGCCACGTGCGTATAATCTAAACTAAATATATGTCAAATAAAGTTGTAATAGTATATATATATATAGAGAGAGAGAGAGAGGGGGGGGGAAGACAGAGAGAGAGAGAGAGGGGGGGGAAGACAGAGAGAGAGAGGAGGAACTTTAATAGTCAAAAAACAGGTATAAACATTCATTTTTAAATTTTCAATAGTCAAATTTTGCAAAAATAACGGTTAATTACTTTCATAAAAAATTACACATACACCCCCTTTATACTTTAAAAATTACATACAACCCCCTTCTAAGTTTGCAAAATTACCAAGGGTAAAATAGTCAGATCACATAAATTTTTGGCTGACGTCATCACTTTTTCGCCGAAACCCTACCGGAAGGGGGTGCATTTGTAATTTTAATATTTTAAAGTCGGTGTAAGTGTAATTTTTCTTCTAAGAGGGTTACTGGTGGGAATTTCGTAAACTCGTGAGGGGTGTAGATGTAATTAACTCTATATTTTATTTTGATATTTTTAGTTATTTAATTTATTAATTTCTATCATTTTATTTTATAGGAATTTGGGCCTGGGGCTATTGGAAATGGAAAACACGCCACTCAATTTAGGGGAGTAATTATGACTTTTATTGCTTTTTCTTGTCAAATTTTTATCCAGTTGTTAGTGTTTATTGTAGTCATGAGACATTGCTTAATTTAAGTTTCGGGGTATGAGATTTAACAGTTCAATTTTTTAAAATTTTTGTTGGATTTTCAAAAAATTTTAGGCTTAGAAATTGTGCTCATATATGTTGTTCCTTTTCTTGAACATAAATAGGAATTTGAGATTATAAATTGATAACATTTGCTTGTACTTGTTTTGAGTCTTTTGTCGTATTAATGAGCCTTGCCGGCACTTGTTAACTTGATTGTGTTCATTTTTATTTTTGTCTTGGCCACCCGATTCCAACCATTGGCCAACTAATCCAAATGGGGTACTATAGAGGCCCATTATGAGGGCGTCCTTCCCAATCCAATTCCTCCATTCACAACACTAGGATTCGAATTCTAGACGTTGTTTCAGGGATTTAGTGCCTTATCCCACTAGACTAATAGATAGTTGGTAATTTGATTGTGTTCGTGCATGCTACAAATTATTAATTTTTCGCTTAAGGTTAGAGTTTGAGTAGATGTCATAAGATTAAGGAAGATTTTTTAGGAGAATTGAGCATTGAACTTCTGTGATCGCTACTGATGAATAACGAGAAGGAATTACATCTAAATAACCATTCTATGCCTAGTTCGCAACGCGTTTTAAGTGATTACACTAGTTTCCTTCTTGATTGTTTTGTGTTAAATTTCTTAGTATTCTCTAAAGATTCATGGGTCACTTGAAAAAAAAAGAACCAAAAAAGAGGGGAAAAAAGAAATAAAAAAATTAATTTGTGCATTAACTGACTAACCGGGGACAAATATCACAAATGTGTGTCCTTGTGTAAAAAGGTTGCGTATAAGCTCATAAAAAACAATAATAATAAGCAACCTTTGAAATTGGTTGTAGAAGCACAAGTTGGAACTTCTATATCACTAGCGGGTTTGTCGTAGGTAGCAATTGAGGAATTCTTAAGTAATAAGTTTTTGTTATTTTTTTTTGAATGTTTGAACTACTGGCTCTATGAGCAGGACTTTGCGGTGATTGAAAATCCCTTGAATGAATGTTTCTGACTTCAAATTCTAAATTTGATCTTGAGAATGACTTGATTTTTAGCGGGCATGAATGTAATTGAATTTAACAGGTGGCAAATTAGTATGACATTGATGTTGTTGAAACTAACTTGAGGTTCTGATTTTTCTTTGCTCGAGGACGAGCAAATGTTTAAGTGTGGGGGAATTTGATAAGCCTAAATTTTATGTATTTTATATGCTTAATTGTTGTGCTTTTTATTAAAAATGAGTAAAGTTTGATGGTGATCTTGTTAAATTTTAATTAAATGTAATTAAATTTTATTTTAAATAAAAAAGTATCAAAAGTCCTACAAATTTTCTATTTGATGACACATTTTCCTTTTTGAATAGGTGTCTACAAACGAACTAGGAAAATTTGATCTCTAATTGGATTTAGTTAGCAAAGAAGAAAATTCGATTCTAACTAGGATTCTGCCAGCTACCTTCTCTTATGTATAAATAGGAATCTTCCCCACATTATTCTATGAACTTGGATGCCGTATTCAAGAGAAGAATTCAATAGGGACGTGGCAACCATGAGATGAGATTCCCAATTGTCAGAAAAGTTCCATATTAGTTTGTTTTATATTTTCTTTTATGTTTTTATTTCTTTTAGTTAATTTTATTTTTATTATGTCTAAACACTTTATCTTCTTAGGGCTTTAGGTGGATTCATGAGATGCTTTCCATGTAATTTATTAGAACATTATTTGTTTTAAATTTTTATCGATCCTATTTATACACTGCAAAAAAAAGCATTTTAAGTAACAAAGTAGTTGTAACAAATGTATATTTTTTCAGTAAAATAACGTTTTTAGTGACAAATTATGATTTCGTTGCTGAAATACTACTTTTTAGTGATGATAAAGACAATTCGTTACGAAAGGCAGTAGTTTGTTACCAAAAACTCAAACTTTAGTGACAACAAGGAATATTTGTTACGGAAAACAAAATATTGTTACCAAAAAATTACTTTTTAGTAATAAATGGAAATATTCATTATGAATAGTATAGTGTTGTTACTAAAAATAGTTTTTGTTCAAGCTTTAGACATGATTTATAACACATACTCTTTATATAGCATTAAGATTGTTTAATAACCGCTTTGTGTCTTTGATGTCAATGGACTATTGAAACTCATTTGGATGGGCTTTTTCAGAGAAGAAACATTTATTTCTTGAAAAAAGTAGCACTTCTGAAGAAAAAATTGTGTTTGGATGGGCATTACAATTTTGTTTGTAATATTTGACTTTTAGCTATGTATTTTTATAATGACTAAACAATCAAGTCTTAATAAATTAAAAAAATACAAAAATTAGTAAGATTAATAAAATTTGTCACATAATTTAATATAAAAAGCAACACATAATCTTAGTTATAATTAAATACCGGACAGGTAAAATATTCGGCATTCAACACGTATGTATATATTAAAAATATTTTTCAAAAGTTATGGTGAAAAATTAGCTAAATATTATGCAAACAGCTATTATACGATTTATTAAAAGTACGAGCACAATACAAATGTGAAAATATATTCGAGAGTAAAAATATGACTTATTTTAATGTTATGTTCACATGAATTATTTAAAACTATTGATTAAATTATTTAATTTTTAATTATCATATAAATAATATATAATTATTTATATAATTATTAATATCTTTATGAAGTATTATAAATTTGTTATTTATATGATATTCAATTTATAAATTTCATAAATTTTGATATATTATACCAATAAATATTTTTATATATTATAAATTTTGAAACGAATTTAATAATTTTTCATAAAATGAAAGTATTCTTTTATCAAGTATGATACAAAATATGGTATATTAAAAATTGTTATATTAAAAGTTACAAATATTATTCATCAAGTTCAGAATTTGCATGAAATAAAAATATTTTTTAATTATTCATACGTACGAGTAATTTATAGGGTATAGTACATGTTTTAGCCAATAGAGATTTTATAATTATCTGAATTTATCTAATTAATACAAAATTAATTAATTAATTAATTAATTTATGGAGATAGAAATCAAATAAGTATAACAAAACAACAACTCTGCCAACAACATAGCAGGTGGCGTAGTGGTAGCCTTTCACCAAATCGTGCTTGAGGTCGAGCGTTTGACTCTCGCCAGCGACAAATCAAAATATTCAAATCGGGTTGGCACACAAGTCAAGCTGCTCTGTTGGGTCTGCGCCCAGGTCAACATTTTTTACATATAGTGATGACCTTTTGTGACAACAAAGTAATTCGTTACAAAAACATTTGTAACAAAAACTAAAAAATTGTTACATGAACTTTTAGCGTCGGGCTTTATGGGGCCAATTTTGGTAACAAAAATATTCGATTGATGAAACCTAGATGATAGTTTTTCCTACTTGTTTCTTTTCTTTATTTATTTGCTTTGGTCTTATTTTACTTTCTAATTTGTCATCAAATATTAGAACTCTCAACAATCAAGCATTTACAAAGTCAGTGCGTTATAATCCTGTTCGTTGTGGTAATGATACTCTACTCACCTCTTTATTACTTTCACTTGTGGAAAAATCGCAACACGTGGCCTGCGCGCACGCATGTCGTGTCTCGCCTCATGTTGAGCTCGAGGCCCAAAATTTGCTTGAAGTAGTATGTATCAAGCCTCAAGCAAAATATAATTTGACTTAAAATTTGAAGAAATATTTCGTTGAAACATAGAGATATATTATAAATCCAGAAAAATTGGATCACATAAATCAGACAGGGTTGGCCATACAAAGATATTTATTACATATAGTTCAACGCCCTAGCAAGGAAGGTAAGAGGCACTCACCTTAGCGGTTTATGTCTCACAAAGTTTAAAGGTTGCGTTGATTACGACACTTGGTATTCACCTAAATTTCGAAATAGTAACGATGATTAGACCACTACGCCGTAGTTACTCATGACTAATAGTCATTACTTAGGGATAATATAGCTAATTTGGAGTGATGTAATACTTACATACTTATAACCTTATAACTAAATGTCCTTAGTAACTACTTTAAGAAAAATATCATGCATAGTTACACAAGTGATCTATATTTTCGCATATTTGCACATTTATAGTTGGGATAAATATTTTTACCCTCCAAACTTTTCTTCTTTTTGGACTTTACCCTATGAACTTTTTTTTTTTACCGTTTTTCATCTAAACTTTGTATTTTTTTACACATTACATTTTTTGGTGGAGCTAAGGGCAAATGCATCATTTCAGTTGTTTAAAGTCATATGACATAAATGTGAATGCCCTTAGATAGTAATATGTAAAAAATGCAAAGTTCAGATGGCAAATGACCAAAAACAAAAACGTTTATATGGTAAAGTCCCAAAATGCGAAAAGTTTGGAGAGTTAAAAGTATTTATCCCATGTAAAATGATGCATTTGTCCTTACTTAAAGTCACGTGACATGCATGTGATGGAATTCCGGTGGAATATTCCACCGAAAAATGCCCTTAGATGGTAATATATGAAAAACGCAACGTTTAGCTGGCAAATGTTAAAAAAAAAGTTCATATGGTAAAGTCCAAAAATACGAAAAGTTTGGATGGTAAAACATGTTTATCCCTTTATTGTTTTTAAATAACTTTACTACATATAGGTATATATATTTCGAAGGAATAATTTTAATCTTTCAAGTATGTAAGTATATGAATATGCATATAGACAATCCTTATATTACTATATTTAGACATGCAAGTTGATTTATGCATGTAAGCAAAGTGTGTACATATGTATTAACCCTAAGCATGTATTCATGTAGATATATAGGCATGAACAAACTACTTAAAGTGAAAAGGACTTGAATTAAAACACCAAAAGAAGTCTAGGGTTTAGACATATCTTCTAATTATGTATGCAAACTCTAGGGTTCCTTCTACATGTGTGAAAGTGAGTGTGTAATCGTGTATATGCAGCAACATCTCTTTTGTGTGTGTGCTGAGTGAACCATGTGTTGTGTGTGTGTGTGTTGTGGTTCTAAAATGAGGGGGGAGGCCCCCTATTTATAGGAGTTTCCCCAAGATGCAACCATTATTTAATTAGGAAATCTTTAGTAATTTTAAAGACAAATTTGGTGGCAAATTGTTAGGCTGTTTAAGTGTACAAATCAAGATTTGATAAGGATTTAGGTGTTAAGAATCCTATCTTTTTCATATCTAAATGTGTGTTTTTGGCTAAATCATGGCCATTGATTTTTATTTAATGACTAAGGGCAAGATTAGGGCCCTTGGATTAAGATAAAGACTTGTAAGTAATTAACATCAAAGTGTTATGATGAAATAGTCCTAGTAAGTGCACAAGTGTCCTTTCTTCTTCAAGTAATACACATAGGTGTCCCTACAAGTATCTTCTATTTCTTAAAGATTACCTTGTCTTGAAAATAATAGGTGCAAGTGTCTTATGATGTATCTTGAAAATTAAAATGATAAATCTACTACAACTTATAAGAAAAACATGTGAACCATACCATATCTTGCTAATGACAATGATATGTGCCCTATATCTTATGTAATATATGATATGAACAAGTGTTCTAACAGATGGAACAATTAACATATCTTAGCATTTTAGACGAACAAGTATCCTAAGTTTTGTCTTGCAAATAAGAAGAGCATTTGTCCTATTCTTTCATGTAACACATAGATCAAATAGAATATTTTAAAATTATTATTATTATTATTATTATTATTATTATTATTATTATTATTATTATTATTATTATTTTTGAAAATATATATACATTCTATATACACTTCGGTTATATATATATATATTACACACATAATTTTTTATTTTATGTATATAAATATATTTTCGGTTTCTATGTATATTTATTATATAATTTAAGTTTTATGTAGGTAGATTATAGGAACCAATCTTTTGTTATTACAAATATTGTTATTATACCTATTTCGTGGATGTCACACAAGTCTCTGGCAATCTTTCAATGCACTCGAGTCGTAGATAATAGCTATAATATCTATTGCGAGTGGCCATTTTCTTTTAATGCAGCTTCTTACTTCTCAATCCCTTTTTGAAATTCCTTGAGTACTAAGTGCTACATTCAGTTTTAGGTGTGTAGAACCTCAGGGGTAGTTTCGTGTACTCCGGGGCAATCATGTTTTGATTAGAAATCAAAGGCGCAATCTACAAAATTCCTAAAAAAAAAGACTTTATATTGTGTGTTCATTGCATACTGGCATGCCCGCACTCAACACATAATCATTTCGAAGTCATTGTTTTCTTATTGAATCTAATGATTTCGAACCTTGAGTAAACATATCAAATTGGCATAGTGTCCATTTCACAAACACATAGGGCTGACATTTTTTTATGCAAACACCTATTTAAGTAACACAGTGACCGCACAAAATTATTTTAGAATTTTCATTTGTAAAGCTATTATTTCTAATACAAAATTTAGTTAATTGTGCTATCACTTTACTACCTCAGAGAAATATCATCATCTTAGCGAGCTCAATTTCGTATGCATTTATTAAGATAAAATGATAATTCACATCAAATTGATTAATATTCCAACCAATTAATTTATATGTTGTTTCTTTTTCAACAATTGAGTCTAGGGCATTAATTTAATTTGATTTATAAATAAAGAAATATTGTAATCACTATGGAGTTGTTTGCATGTAACGAAATTTCCATTTAATTAGGAAACGTTTGCTTTCCACAACTAGGCAAAATAAGTGGCTTTCATTTTTGGCAATTTCATGTTTGGTTTCCATGATTAAGTGGTGCCGAATCGGAATAGAATTGTGGGTAGTGCTGCTGACCCACCATGAAATAACTCTCATGTGACATCCTAATTTTACACATTAAATAGGTCTAACCGTTATATACTAACTAAAAACTGATTCTTTATGATATACATTCATGAAACACTAAAATTATATATATAGCATTTGTGATGCCCCGGTACTTCCAAACATTTTAGAACTTACTATATATATTGTTTAGTGTGACATCTTAGATTTTATATTTGAATTATGTGATACATAATAGAATAGTATGATAACTATGCGTATACTATCACGAAATTGATTTTTCACTATACATACATATATAATCAGTATATATATATATCGATTTTACATGATACCATACTATGGGACCTGATTCCTACATTCAAGCGGAGGTTGATTTTAGTAGGTTTGGGTCAGTGTATTGCACAGATATGTGGTATATCTCTGTCCTGTTTAATGTCAAGGTGGCTTCTCGACGAGGAACACATAAGGGTTTCTATTATGATTTATTAGTTTTGGGGAGACATAAGGTTGGAGATTCTGTCTTGGGCTCACTAATAGTATTACTCAGTCTAATTATTATTATCAAGACACACTTCACACGACGTGCACTTTATTATGTTTTAACAGTTTTGAGTGTCATATCTAGTCAAGTATATATTTATTTGTATGTGGCCTCACTAAGTCATTTGGACTTAATCCCTCATTTCTTTCTGTCCACTGCTCAGAATCAAGATAATGGGTGTCCATAGGGTGGTTGCCATACCTTCAATCGTTTATATTAAGTTTCTTCATTTCACTCTCTAATTGTTTGTTGTATAATCTGTAGTTTTCTACTTAATGCTCCTAGTTGGCTCCTTTGGTATTGTACTTAGTTGTATCAAACATAGTTATGTATATTATCCATGTTTCATCGTTTAGTCCACTTCCGTTGTGTAATATTGAGTTAGGCATTCATACTAGATGCAAATTTCAAAATTTGTACTTGGTGCGATCGTCAGTGGGCTCCAACCGATATAGGAAGGTCCTAGCAGGAGGGGTGCCACAGTGGTGGTTTCAGAGCCTAGGCTTAGGTTACAACCATGTGTTATATATAGGTAAGCATGCGTCAAGCATACATCCAGCCTTTCTTTTGACTAGATCAATATGTGTATATGTGCTTTAGATATGGCTATCAAATATGCTATCCTATATTATATATATACATGGCGTAGTTATAAAATACGTGAAGTTTTGTGTACATCTTTATGTGACAATTATGCTTTGGTAATTATTTGATCTTCCTTAGATTAGAATCTATAAGACTTAGAATTTCAAGGAGACAGTGCTAACAATGGCACCACAAAAAGGAGCTACACATACCCGTTTACACTCCCAACTAACCCCAAAACCAACTCACCCTACTATAACACAACCCCAAGGAAGCCGTCATCAAAGACCCACGACAAGGTTTGAGTCAGAAGAAAATTGTTTTCCAAATCAAGGAAATAACAGTGATATTTTGAGTCAAATGGTTGGAGCTTGGAGGGACATTAGCCAACAACAACAAAACCAAAATCACTAGTTAGATGACAAGATGATGGATCATTTCATGCGCTTTAATCCACTAAAGTTTTATAGGGAGCTTGACGATCAAAAGGCTGAAGCCTGGGTAGTTGCAATTGTCAAGAACTTTAGAGTTCTACACTATAATGAAAGGGAGCAAGTGGAATTCATTGCATTACTAATGGAAGGAGCAGCCTACAACTGGTGGCGACTTGTGGAACAAAGATGCAATGCCAATCAAATACCCATAACTTTTTTGAAGGAGTTTTCTGATAAATTTATCCCCAAGTAGTTTGGGATGCAAGATACAAAGAATTTATGGATTTGATTAAAGAGATCCTTAATGTTGCTAAATATGAGGCCAAATTCAATCATTTAGTATAGTACGCACCACACATAATAAACGATGAAGGGTGGATAACCAAGCGATTCATCCAATATTTGCAGCCTTAAGTCCGATGGGCATTAATAGCAACTAACATTGAGGAATATACATAAGCTATAAGTAAGTCCATGGTGGTTGAGATAGAAATCCAGGACATCAGAAAAATAACTAATATGGTGAGCAAGAATAAGGTGAGCAAGAATAAGGCTTCTAGTCTGGGAGGTGGAGAACAATTCAGACAAACCAATACAAGGAACAATAAGCGCCCCCAAATTGAAGGAAATCAAAACTTTAGCTAACTTGGAGGTAGCGAGAGAGTTAGATGCAATTACTGTGGACATCCTAACCATACTAAGAAAGTTTTTTGGAAGAAGAACGGGAGATGTATAGCTTGTGGCAACAATCAACACATGATCAAATACTGCTCGAAAACACAAGGTCCTAATTTCAATATTCAAACTCAAGAAGGAAAGGCTCAAGCTCCAATTAAAGGAATGCAAAAAGTAAAGTTAGAGCTTATGCTTTAGAGAAGGATGAAGGACCAAATCTAACTGCCATAATGGAAATCAAATTTTAAAACATATCCCATTGACCTAATAGAGCTTCCTATTCAAAACTATGATATAATTCTTAGGATGGATTGATTGTATCAACATTAGGCCCAACTAGATTGTTTTGCTAAGAGGATTATTTTTGGAAAGGGAAAACTCACCTAGGTCAATAACCTCCGTTAGTTCACCTATAGCCATATCCCTTATCTTCTTCATTAAAGCAAATAAGTGCATCAAAAAAGAATCATTAGGATTACCTATTTGCTGAACAAACTGAAGGACCAAATAAAGATAGAAGAAGATCTGTTGTAAACAAATTCCAAGATGTGTTTCTACAAAATTGAATTCATTACCTCCTGTTGTGATCGACACCAAACCAGTGGCTGAGCTTTATTCAAAAATACCATACCAAATGGCTCTAGCTAAACTGAAGAAGTTGAAGAAGCAACTTGAAGAATTGATAGAAAGCGAATATATTCGTCCAAGTACATCACCTTGGGGATCGCAAGTCCTATTTGTTAAAAAAAGGATGGGTCACTTCCGACGTGTATTGATTACCGGGAGTTAAACCGAATGACTGTCAAGAATAAATATCCACTACCACACATAGAAGAACTATTTGATCTTCTGCCAAGATTAGAAGTATATACTAAATTGGATTTGAGACAAGGATAATATCAGGTTAGAGTTAAATTGGAAGATATTCCTAAAACAACATTTAATACTTGATATGGGCACTTTGAATTTGTTGTTATGCCTTTTGGATTGACTAATGCACCACCAATTTTTATGGATATGATGCACCGGGCATTCCAACCATATCTAGATCAATTTGTGGTTATTTTCATTGATAACATCCTGGTATGCTCAAAGACTCCAGAACTGCATATGGAACACTTGCGGATTGTTCTACAGATATTACGAGAAAACAAATTATATGTGAAATTCAGTAAGTGTGACTTTTGGTTAGAGAAAGTTACATTTTTAGGGCATATAATTTCCAACAACAAAATTGACGTTGATCCCTCTACGGTGGAAGCTATTAATAATTGGAAGCACCCGAAGACTCGAACTGAAGTAAGACATTTTCTGGGTTTAGCAGGTTGCTATTGGCGATTCATACAAGATTTTTCAAAAATTGCAGAATCTTTAACTCTATCAGTGGAATTAAAAGTGCGAGGCTAGTTTCCAAGAATTAAAAAGATGTTTAACCATAGCCCCAATACTGACAATAACTAAAGGGAATGAAAGTTTTTCCATCTACACTGATGCATCTAGAGAAAGTTTGGGGTATGTGTAAATGCAAAATGGGAAAGTGGTTGCTTACGCATCATGAAAACGTCATTCCCATGAGCGTAACTATCCAACCGATGATTTGGAGCTAGCAACAATTATATTTACTTTGGCCAAATGGAGATATTACTTATATGGGACAACCTTTGAGGTGTATACGGATCATAAAAGCTTAAAGTACTTACTTACTCGGAAGGACCTCAACATAAGACAAAGATGATGGTTGGAATTCTTGGAGGACTATGATTGTAAGATCCAATATCACCCTGGGAAAGTGAATGTAGTTGCTAATGCTTTTAGTAGAAATGCCATATTAGCACAATTAAGCAATGGAAATTCAGTAAGTGTGACTTTTGGTTAGAGAAAGTTACATTTTTAAAGCATATAATTTCCAACTATAGAATTGAAGTCGATCCCTCTACGATGGAAGCTGTTAATAACTGGAAGCACCCAAAGACCCGAATTGAAGTAAGAAGATTTTTGGGTTTAGCAGGTTGCTATTGGAGATTCATACAAGATTTTTTGCAAATTGCAGAATCTTTAACTCAACTGACTCATAAGAATTCTCCCTATCAGTGTAATGAAAAGTGTGAGGCTAGTTTCCAAGAATTAAAAAGACATTTAATCATTGCCCCAATACTAATAATAACTTAAGGAAATGAAAGTTTTTCCATCTACACTGATGCTTCTAGAGAAAGTTTGGGGTGTGTGTAAATGTAAAATGGGAAAGTGGTTGCTTACGCATCATAAAAACTTTGTTCTCAACAGCTTTACTATCCAACCCATGATTTGGAGCTAGCAACAATTATATTTGTTTTGGCCAAATGGAGATAATACTTATATGGGACGACCTTCGAGGTGTATACAGATCAGAAAAGCTTAAAGTACTTACTCACTCAGAAGGACCTCAACCTAAGACAAAGAAGATGGTTGGAATTCTTGGAGGACTATGATTATAAGATGTAATATCACCCTGGGAAAGCTAATGTAGTTGCTGATGCTCTTAGTAGAAATGCCATATTAGCAAAATTAAGCAATGGAATTGAGGTGTCTAAAATAAATTTTATCATCAGATCTCATGCACCAAGACTTGGAAAACGCAAGCAAAAGATAAATGGAGTCAAAAGCTACTTGCCCAAGTAAGGGAAAATACAAATGAAAAATATGGGATTGATGATATGGGGATTTTAATATTATAAGGGTAGAATGTGTATACCTGAAAGAATGAAGAAGGAAATTTTGGAAGAAGCTCGTAAGACGCCATACACAGTCCACCCAAGAGAAACAAGAATGTATGAAGATCTTAAACAGTACTACTGGTGGAATGGTATGAAGAGAGATATCTCGGACTTTGTAAAAAGATGTTTGACATGTCAAAAGGTTAAAGGAGAACACTAAAAGTTGGGAGGTATGTTACAACCATTACCTATTCTAACATGGAACTGTGATCAAGTTACTATAGATTTTCTAGTAGGATTACCTAAGGTAAGAGGTAGATATAACAACCATATGGGTAATTGTAGATAGATTGACCAAATCAGCACATTGTCTACCTGTTAAAACAACTGAGTGAGTAGAAAATTTAGCACAACTTCACCACCAGGAGATTACTAGACTCCACGGCATCCCCACATGTATCATCTCAGATAGAAATCCTAAGTTCACATTTGGACTATGGCAAATCATACAAAGGCATATGGGGACTAAATTACAATTTAGTGCAGCTTCACATCTGCAAACTGATGGGCAGACAGAAAGATTGATAGCCTATTTAGAGGACATGTTGAGAATGTGCGTATTGGAATTTTGTGAGAGTTGCAATAAACACTTGCATTTGATTGAATTTTCTTATAACAATAGCCACCAAGCTTCTACACAGATGGCACCATATGAATCTTTGTATAGAATGTATAGAAGAAAGTGTCGATTGCCGCTATATTGGGACTTGGATGAATGGAGATGGACAAAGGATGGAATACATCAAGTGGTAAGACCTGAACTCATCCAAGATGCAATTGACAAAGTGATTATGTAGATAAATGATGAAGAAAATTGGAGTCTGAAGTCGGGGATCAGGTATTCCTTAAAGTCTCTCCAACGAAGGGATTTACAAGGATTGGTAAAGGAGGAAAGTTGAATCCCAAGTATGTTGGACTATTTGAGAATATAGAGCGAATAGGAGAATTTGCATATATCGGCTAGACTTTCCACCTAGTCTAATGGGAATCCACAACATGTTTCACGTATCTCAGCTCCGAAAATACTACTCTGATGAAACCCATATCCTTCTACCTAAAAACTTACCTCTCAAGCCTAACCTTACCTATACAGAAATGCCTATTCGTATTTTAGATCGAAGGTTCCAAGTGTTAAGAAATCAAAAAAATTCCACTTGTCAAGGTACTATGGCAAAACCATCAAGCTGAAGAGGCGATTTGGGAACCAAAAGAGAAAATGCATAAATTTCATCCAAAGTTATTCAGTCAAGCTAGAATCTAGGGACCAGATTCTTTTAAGGGGGGGAGGGAGAGTTGTGACATCTTGATTTTTACACCTGAAATAGGTCTAATAACTATATACTAACTGAAAATCGGTTCTCATGATATACATGCATGAAACACTAAAATTATATATATAGCATTTGTAATGCCACGATACTTCCAAACATTTTAGAATTTACTATATATGTTGTTTAGCGTGACATCTTAGGTTTTTTATGTGACTTATGTGATATATAATGGAATAGGTATGATAACTATGCGTTTACTATCACCAAATTGATTTTTCACTATTTATATATCGGCATATATATATATATATATATTTATGTGTGTAAAATAGCATTAAAAAAATCAGGAATACAAGAATATATATACATAATATATATTTTTGAAAATATAAAAATATACATTAGGATTTCTTTAAGTGTTACATATAATATACACTTGTTCAAGATAGGAAAGATGTCATTTTCATTATTAAATGTCATTATACACTTGTATCCATCCTCGTTACTAAACTACCACTTGTAGTCACCCTATTAAATAGGATCATATTAGAATAACACTCATCTAAATTAGGTTGCCACTTATATAAACCTAGCATAACACTTGTTAAGCATCATCCTAAAGTAGGATAATATTCATACACTTGTGACCATCCTCTTGAAATAGGATAATTAGGGTGACACTTATATAAACTAGGGTTAACATTCCAACTTAGACCAACACTTGTATTAATCTTCTTTTACTAAAACACCACTTGTAAGGATCATCTTGGATAAGATATCAATTGGTCTCATCTTATTAAAGTAGGGTAACATTCATGTAACTTAGGGTGCCATTCATCTGAATTAGGTTAACACCAAGACAACTTAGAGTACCACTTGTATGGTTATGTGGAAGAATTCATTTAATACTAAGCTTAGTTTGAAAAATTCATTTATTGATTCATTTAATATCAAAGATATTCTTAATAAAATAATACCTATCTCTTAGACAAACTTCAATAAATAGAGGACTTAGTCTCATTTGTGCATCACTACATCCACTCTATACACAACACACACACACACACTCATACACAAGGCACACACACACAAAGCATACTATACACGCACACACTTATATATATAGAAAAAATTCTAGGGTCTACTTTTATAATTAGAAGGTATGTCTAACTCTAAACTTCTTGTTGTGTTTTAGATTTAAGTTCTTTTTAAGTAATTAATTCACGTATATATATATACATACATATATATATATATACTTGTTTATGCATTAGCTATTCTAAGAAAATATTTATGCACATGCTATACCCTATGCATAAGTGTAGTAACTTACCTATGTGCTTATACCCATGCTCATGCATATTTAAAAAAGGGGTAAAGTTGCTCTTTTAAACTATATATATACACATGAAGTTACTTTGAAAATTGTAGATATGCACTCACGTAAAAATATTACTTGCGTGTCTAAGTGCAATATTTCTCTAAAGTGGATACTAAACATAAGTTAGTTCATCAAACTTATAGAATTATGACTATGTAAGTATTGTGTTACTTCAGGAGTATAAGTAGTTATGTTATCCCTTAAACAATGATTACTAGTCATAGGCAATTACAGTATAGCATTCTAACTTTAGCTATTAATGCAAATTTTTAGGAGGATACCAAGTCGATCTAGTCAAACCCAATCCATAAACTTAGTGAAATAATAAACTCCTAAGGTGAGTGTCTTATACCTTTCTTGCTAGGGCATTGAACTATGTGTAGTAAATATTATCGTATTGCCTACCCTGTCTGATTTATCTTATCCGTTTTTTTCTGAATTTATATTTTACTCTCTATGTTTAATGAAATATTTCTCCAAATTTTAAGTCAAATTATATTTGAAAAATATTACATTTTTAAAATGTCAGCTACATCTATTTTGAAATGTCTGATTGACACCCTTGGGATATCATTTTTTATTTATTTTTATGTATCCCTGGTGTTAGAAATAAGTTATTGCTTCATTTCTAAGCCATGTTTGTCCTGTTACACTGATACCCTTGAGGACACCCTTAGGAAGTTTGGGTCTAGGTACATGTAAAAGGAACTTATTGTAATGACCCAGTAATATTTTATTATTTGAATTATAAGTGTGTCATAATTATTTTCAATATATGAGTTTTAGGCACTCATTAGGGTAGTATACGCATGCATTTTAAAGCATGATCATTTCTTCATTATTAGTGAAATTTTTAAACTTATGAATTTCTTATTTATTTTCGAAAAATTGTTATCTCTTTATTTTTCCCCACAAATTTAGTATATTGTTGTTATTTTTATTATTGTTCCCATATCATGAAATTTAATTTTACTTTTTCTTTTCGTTTTCAAAAATTATAGAAATAATTGTTTTCAAATTAGAATCTACTAGATTTATTTATTTATTTCACATTCCTAAAATAATTTTATGTAAATATAAATATAAAACGGAAAATAATTTAGATATATATAGATATATAGAAAACCGAAAAATATGTGTAACTTATACATTTAATTAGTAATATTTCTTTTATTATATTACTTATTTTATGTTACTTTCACGAAATTAGTGGTAAGAAAGATGAATACTTGGAACCTTTAAACTCTTAGTATTATGATTAGGGAGATGTGTTTTAATCGTTTGCCACCAAAATATAGTTTTATATTTAATTATCTCTTCTACAACTATATAATATGAATATATAATTTTCCTAACCTTATTAAGTTTCACAATTATTTTCTTTTATTGTAAGAATTTAGAAAATTACTTTACTCTACAAAAAATGTATTTTTCAAAGATGTGTTTTTTATTCTTATTTCAAAAATGGAATAATTAAATATTCTAGACTATTATTTCTTGAATATATATATTTATTTTTCAAAACTAGCATTTAAATCTCCATAATTTTCGGATTTTCTTGAATAAATCATAAATTCCAAATTCAATTATACAATTTTTGAAGTTTACAAATACAACAAAATATTTTCTGACTTTATATGAATAATTTTCAAATTTTAATTATTTATAAACATAATTTTCGGATTTTAATTAAATGATAAATATAAAGTTTACATTTTTAGTATATTTTATAATTATTTAGCAAGAATATCTCCTCTAATACATATATATACTTGGTGATATATACATCCATTAGATTTACTTATTTAACATTTCTAAACTAATTATATTATTTGTTGTGTATATATGTATATATATATTTACTTCTCTTTGGACACACACACGTACATATATATATATATATATATATATATATATTATTTCACACATACACACATATATACTAATGATATATATATAGCTACCTATAAACACACACACACGCGTCCATTTATATATATATAAATAATATATTTACCTCTACACACACACACACACACATATACTAGTGGTAGATTATATATCTACACACACACACACATATATATACTAGTGGTAAATTATATATCTACACACACACACACACACACACACACACAAACATATACTAGTGGTAAATTATATATCTACATATACACACACACATCCATATATCAACTAGTGGTGATTTCTATGTCTAGATATACACACACACATCCACATATATACACTAGTAGTGATTTATATATCTACATATACACCTACATATCCACATACATATATATATATATACAAGGTAGTTAATATAGTAATGTGTCTATATAAATATCCATATAAAATGTATGATTTATATTTATATTTTTTTATAATATTAGTTATTTCTTCTCTTTCTCCTCTATAAATAGATCACAACTCCAACCCCATTTTCATCCCACAAATCCCGCCTAAAAACACACCCCCACACTCACTCTACACTCAATAGACAAAACACTTCCTATTTATAGCCTATCTTCCATGCGCACGCACACACACACACACATATATATATATATATATATACAAATCCTTCTATTTTCATCCATATATACCTATCAGCCTTACATATATCCTTTTAGTTCCCTCAAACATTCTTGAAAAGGTAGAAACCTTGCTTAATCCCATAAATAGGATGTTATTTATGTTCACCTTGAGTAAAAGTTCTTGCTTAGGCTTGTTTCACTGCTCTTGAGCAAAAGTTTTTGCTAACAGCATGCTTCCCTACTCTTGGTTTAGTAGCTAATTTATTTTATTAAGTGCTTCCCTAAAGTGTTATTTCATGACTAACGTAGATATAGTTATTATAATACGTGTTATTTCAAGAATACTTGCTCGTAGAGGCAAAGTAATACTTTCATGCTAGAAGGGTAATTATGATGGGAGTTAATCTAATTGATGCTTAATATGTGATTATTGCTTTTATTATGTGATCAATGTAACTACCCGGTAATATTTTATTATTTGAATTATAAGTGTGTCATAATTACTTTCAATATGCGAATTTTAGGCACTCATTAGGGTAATGTGTAATACACACATGCATTTTAAATCATGATCATTTTTTCATTATTAGTGAAATTTTTAAACTTATGAATTTTTTATTTATTTTTGAAAAATCATTATCCCTTTATTTTTCCCCACAAATTAAGTATATTGTTTTTATTTTTATTATTGTTTCCATATCATGAAATTTAATTTTACTTTTGTTTTTTATTTTCAAAAATTATAGAAATATTTGTTTTCAAATTAGAATCTATTAGATTTATTTATTTATTTCATATTCCTAAAATAATTTTATAAAATCGAAAATAGATATACAGAAAACCCAAAATATTTACAATTTAATTATCTCTTCTACAACTATATATATATATATATATATATCTATAATTTTCATAGACCATTAAGTCTTTCCAACTATTTTCTTTTATTGTAAATATTTAGAAAATTACTTTTGCCTACTAAAATTATTGTTTCAAAGATGAATCTATATTAGCTCATACATATATTTTACAATATATATGCATCTATATATATATATAGCTTTACATATTACTGTGATATATAACACATGCATACACATACATATATCTATACATATATATATATATATTTAAACACATATATACACACACACACATCTATATATATATATATATACCCCTACACATACACATCTATATATATATATTATATTTACTTCTACACACACACACACATATATATATATATATAGTGATAGACATACACACACGTACATACATATATACATATATATATATATATATATTACACACACACACAACATATATATATATATATTAGTGGTAATATACTTGTTTACATGTACACATATAAACTAGTGGTGAATTATATATCTACTTATACACACACACATCCATATATATACCAGTGGCAAATTATATCTCTATATATACACACACACATCCATATATCACCTAGTGATGATTTCTATATCTACATAGCCACACACACATCCACATATATAGACTAGTGGTGATTTATATATCTACATATACACCTACATGTCCACATACATAAATATATATATATATATACTAGGTAATTCATATAGTGATGTGTATATATAAATGTTCATATAGAATGTATGGTTTATCTATTTATTTTGTTATAATATTAGTTATTTCTTCTTTTATCTTCTATAAATAGATCCCAACTCCAACCCCATTTTCATCCTGCCTAAAAACACACCCCTACTCTCGCTCTACTTTTAACGCACAAAACACTTCCTATTTATAGCCTATCTTCCACCCACCTATATATATATATATATATATATATACAAATCCTTCTATTTTCATCCATATATCCCTATTAGCCTCCCATATATCCCTTTATTTCCCTCAAACATTCTTGAAAAGGTAGAAACCTTGCTTAATCCCATAAGTATAGGTGTTATTTATGTTCACCTTGAGTAAAAGTTCTTGCTAAGGCTTGCTTCACTGCTCTTGAGTAAATGTTCTTACTAAAAGCATGCTTCCCTACTCTTCAGTAAAAGTTCTTGCCAAGCTTGCTCCCTACTCTTGGTTTAGTAGTTAATTTATTTTATCAAGTGCTTCCCTAAAGTGTAATGTCATGATTAAATTAGCTATAGTTACTATCATACATGTTATTTCAAGAATACTTGCTCATTGAGGTTAAGTAATACTTTCATGCTAGAGGGTAATTATGATAGGAGTTAATCTAGTTTATGCTTAATGTGTGGTTATTGCTTTTATTATGTGATCAACATGCCCTTTTGTGAACTTATTATGTAATTATGTGATCATATGCTTGGTATGTATATTCTTTTCATGAGTTAGGCTTCTTGAAATTATGTGTGTAGTTTAAAGAAGATTTTCTTGAGATCTAATGATTTCAAAGTGGATTCATGGAGATATATTTTGGTAAAAAGAAGCTTATAATGATATATATTTAATTTTGTAAAACTTTTATCAAAATCTATGTTAGTTTTG
The DNA here is from genome assembly GCA_026212405.1 of Petrea volubilis. Classification (NCBI taxonomy): domain Eukaryota; kingdom Viridiplantae; phylum Streptophyta; class Magnoliopsida; order Lamiales; family Verbenaceae; genus Petrea; species Petrea volubilis. Next base: position 3,639,653 of record CM047884.1, on the reverse strand, counting down.
AAAATATAATAGTTTCATAAAGTTATAATAGTTTTATGGAAATATACTCGATTATTAGTTTTATGACAATATAGTATTTTTGAAACTTTTTAATTTTATGAAAATAAATTAGTTTGATAAAATGATGTGTTTCTACAAAAAGTATTAGTTTTGACAAAATATACTATTTTCATAAAAATAGATTTATTAAAGTTTTATCAAGATTGGGTGCTTTATCAAAATCGATCCCTAGTTTACCAAAATATGTCTGCATGTCTTATATATATAGCTGTCTATATTTTCAAATGGATCTTTTATACTTATATATATATCATACGTACATACATATAGATATATTTATGTCTTGAACATCATTTTTCTATTGTTTACACAAATATTTGATACATGTATATATATATTACACTTATACTTTAGTCATATGCATGAGCTCTACGTATGTATGTATTTAGTTATATATATTTACATTTTATTTACTTTGAATTTACATACATAAGTGGATATGTTATACTTAGAAACCTATATATATATTTATATATTTATGTTTAATTATATTTTAATCAAAATATGTTTATGTATCAAATTTATATTCTAGACAATATATATATGTATGTGTTGTTGTGCGTATATATATATACATACTATTATATTTTGATTATATTTTAGTTTAAATTTCGCATTTGATATAATTATATATCTATATTAAATAGTTTATGAGATATTATTTTCTATCACTTTATTTCATAGTGATGATATTCTTTTCTAAGTTGTTGGAATCATATGTTGAAACATGAAAGCAAGACTTCCAAGATTATGCTATGTGCATAAATTGTGATTGTGAAACGGGCCCAAAATATGTTGGAGTGGTTTGGGTGAGTTCCGCTAGGACATACCGATGGGGTACCGGCTGTAAGAGTTCTCACTCCGTCCATCTCCTAATCTCCCCTTGGGTAGATGGAGTGATCTACTCAAGAGAGAGGGTCGTAGGAAAATTTGGCGTAACACTCGAGGTACGACCATTGGAGCATAAGGCAGGCGGGAGAAATGTGTTGGTTGTAAATTTCGGCCCGGTTAGTCATAAGGGTCACTGTTAGGTTACGAGAAATGTTTGAAATGAAAAACTATGTGTTCATGTGCAAAGCAAAACTATGTGCCTACATGCAAATCACACACACGAGCACCTTATGTGATTAGGTAATATTTCTACTCAACTGTATGTTGACTATGTTCATATGATATGATGTAGATGTACCCGATGCTAACTTTAATAAGGTCAAGAAGGAGGAATATTTTGAAGCTTTCTATTAGGCCAAGAGCTATTACTTTCCGTTGCGTACTTGTTTGTTTTGCCGATTTCGGCCATATGAAATTTGTAAATGCTTGTTTGTATTCGGAATTTTGTACTCGATGTACATCGCGATATTATGTTTTCCAATACTATGCTTTCTATTTAAGTTTATTTTCTATTAAATACTTTATATGTAAATCATAACAAATATAAAGGAATTATCGAGGTCGTTACAATCAACATGCACTTTTGTGAACTTATTATGTGATTATGTGATTATATGCTTGGAATGAATATTATTTTCATGAGTTAAGCTTCATGAAATTAGGTGTGTTGTTTAAAGAGGATTTTCTTGAGATATAATGATTTAAAAGTGGTTTCATGGAGATATAGTTTGGTAAAAAGAAGCTTATAGTGATATATATTTAATTTGTAAAACTTTTACCAAAATCTATGTTTAGTTTTGAAAATATAATAGTTTTCATAAATTTGTAATAATGTTATGGAAATATACTCAATTATTAGTTTTATGACAATATAGTATTTTTGAAACTATGTTAATTTTATGAAAATAAAGTAGTTTGATAAAATGATGTGTTTCTATGAAAAATATTAGTTTTGACGAAATATACTATTTCATAAAAAATAGATTTATTAAAGTTTTTTTTATCAAGGTATGGGTACTTTATCAAAATCAATCCCTATTTTACCAAAATATGTCCACATGTGTTATATGTACATATGTATAGTTGTCTATATTTTCAAGAGGGTCTTTTATACTTATATAAATATATATATATATATCATATGTACATACATATAGATATATTTATGTCATGAATGTAATTTTTCTATAGTTTACACAAATATTTGATACATGTATAAATCTATATATATATATATATATATTAAAATAAGTTTAAAAGATAGTATTATATTATTGAAAATCTTCCATTATTTTACTATGACTTCAACTTTCTACAAATGTTGAAGTATGGAAGTGAGACTTCCACAACTATGTGCTTATGTGAATAAATTGCGATTATGTGAAATAGGCCCAAATGTGCCGGAGTGATTTGGAGTGTGTGCCGCCGGGACACACTATTGAGTAGGTGGAAGAGTTCACACTCCTTCTATCTCCTAATTCCCCCTTGGGTAGACAGAGAGATCTACTCAAGAGAGTAGGTAGTATTAGGCATATGCCCGGGATACGACTACCAGAGGATAAGGCAGGCGGGAGAAAAAATGTGATGGTTGTTATTTTGGCATGGGTAATCATAAGGGTCATTGTTAGGTGGCAAAAGGTAGAAAGTGTGAAATTATGTGTTATGTGTTTATGTGCAAATCACACACACGAGCACCTTATGTGATTAGGTAATGTTTCTACTCAACTATGTGTTGATTGTGGGTTATATGATTATTTTAGATGGATACAAGATCACATAAATGAGTTAGAAGAAGAAGACCCCTTTGAGACCTTTTACTAGAAGAGTTAATGTTAATATTCCGTTGTGTAGTTTGTATTTTGCATTACCTCACGATATACTTTGATGATGTTTTGTGTAAATTTTTTCATGTAGTATAAATACAATAAAGTTTTGTAACCTTGTATTTTGTACAAATTTTATGTGAAAAGTTATTATTTTAATATCAGGAACGGACAATCAGTGGAACCTTTTATATCAGACCATACTGTGGAATCTGATTCCTACATACAATGGGAGGTTAATTGTAGTAGGGTTGCGTAGGTGTCGTAAGGACCCGATTTTCTCCTATATTTTTGTTGTTATATATATATATATATATATTATTTGATGGTTAAACATGTATTATTTAAATGTTTACATGATTAATCTATGCATATTATGTGACATTTTTCTGGCAATAAATACTTTGTAATACATGCATATCGTTATTTACAAAAATGCATAATTATTGGAGTTATTTGCCTACTTCATTTAGTAATCATAAAATACAAAAAACTCAAACATACATATCTGTATATATATACATATACACAAATATATATATATATATATAGGGTTAGATTGTTTTTATAAACATCTTGTTAATGTCATTTTTACTAAAATGTGTCATTTTCACACTATAACAAATATTTTTAAATGATAGAATCATAAGACTATGATATATATTTACAAAAAATATCTTGAAATATATATACATCTATATTTTTGAAATTATTTATATAAATAAATAAGACTATATTTTAAGAATATGATATTGTCTTTTTAGTTATTTATTAAAATAGTTATAAAACATTGGAAATTTTTTTATTAAATTCTAATGCCGAAAATTATGAATCGGGAAGTGAAAGTTCTACCTCTTCTTCTGATCAAAGTGAAAATATGCCGATTCTTAATAATGAAGAATATTATTCAACCTCAAATTTTGGAAATGAACAACAAATTTGTTGTAAAAACTGTCAAAAAAGAAAACCATGTTTAAAACAGGTTAATAGTGATAATGATGAATTTTACCAAATTATTTCTCAATTTAAAGATTTTGAGATAAACATGCTTATTGTTGAAGAAAAATTAGAAAATTATAAACTACAAGAAAAGATTAGATTATTAATACATGATTTTTCATTACAAATATGTAATGATCACCCTAACGCTTTTTGGAACAGAAAGAAACATATTGTTTCTCTTCTTTATAAGGAAGATTTTGACAAAAAAAAGATTCCTACTAAAGCAAGGCCATGCCAAATGAATTATGAATACCTAGAATTATGTAAAAAAGAGATTGCTTATTTATTACAAAAAAGTCTAATAACAAACTCTAAATCACCTTGTTCATGTACAACTTTTTATGTCAATAAACATTCAGAGCAAGAAAGAGGTGCTCCAAAGTTATATATAAATTATAAACCCCTCAATAAGGTTTCAAAATGGATTAGATATCCTATACCTAATAAAAAGGATTTGCTTGATAGATTATATGATGCCAACATCTTTTCAAAATTTGATCTAAACTCTAGTTACTAGCAAATTCATATTGCTGAAAAAGACAGATATAAAACTGGCTTTAAGTTCCAATAGGACAAATTGAATGGAAAGTGATACCATTTGGATTAAAAAATGCACCATCTGAATTTCAGAATATTATGAATGATATATTTATTCCTTATAGTGATTTTCTAATAGTTTATATTGATGATATTTTGATATTTTCAAAAACTATTGAATTACATTTCAAATACCTTGATATTTTCCGAAAAATAATAATTCAAAGTGGTTTAGTTATTTCTAGACCAAAGATGTCTCTTTTCCAAACGGAGGTCAAATTTCTTCAACATGATATAGAAAAAGGAAAACTTATTCCTATGACGACCCCGAAATCCCTTTATTATTATTAGTCTTATTGTTATTATTATTATTATTATTATTATTATTATTATTAGCATTAGTGGTTGCATACATGCATACATTATTAATTACAAAACGTATAAGGTTCTTTACAAACATAAGGGTACATCCAATAAAAGAGAGTATCGACCTGCTAGTTCTATTATCTCTACAAAGCAAAAAGCAACAAAAACCACAAAATACAGGTATGCAGCGGAAATCCTACATCTTTCTTCATAGTAAAACGCTTCAAAAGTTTCCTCCTCTTCATCATCATAAAGGCTAGCTTCGGAAGCATCTAAAACGTTATATAACACGAAATCAACATACGTTGAGTAGAAACATTTCTTTATACACATAAGGTGCTCGGGTGTCAAGTGCATGTTAGTTACACATAGCACACACATAGTTTCACACTTTCTACCTTTTGTCACCTGACAGTGACCCTTATAACTACCCGGGCCGAAATAACAACCAGCACATTTCTCCCGCCAGCCTTATCCTCCAATGGTCGTATCCCGGGCATACACCTAGTATTGTCCTACGACCCTCTCTCTTGAGTAGATCCCTCCGTCTACCCAGGGGGGGATTAGGAGATAGAAGGGGTGTGAACTCTCCCGGCTACTCAATAGTATGTCCCGGTGGAACACCCCCTAGACCATTCTAGCACATATGGGCCTATTCATAGAATTGCAATTTGTTCACACATGCACATAATTTTTCTAGAAAATTATATTATAGTTTAGTAAAGTAAGTTCCACACTTATAAATGAAAGCTTTATATTTGCTTATTAAGCATATTTACTTAGAAATGTTAAATATGTAAATAGCTAGTAGCAAAAATATGTAAATAGACAAGATATAAATATAAATATATAAATATAACTAGTATGAATATATGAATATAAAGATCAAAATATAACTAGTATAAATATATATAAATATATAGATTAAAATATAAGATATATAAATATATGAATACTACATATATATATCTATATAAAATGTAGATAACTATATATATAGATGTGATAAGAATTATCTACATATACATATATAACTAATAAATGAATATAAGTATATATATACATATACGTGACATATATATATATATCTATATATAAAAGTAGGCTATAATAAGTATATATATACATGTACGTAACATATATATATGTCTATCATAACATATATCTATACATACATAAATATATATATATAATTAACATACAATGAACTTAGTTAAATGAATATATGATAACACTTTAAATATATATATACATAGATGTATTTGTTTATATATATATGTAAAGTACTAAAGTAGGCATAAATCTCTAGTATAAAGTAAAATAAAAGTTCTATTTATCACATAATAGATATGTGGTGCTTTCTTTACTAAGACTTTCAAGAACAATATAGGATATTCACCTAATAGTTCAAATAAAGCATCATGATCTCATACTACTTCATATAAAGCATAAAACTCACATAGTGGTTCAAATAAAACATAAGAATTTCATATTATTGCAAAAGAGCACAATAATCACATAATATTTTCAAGAAAGCATATTAAGCACATAGTACTCCAAATAAGCATATTAATCACATAATATCTTCAAGATCATGCTCACAAGTCTATCCATCCTTCAACTTCCTCCCAACAAGAGTTAAAATATGGAAAATTAACTATAAAGCTTTAAAGTAAGATGAAGATGGCAAAATAACTAAAACCCTCAACTTGGAGGCATGTTTGGCAAAAGCTCTCACTCTAGGCCATTCAAGCTTGATCTTTTACATTGCTTGGGCACAAGAGTATGGAAGCTTGCCTATTCTTCACAAGAAAGAAGAAGAAAACCTCTACTTAAGGCACAAATAAGTGTTCCTACCTTAGTTTCTTCAAAAGGTGTAGTAGTTTTGGAGAAAGTGCAGTGTTTGGAGGGAAAAAATGAAAGAGAGTGTAAGAGAAGAGAGAGTGGACGGTTTGGGGCTGAAAAATGAGGATTGTGAGGGTATAAGGTCTTGTGTATTGATCTTCCAAGTATTTGAGACAAATATCTACATACTATATTCACTAAATTCCTCTTCCATACAAATTACATGGTTGTATACACATACACCTCACTTCACTAACCACCATGTATATTTATGTGGGTATGTGTGTGTGTGTATATGTAGCTATGTATATCACCACTAATATATAATTATATATGTATATGAGACTAGGTTGCAAGAGTATATTAGTAGAGATATTTTGATAAAATATAGAATAAAATCAACTAAAGTCAAACAAAAACTTATAAAATCTGAAAATTCTTATTTATTAAGTATTTTTATTGTTTATTTCTCAGCAAAAACTGAAATTTGGGGTTGGAGAAGTGAAAAGACCAAAATATCCCTTGTTTTGCCCTTTTTTCGAAAATTGCCCAAAAATAGAAATAAAATTCTAAAAATCCGAAAATTAATTTTTTATAAATCAAATATAATCTAAAATATTTATTTATATTATTATTTTCATTTTGATAATAATTAAACATTTTAAATAAATTAGATTTCAAATTAATAACTTAAAGACAATGTTTTTCGAAAATTTCTAAAAATTCTTGAAAATAATATATTAAATAAATTTTGGGAATTTATAAAGATTAAATGTATAAAATTTAAGAATATTTGGAATTTATAATATTTTATAAAATTTTATGTAGCAAAATGCTCACCTATTCGCAAATAAAAATCATATTTGGAAGAATAATCTCTAGAAAACAATAACTCACACAAATAATTCTATAAAACTTGTATAATATGAAATAATTAAATAAAGGATTTACCGGGTCGTCACAATTCCTATTAACAGAATTATTGAATTTGCTTCTAAATTTCCTGATATTATAACTAATAAAACTTAATTACAAAAATTTTTAGGAAGTCTAAATTATATTTCTCCTTATTATAAAAATTTGGCTAAAGACACAACTATTCTTTATGAAAGACTAAAAAAATGGTTCCTAAACCATGGTCTGAAAGTCATACTCAAGTTGTTAAAATAATTCAACAAAAAGTTTCTAATCTTCCTTGTTGGATGATAGCAAACCTTGATTGGGAAAAAAATCATAGAGATAGATGGTTCAAACTTAGGATATAGAGGAATTTTGAAACAAAAATCTCCTTAAGATAAGCAAGAATATTTGATTAGATTCTATTTTGGCAAATGGAATAATAGTAAGAACAATTATGCTACTGTAGCAAAAGAAATTCTTGCTATTGTAAAATGTGTTTTAAAATTTCAAGATGATTTATACAATCAAAAAATTTTCTATTTATAAAGATTGTCAATTTACTAAATTTATGTTTCAAACAAATTTTAAACATGATGTTTCTAAGCAAATGTTTGCTAGATGGCATGCACATCTTGGCCCTTATGATTTTGAACTCTTTTATAAAAAAGGGACTGATAATAGTCTCCCAAATTTTTTAACTCGTGAATATTTACAAGGAAGGATCCTAGTCAATAGAAAATTGTTATGGATGTTAAAATGTGGGATAGAAGGGATTATAGCGGCCTTCATTGTAGAAGACTTATATTCGAAAAGTTGGTATTCCTAGACTTGTGCAAGGAACTAGATCAATTAGACAGCAAATTAAAGATATTAGATATCTTCTTGATAATAATAGGTATTTAGATGAAAATCAACCACTTAACAATGAGGATAGAGAATATCTTGCTAGCCATTATATATATTTGGTTTCAATGCTCCATTATACGGAGACAACTACTTGTAGAAATATTGCCTAAATGAATAATAATATGTATTTGAATGTTTGACAGGAAATTTCTGACAAAATGGATAATATCCATTTTTATAATAGACGCCGTATCCAAAGGGATAGCAAGTATTTGGGAATACCCAAAATGGTGCGAGTATCGCGAAGAATTGATAAAGAAATTGAGAATTTAAAATTCTTGTCGACTTTACTGCACGAGCAAAATACTGTGGAGATGATTGATAATTTACTCCAATATTATACTAATCTATCTAATAATATTAAGGAAGAAATTAATAAGGTTATTGCTTAATAATTTTCTTCAGGATATGATTCCACGAGGAAGAGGTGGCCAAGGTAATTACCCCCCTAATAGGGGAGGCAGACAATATTTGTTTTAGATGGGACAAAAAAAAAATTTAAAGAGAATATTGCCTCATCATCCACTACTAGAAAAACTGTTTTTAGTGACTGACTTTTGTGACCGAACCCATTTGGTCACAAAAAATGGAGAGTTGTGGCCACTTTTGTGACCGATTTTACCAAAGAATGAAAATATCTTTGTGACTAAAAAATTGGTCACTAAAATGCAAATTTCGGTCACAAAAAATAAAAATAATAAATTTTTAATTTACTTATATTAATATTACTATAGATTTGTTTTTAAAAAATGCCAAAAAGAAAATTAATTAATATTACAACAGATTACTGACCGAATATTCGGTCACAAAATGCTAGCTCCTTTGAGGGAAAATTGTGACCGAATATTCGGTCACAAAATCCTAGCCCCTTCGAGGAAAAATTGTGACCGAATAATCGGTCACAAAATTCTACCTCCTTTGAGGGGAAATTGTGACCGAATATTCGGTCACAAAATGCTAGCTCCTTTGAGGGAAAATTGTGACCGAGTATTCGATCACAAAATCATAGCTTCTTTGAGGGAAAATTGTGACCGAATAATCGGTCACAAAATTCTACATTTTTTGAGGGGAAATTGTGACTGAATATTCGGTCACAAAATCCTAGCTCCTTTGAGAGAAAATTGTGATCGAATATTCGGTCACAAAATCCTAGCTTCTTTGAGGGGAAATAGTGACCGAATAATCGATCACAAAATTCTACCTTCTTTGAGGGAAAATTGTGACCGAATATTTGGTCACAAAATCCTAGCTTCTTTGAGAAAAAATTGTGACCGAATAATCGATCACAAAATCCTAGCTCCTTTGAGGGAAAATTGTGACCGAATATTCGGTCACAAAATGCTAGCTCCGGTATTTCTAGGTATTTTAAAAGTTAATCATATGATTAAATTATTTAGTTTTTATGTGATTATTAGTTTATATGTGAACTATGTGATTAAATTAACGTTTTATTATCTTATATGGGAAATGTGCAATAACTATTATGTTTGCATACCACCCATTTGATTCGACGTATATGCATATAAATCAATATATACATATATAATTTTATACATACATTTTTCAAAATTATAATGATAGGAATTATTTGTAATAAAGTCATAGTATTTTTATATGTTGAAGTATATATAAATAAATTTGTATATTTTCAAAAATATGTATATATCCTAGGTCATTTTTGTATTTTAGATGATGTAGATATATATATGTATATATATATACTAATTGATGCTTAAATATGTATTATTTAAATGTTATATGATTAATTTCTATTGCAATATATACTTTGCAATATATACCTATTTTTATTTACAAAACGCATAATTATTGGAATTATTTTCTACTTCATTTAGTAATTATAAAATGCATAAAATTCAAACACACACACGTATATACATGTATATAGGCATATACACGAATTTATATAGTTATATAAATAAGGGTTATATTATTTTTCTTGATATTGCCATTTTCACTAAAATGTGTCATTTCACACTATAATAACTATTTTGAAATGTTTTTTTTTAAATACTAGGTCATAAGACTATGATTTATATGTATATAAATATCTTACACTTTATATGTATATATTTTAAAGAAAATTCATATACATAAAGGTATAAGATTATATTTTCATTTCTTTAGGCATTTTTCATCATAAACATTGGAAAATTTATATTTTGTGTAAAAATATCTTAAAAATATAAAAAGAGGAGGGGGTGAACGAAATTTTATGTATATATATGTATAAAATAAATATATGGTGTATATTATTACTTGCTCCCCAATTCTCCTTGCATTAAATGAATATTCACATATGTAAGAATTCTTCTAGATATGTTTATACATGTAAGGCTTAGATTAAACTAGATTATGAAGTGTGCATTTAGACTCACACTTAAGCTATAATTAGGTATTGAGTTGGGCATTGAGTTGGAAGATTTCATTTATTATAACCCTTAGTTGTAACCTTAGGTGGAAAGATAACAATAATTAGAAAATGACTTAATTATTTAATAATCTTATTTCTTAAGCACAACTACTATAAATAGGGGATAAATTGGGGATTTATCACTTCATTTTTCATCACATAACACACACAAACACATCCACACACACAAAATCTCGCCTAAAACACCCCACTCACACTCACCTTACCCTAAACACACAAAACACTTCATATTTATAGTAAATCTTCTACCCACATATATATATACATAAACCCTTCATTTTACATACTTATAATCCCATAAAAGCCTCTTGAAAAAGGTAGAAGAATATTTAATTAAAGTAGGGACCTTACTTAATATCATAAGTAAAGGTTCTACTTTAATTCATAGATATTATACCTTAAAGAAGTGAATACTTCATATTTGATACAAGGTAGTGATTTCTCTTAATACATGAGCTAGTTTTCTTATAGTGTTAACATATTATTCTCCTATTAGGACATGGGATGTAACCACAAGTTGGTTTCTATCTTAGTCCGAAAGGATTTCACGACAATTTAGCTAAATGCATGTTGTGTGTTCATGAACAATTGTGCTGGAAATTTGGGCGCTTCTGCTCGATTTATGTGCTGGAAAATTAGGATTTATGCTTGTCTAGGGTTTATATATGTGTTTATGGTTTTATTCATGTGTTAGAAGTTACAAATTCAGTGTTTAAAACTGAAAATTGGAGTTGTTTTCAAAGCTGGAAATTCTGCCCTCAAAACTGGAATTACTGTTCCAGCAGCTGAAAATCTTATTTTTCAAGGCTGGAATTTCGAATTTTACAAACTGAAAATTTATTTTTGAAAGGCTGGAAATTCCAGTGTGTAATTTTAGTATGTTTTAAGCTGAAATTCGAGTATTTCGCAAACTGAAAATTCTGTTCGCAACCTGAAACGTGCAAGCTGAAAATTATGTTCTATGCTGAAATTTTGTGCGACGTGCTGAAAATCAGTGTGTATTGTGCTGGAAATTGTACTGATTACACTGAAAATTGTGTGTATATGGGCCCAAAAAGTGATAGGGTGGATGGGGCAGAGTTCGGCCGGGCGGCAACGGGCTTGCCGGTCTTAAACGTTCTCGCCATCCATCGTTGCCTAATCCCACCTTACATGGACGGAGTGTTCCATATACTGAAGTGGGTCGTAGGAAATTCGGCATATGCCTGGGATATGACCACTGGAGTGTTTGGTTGGGTGGGAGTATTGGTTGGAATTGAATTACGGCACGGCGAGATAAGGTAGCCGCCCGTCGAGGTGGAAAATGGTAGAAAAGTGTGCAATTTATGATTCTTATGAATCTGAAATTTTATATGGTTTATATTGATGCAAGTATGTGAACATATGCATGCCCAAGTCACACACGCGCACCTTATGTGTTAAGTGAAATTGCTACTCAACGTGATTGTTGACGTTGTTAATATTTAATGTTTTAGCCCGACATGAGAACGACGGTATCAAGGAGGAGGATAGCGAGGGATGATTTGAAGCTTTTGGCTAGGAGAAGTCATAGACGAGTCTTTGTAATTGTATCATGTATTTAGGACTTTTATTATGTACTTGGTGTTTTGCTATGTAATAAAGACTTTTAGGAAAAAAATTTCAGATTTTTATAATAAAAGAATTCATAGCATATTCCCATAACTAGCCAATGGTTTCGGGCCGTCACATGGTTAGTTAAGTGAGGTGTATGTATAACCAACCATGTATAATTGTATGGTAGATGTATATAAATGAATATAATATGTAGATATTTACCTCTAATACTTGAAAGATCAATACACAAGATCTTATACACCCACAATCCTCATTTTTCAGCCCCATTTAGCCCCAAAACCGTGCTCTCCCTTGCTCACATCCTCACTCTCTCATTTTCTCTCAAAACACTATCATTTTCTCTCAAAACACTACATTACTTGGAAGAACATAAGGTAGACTAGGGATGCAAACGAGCCGAGCCGAGCCGAGCCTTGGCATTTTTGTGAAGCTCGAGCTCGAGCTCGAACCAAATACCTCGAGCTCGAGCTCGACGAGCTGGGAAATTTGAGGCTCGAGCTCGGCTCGAACCTATGTTCGGGCTCGGTTCGGCTCGATTCGGTGGGCTCGATTGGCTCGAACTTAACCTATTCAGAAACCCACTTTCTCAATCTCTGTTCTCTCAAACCCTCTTTTCCAAGCCGTTTTTCTCAAACCCACGGCATAGAGAAACAGATCCACGGCAGCGGAGGAGAGGAGGCGACGGAGACGCAGCGGCGACAGTCCCACGCCGGCGGAGACACAGCGGCACCAATCCCACGGCAGCAGAAACGCAGAGGAGTTTCTCTTTTCTATAACAGGAGAAGAGAGAGAAGAGTAGGGGGGGCGAGACGCGAGAGACGACGGGGAGAAGAAAGACGAGAGGAAGAGAGCGGCTTGACAGAGACGACGGGGACAAGGGAGACATGAGGAAGAGAGAGAGCCGGAGTCCGGAGAGATAATGGTGAGAAAAAATATCAGATGAGAAGGACTTAGAGAGAGAGAGCGCAGAAGAAGAAATGAAGAAGAAAACTTAATTTTGACCAAACACTTAATTTTGACTATAAATTTTTAATTTTGTTTTATAATTATATATGTATATATTATATATATTATATAAAATTAAAAAAAATATTAAAATATTAAAGGCTCGCGAGCCGGCTCGCGAGCCTACGAACAAGAACTTCCGGGCTCGAGTTCGGCTCGATAATTATACGAGCCCGGCTCGAGCTCGGCTCGAGCTCGAATCATCGAATTCGAGCTCGAACATGTGTCGAGCCGGCTCGTCAGGCTCGCGAGCCGGCTCGATTCGTTTGCATCCCTAAGGTAGACACATTCTTTATGCCTTAAGTAGAGGATTTTAGTTATTTTTGCCATTATCATGCTATTTTAAAGCTTTATGGTTGATTTGTCATAATATAACTCTTGTTGGGAGGAAGTTGAAGAGTGGTTAGACTTGGGAGCATGATCTTGAAGATATTATGTGATTAATATGCTTTATTTGAAGGAATATGTGCTTATTATGCTTTATTGTAAGTATTATATGATTAATATGCTTTATGTGAAGTAATATGTGATTATTATGCTCTATGCTTTATATATAAACCTATTTAAGGTTTTAGTAAGTAATTAGATGATTACATTTATATATATATATGTATATGCACGTATATATATATATAAATATTTAAAGTGTCATTATATATTCATTTAACTAATTTCATTATGTGTTAATGATAGCCTAATTATATATATTTATATGTACGTATAGGTATATGTTATTATACACTACTTTTATATATATATATATATGTTACGTATATATATATATATATACTTATATTTATTTTATTAGTTTTATATGTATATGTAGATAATTCTTAACATATCTATATATATACTTATCTATATTTTATATACGCATATATGTATCATATCTATATATTTATATACTTATACTAGTTATCTTTTAATCTATATATTTATATATACTTATACTAGTTATATTTTAATCTATATATTTATATATTTATACTAGTTATATTTTAATCTTTATATTTATAAATTTATACTAGCTGTATTTATATATTTATATTTATATTTTGTCTATTTACATATTTTTGCTACTAGCTATTTACATATTTAACATGTCCAAGTAAGTATGCTTAATAAGCAAACATAAAGCTTTCATTTATAAGTGCGGAGCTTACTTTACTAAACTATAATATAAACTTCCAAAGATTATGCGCATGTGTGAACAAATTGCAATTCTGTAAATGGGCCCATATCTGCTGGAATGGTCTGGGGGGTGTTCCACCGGGACATACTATTGAGTAGCCGGGAGAGTTCACACCCCTTCCATCTCCTAATCCCCCCTTGGGTAGACGGAGGGATCTACTCAAGAGAGAGGGTCGTAGGACAACACTAGGCGTATGCTCGGGATACGACCATTAGAGGATAAGGCTGGCGGGAGAAATGTGCTGGTTGTTACTTCGGTCCGGGTAGTTATAAGGGTCACTGTCAGGTGACAAAAGGTAGAAAGTGTGAAACTATATGCGTGCTATGTGTAACTAATGTACACTTGACACCCGAGCACCTTATGTGCATAAAGAAATGTTTCTACTCAACGTATGTTGATTCCGTGTTACATAATGATTTAGATGCTTCCGAAGCTAGCCTTTACGACGATGAGGAAGAGGAACCTTTTGAAGCGTTTAACTAGTAAGAAAGATATAAGATTTCCGCTGTGTAGTGTAGTTGGTGGTTTTTGCTTTTGCTATGTAGATATAGTAGAACTAGCAAGTCGATACTCTCCTTTAGGTTGTACCCTTATGTTATGTAATGTAGTCTAGTATGTTTTGTAAATAACAATATATGTATGTATGTGTGTAACCACTAACAAGAATAATAATAATAATAATAATAATAACAATAATAATAAAGGGTTTTCGGGATCGTCATAAAAATTGTGACCGAATAATCGGTCACAAAATTCTACCTCCTTTGAGGGGAAATTGTGACCGAATATTCGGTCACAAAATCCTAGCTCCTTTGAGGGAAATTGTGACTGAATATTCGGTCACAAAATCCTAACTTCTTTGAGGGAAAATTGTGACCGAATAATCGGTCACAAAATTCTACCTTATTTGAGGGGAAATTGTGACCAAATATTCGGCCACAAAATGCTAGCTCCTTTGAGGGAAAATTGTGACCGAATATTCGGTCACAAAACTCTACCTGATTTGAGGGGAAATTGTGACCGAATATTCGGTCACAAAACTCTACCTTATTTGAGGGGAAATTGTGACCGAATATTCGGTCATAAAATGCTAGCTTCTTTGAGGGGAAATTGTGACCGAATATTCGGTCACAAAATGCTACCTTTTTTGAGGGGAAATTGTGACTGAATATTCGGTCACAAAATGCTAGCTTCTTTGAGTTAGTTAGCCCTAATTAGCCACTGTGAAGTCACTTTTTTTATAGCTTAGATCGATTTCTTTGTTAAATTGCATGCTCAGTTTCAACTAATGCTTTTCTAGTTGTTAAATATAAGTGTGTATCTACTACCAAGGAATCTTAGGATTAATTAATTAAAAAGCTTAAATAGTTTTTTAATTAATTAATTATGAACATTTGTGTACCTATTGTCTACTGCCAAAATTGTGGGTCTAATTGGTAATTAACATCCACAAAGTTCTACTTATACCATGTTATTAAGAAAAACAAAATTCATGTTATATTGTACGTGTTAGATGATTATATGGCTTATACTATATTTTTTTTATCGAAAATATCCTTGAAAATAATTTAGGTTAAAAATTAAAAGAAAAAAAGAAAATAGATTTAAAAACAAAGAAAAAAAAATAACAAAGTTGTGATTATAACCCGTTGCTTTGCTAATTACTCGGTATTTAATAATAATAATAATAATAATAATAATAATAATAATTATTATTATTATTATTTTTATTATTATTATTAATAAGTATAATTTATTTAGATAATTTAAAATTTGAATATTGCAAAAATATATTTTAAATACAAGAAAAATCATTTCATGCACAAAGAGCATAAGTGGTGTAGTGGTTTGAAACCCTCACCTCAACCTAGAGGTCAAGGGTTCAAACCACATCAAGTGCAGGAGAAAATATTTCTTCCATACTCAACATGTGGGGTCCTAGGGGGGTGGGGTTGGGGGCAGTGTGGGTCCAGTGATGGGAAGAGGGCTCGGGGGGTTGATGAGGGGTACAAATGTAATTTTTATTGATTTACAAAAATTTTGTGACTGAAATTTCGGTCACAAAATGAAAGGTATAGTGACCGAAATTTCGGTCACTATTTGTTCAATCTGTGACCGAAATTTCAGTCACTATTCCCCTCAATCTGTGATCGAAATTTCGGTTACTATTCCCTTCAATATGTGACCAAAATTTCAGTCACTATTCCCCTCAAGCTGTGATCGAAATTTCAGTCACTATTCCCTTCAGTCTGTGACTGAAAATTCAGTCACTATTATTTTTTTTTTTATGACTAAACGTTCGGTCACAGAGTCGGTCACTATTCCTTCATTCTGTGACCGAAAATTCAGTCACTATTATTTTTTCTGTGACTAACACTTCAGTCACAAAGTCGGTCACAAAATAGTCAGTCACAAATTCAGTCACAAAAAACTGTGACGAAGGTTTTCGTGACTGATTTTTTCGGTCACAGATTCGGTCACAGATCAGTTTTTGTGACCGATTTAAGCCAAAATCGGTCACATAATCGATCACTAAAAATAGTTTTTCTAGTAGTGATCCCAAGGTAGTATCCCGGATAAAAATGATCCTATGTGCAAGGAATTTATGGAATTCCTTGAGAGTAAAAAGCAGAAAGATGAGAATAATATTCCATCTTATGCTAGTGTTGTTGTCGAAGAAGAATAGAAAGACACTCTTTTTTGAACAAAGTTCTAGCAAATAAATAATATTGCTCCTTGAAAATAAGGATTTAAAGTGGAAAGATGAGACATGGACCTTACTACAAAGGTATTTGGAGATAGTATCATATACTGGTGGGACTTATTGAGTATATTCTCGACCGTATAGGATCTTGTGAATTTACTCATTTTTATCCTGTTCATACTAAGCAAGTTTATAACTTCAGCAAGGTAATAATTAAAAAGATTAAACCGCAGAAGGATGAGGTTTAAGTACTCTTCGAGAAAAGGAATATCTTCATTCTTATCAACAAGTTCCCATAAAATTTAATTATTGGGACTATATTGATGCTTTTAATAAGGTTTTCTTATATGAAAATCAAAAAAGAAAACATTCTTTGTTCTTTAAAGTTAGTCCAAAAGTTTATAAACAAACACTTCTAAACTGGTTTATCTAGTAGTGGATCACTTTTGGGTCATCCATAAAAATTCTTCCAAAACCATATAAGGGTTTGTACTCTGAATGGGTTAATTATTCACCAAACCTTATTGATGCTTTGAATGATAATTGTTGGGTTGAGGGAATAGCCTCTCTTCATTTTTTCATAGAATTCTCAATTTCTTGGATTTGGAAATGGCCTCTACAGTTAGGTTATACCTATCAAAATATTCCATGTTTAAAGAGGATTTTCTTTACTACGTTCTGGAAAAAGATGGTCCAAAAAGAAAATGGTGTCTTCAAAAGTCAAGAAACTATTGATCATATTCAGTCACAAATTGAATTATAAAAAGGACATGTGAAAAACAGAAGTCCCAGTGGTTCTTATAGTGCTTTCCAGCATATTTCGAGGAAGCTCCAAATGAAAAAGGGCACTATTTCTAAGAATGATATTATCCATTCCTATATCGAGGAAATGAAGCAGGATATTCTAAAAAATTTTGTGGTTGAAATCGACTCTGACATTTCTACGACTACTTCTTCAAAAGAAGATAATAATGTTGAGGGAGGAGAATCTTAGGACCCCTATGCATATGAGGTCCCACTGGAAGATATTCTTGATAATCTTAAAGATAATATCAAGAGCAGTCTTGATAAAGCCGAAGGGAAAAAGCCAGCTAAATAATTGAAGAATGACGGATGCAATGACGACCGAAGAATCATAATGGAGTTGTTGATGTAAGCAATGACAAATGCGAAGATAATTGCAGCTACATTATTGCCGAATTTCAAAAATCCTTCGTAATAGGTTTTAGTTTTTTTCATTCCGTCGTTTTCTCTCATTATAAAAGGAGATCTTGGGATTAGTTTAGGAACAAGCTTTCTTTACTAGTTTTATTTTCTTGTATCATTTTTACATTTTTCTTTGTAAATCTAGTATAAATCTTGCAAGCACTTGGAATAAAATAAAGTCTTCCTTTTTATACGTGGTAAGTTTAATTTTACTTTCTTTTAATTTATTATTGTGCTATTAGCCTATATGGCAGGCTAAGGCGTGTATGTTGAATTATGTCGAGCTATGTGATGGAGATATTATGATGATATAATCATCTTGCATCCTTAAAAATGGTATCTAGGTTTAAACTTTTGGGACAGTTTTGTGTCTGGTCTTTGACAATCTTGTTTTGGCCCGCTTGTTGTCGTGGTTAGGCGTTTCAGGGCTTGTTTTAGATTATTTAGGGTTGGATACCAACTACAGTTCCAAATTTTTTGTAATTCAGGCCATTTTTGCCTGAAAATGGCATGTGACACACACCTCATCACCAAAAATGCATATATGTGTGTCACGTGTTCGCCATGTCATTAGCTACGTGTGCACCATGTCATTTTCTGGCAAAAAAGGCCTGAAAATTGGCCAGAGTTCTAACATTGCAAAAAAAAAAAAAAAAGTTTCGGTTCTACATTTGCTAAACTCAATAAAATGTGTCATCAATGTGAAAAGCAGCATCTTACTAACCTAAAAATGCAATAAAGCCAATATTTAACATTAAAAACATTGCTTATTTATTGTTCTTGTGTTCTGTTGATACTTTTAAATGATGAATATTGTATTTTTGGTATTTTTATATGTTTACCACTAATCAATAGTAAAGTTCAGGTTGCAACAACAATTTACTACATTATGTATGTGTTGAATTGTTTAACAATGCTATTTTGAAGATTTAACTTCAATGACGAAACTTCTTTAATTTTGCAAAGTTTAATTTAGTGATATTTACTTTGCGGTTAGAAAAAGTGTTTAGTTTATTTTGTCTTCGTGCTATTGAATAGCTTATAAAATAAATTTATTTACAGCCTCCATCTGATGTTATGTGAAGGATGTAAATTGAAAGTTTAGGTATTGTAACGACAGATGTGTATTCGCTTGAATGAGGCCAAAATAATAATCCACAAATTATTTTTTTTTATTTACTATGTGTTTTAAAGTTATACATTTGTTTTGCTTCGATAGTACTGAAGGAGTAGCTTCATTTCGGTTTAGAATATCAATAGAACTTTATTGAGTGTGTTTTTAATGAATAGCTCGAGAGTGAAGCCAGAGTAATTGAAAACTATAACTAACCGTACAATGTAGCTAGCTACACACCTATGTCTTTGTATTACTTGTTTTGGTAATCATTACTATCTCTAACAATATTTTATATTTTTTTCAAGATTTTCTACATAATGTGTTTGCTTTATCAAAATAGTTACCCGTTCTCAATTTAGAAAAAGATCACACATCTGGTATCTAAAAATTGATACTGTAATTGAAGACATTGTTTCCTACAACAACCAATATCATTAAGATATAGGTATTGATATACGATTTTTTAAACCTTGTTATTTGTGCAACCATGTAAATTTAGGATCCCACTTTTAACATGTAATTTTGATTTCACAAATACATCAATAGGATTAGACCGAGTGGAGCAGATAATTAATCTTTTACCTTTCTATTGATTTTAGATCTATCAAAATGACAATCACTACAAGAAAAAGCACTTTAGATAACGAAAGTTATTGTAACAGAGCCGTATTTAGTTACAAATAATAGTTTATAGTAACCAAAGTATTTATTGGTTACTATGTATCAACGTTTTCGTAACCAAATACAAATTTTGTTACTTTTGATATTTATTCTTTACGAAATAATATTTCTATTGTAACAAAAGATAAAATTCGTTGCAAGAACTAACTTTTTATTACTATTAATTTTTTGTGCCAGTTATGAACATGCATTTGTAACCAAATTTTAAACATTTGGTAACACTAAAATATTTGTTACTATTAACACTTTTTGTAACAAATAACTTAATTATGAATTTGGTTTTTTAGTTTTGAATTTATATATTTGTTGTTCACAATTAATTTTTTAAAAAGAATTATAGTATTAACAAATATGATTACCATAGTATTTCCTTTAGAAACCAAATAAATAAAAACATCAAGTCGAAGAAAAATTTGGAAAAAAGTACCACGTCGAGAAATGAGCCATGAGAGAGAATAGAGGAAAGTAGTTATTTATGAAAGGTATTTTTAAAAACCACAATTAAATGTACCAAAGAAAAAGCCAAAGACTATCACACATAATATAATAGTATAGATAATGGGAAGAAAATATTTTGTCATCCAAATAATGGGTGTTTCTACGCTTGGCTATACGATTTTTTTTTTTTGGTTCAAAATGCTTTATGAACTTCACATTTTTTTGCATTCTACTATTATCCTCACTTTTTGGTAGAATATTCCATTGGAGTTCCCTCACATGACTTGCATGTGACTTTACTAAGGGCATAATAGTCAATTCAAGACTTAAAGGATTTGATCCCGAGCAGTTAACAACAACCATCACAATATCTTACCATCTGACCAACCTTACTTAGTAGGGAAACACTTGCAACATCTCTTTGTTATTCCTTTATGTGTGTTTTCTTTAACATTAACTTTTGTCTCACTTCTCTCTCATGCTTTTAAGCAATTATCAACTATTTTTTATAATTATTTTTTACTAACATAATTTTATCTTTTTTTTTCAATTCTTTTATTTTTAACTTATGTAAATTTAATAAATACTAAATATATTTATTCATACATAAATGGATATTCATAATTTAGTTTATCAAAATCTAGATATATAATATATATATATATGTATATTATTTTAGTATGCACACACATTGAGTGTGCTCACTCAACTAGTAATAACAATTGATGTATGCGCTTTAGCATTATCATTTTGGAAAAGAATATCAAGTGTACCCAAAAAGATTTGAACCTTCAATCTTGCAATGCAAGTATAACTCTCAAACTAGCATACCAAAACAACTATTATTAAAAACATAACCAGATATTAATATTTTACCATGTATCATATAAAAATTAAAATCTGCTTAATATATTTCCATACACATAGGTGATAGTTGTTTAGACCACATAAAATATTGAATTAGAATATTTTTTAATTTTAAAAATATTCTAACAAAAAACTTGTACGAAAGTAAGCTATACTATTCAAGCATACAACCTAAAGTATATATGCAAACTTTAAGGGGCTGTCTAAAAAAGGTAGCACCGTAGTTACCTAATATGAGGTACCCTTTCTTTGGTTGCCACATATATATATATATATATATATATATATGTTATTTCTATGCGCTTTTTAAATTAATTGATAAATTTATGTTTGGAAAAAAAAAAATATTTACCATCCAAAGTATATGGGTTTTTAGAATTTGGCATATAATTTTTTTTAAACAGTTCCCATCCAAACTTTACGTTTTTTACAAATATGATCCCAGTTCAATTCCTAATAGAATATTCCAACGAAACTTCGTCACATGAATAACATGCTAGTTTGTTACGAGCATATTTGCCTTTTTAAACCAGCCTAGCTCAAAAAATTTAAGCAAAGTTAAGGGCATAATCATATTTTTTCAATAAGGGAATAATCATATTTTTCAATAAGCCCTATTCAAAAAGTATAGCTAACTGCATGCAATGAGGTTTGAACATAGGTTAATTAAAGGCCATTTATACACTCAAACAACTAAATGCATCTACAAATTTTGTGGCATATGAAATATTTCTATAATATATTAAGCTTGTTAATTTGATTAGTTTTAAATATAAATGGGATTAAAGAAAATTAAAGTACTTTTGAAAAGAAATGGAATGAAATTAATTTTTTCAAAAATTTGACCATGCTAATTGAAATATATTTTTTTTAAAAAACTAATTGTGATAAATTGTTAAAAAATTAATTTCATCTTGCTAATTCTATTAATTTTCAAACAAAATATATGGTTAAAGAAATTTAATTAAATTTTAAAAAGAATATTCATTGATTTTTTTGCCCTTTATGTTTTTAATTGGTAATCTGATTGATCAATTTATATATATATATATATATATATATTTTATATTAATTGTGTCGGTCAATATGTAGTACATAATCCCTTCTTATCTTTATCAAAATCGATTGGTTTTTGAATATTTCAGAACTAGTCCCCCCCCCCCTTCTCAAACACCATTTCACCCTATCTTCTTATCGCTCTCCCTTTATCTCTTCTAATGGTTTCATAGGTGCAAGAGTTATACTCAATCAGAGAAATTGAAAGACCATGAATTAGAAGAATTGGTTACGTGTTTATGAAGTTCGACAAAAATTTAATTTAGAAACATCATCAAGCCAAAAGAATTGTTTAATGGAAAATTTGTCGGTTGGAGTTGTGGTCTGAGAATAATCGATGAAAATTTTCTTTATTTATCTATTTTTTAATCTTTATTTTTTCAGGATCCATTTAAATAGTGTAAATAATTAAAGAATATTATGAGAATGAATTAAAGACAGTCGCAACTTTAGAAAAATAATTATTGTAAAATTTGTATGTTTCACATTGTGTTGTTTTTTACTATGCATTCACAATTAAAGCATATGTAGTAGAGCATAATTCAAACAATATGTATGAATGAGTGGATATGATAAGCTTGGGGCAATATTCAATTTGCTCATTCAAGTTGGGGGACTCATTTGAGTTGTATAAAATGTCTAATTGGCTCAATTGAATTCGGAAAAATCTTCTATTTTTCTCAATTAAGTTGGGAGTAATGTTCAATTGACTCAATTAAGTTTGATGGAATCTTTGATATCTATGGTTATATTTAGTGATTTCACCAAATTTTCTTTAATATCTCTTATCTCTTATTTTTCTACTACTTATGACATTTTCCCCCTCGTTTCTCTCTCCTTTCGCATCTCCCTCAACGTTTTAAAATTTTTCTCTTATTTATGATTCAGACAACACAACTCTATTCCGTTTGAATCTATTCTTTTTTATTATTATTATTCATACTAAATTTAAGTACATGAAAAAAAATTTATAACTTATATTTTTATATTAAAATCAAGGTAAGGTAAACATAATAGATTGGACTTACAAATATATCTACATCTAATTCATATTTTAAAAACTTAAAAATATTTATATATTTAAAAAGTTATATTATATAATTTTTGATAGTAAAATAAAAATAAAAAATAAAAAAATCCTATTCTTTTTCAACTATGGAGTAATAAACTCTTTTAAGAAAAGGAGTAATAATCCCTCTTTTAAAAAAACGAAAAAGAGGTAGATTAATTAACCATGAAATTAAATTCTACAGGTTCTGCCCAAAAATTATTCGCACTCTCAATTCTCTTGCTATCAGAATTCAGAAGTAGCCGTCTCTCTTCCTCTCTCTTCCTCTCTCTATCTCGTGTCTCTCTGTCTCCCTCACACCCTCCCTGCCTCACCCCATCTCACCCCCACCCCCATCTCCGACGGTCTCTCTCATGGCTCTCCCTTGCGCTGCCATCTGCACCGATATTGTATCGCGCTTCTCCAATTAAGGAAAGGTAAAGTTTTTCTCACTTTTTTATTTTTTTTATTTTGTCGTCTCTTCTGGCGCCATCTTCACCGGCGCCGTCTCCAACTAATTCTTCTGTCATTCATTTTGGACCCCTACTTCCCCGTTTAATAGCCGCTGCCGGCAACTTCCCCAACGACCTCGCCCCTCCCCAAATGTCGTTTCGATCGAGTGCATCTCTGCATGTGGTTTTAGGTGGGTTCTATAATTTTGGTTTAGTATTGATTTAATCATAAATGTACTATAACTTGTTGCTGTTTGTTCTCTTTTCTTTCTCCAATTTTTATTTTCTTAATTTTTTTCTTTGTTCTATTTTTTGTAAATTGAGTTTTGTAAAAGAAAATCACACATGCTTTGTGTGATGCAATTAGAGCTGTGAATATTTTGTTGTGTCATTCATATGTATATATGCTACATAGTTTGGACGTGCCACAAAGGAGCTACAACGAGCAATCAATTTCCTTTTTTGAACCAGTGTTCAACTATACGACTATTGATAGGTAGAAGATTCATTAAGCTCAATTAAATACCACAAATCATGTGTGCAAGTAAGGAACCACTGAAGGTTGAATTGCTATTGTGTTATTGTTGCTAGCTCTATGACTCCATCAATTCCCTGGTGGTTGATCAATTTCTCATATCTTAATCATAGCTTTCTGCATTTCCATGATTGCTTAGCGGTAGTTTCATCTATTCAAGAATACATGTTGTGCCATCTTTTACGAAAGTTGACGTGGTCGAGTTCAGCTTAGCCACATCGGTGCCAATTTAAAGCATAAGGCCAACAACAAATTGCCACGTGGCGGAAAAGACACACACGCAGCTGATCCCCGACTTACCACTTGTATGCTGCCTCCTCGGACGCTGGGTATAGCTCACCAATGCGCCCCCGACTTTCAACAAGTGTCTCCGCGAACCTCAACAGCAGACTCTTCGATAAGAGCCCACCCTCCTCGAGTGGTCCCCCATCATCCTCGAAGTGGTCCCGAAAATAACTGTCTCAGACAATGGTTGTATCCGGTGCATCCACGACACGTGCCGAGGAATATCTTCTATACGAACAGTAGGGCTGGGCTAGTCCAACCCTAGCCCGGCCCACCCATCTCTGATTTTTATAAATAGCATATCATTACTATTCACAAGGGTAAGCTTTCCAAATTCACTTTACACATAATATCACCTTCCATATCCCTGCTCGAATACTGACTTCAGTGTCGGAGGGTCTTCACCGGAGACACTTTCGGCTAGGCTCACGTGTGTTCCATCCTTACAGAATAGGACCCGACCAGCACTTATATACCCTTTGCTCAGACCTTGGGACGAATATTGGATAGTCTTACTCGGACTATACCTTTTCTCGGGGTAAAGTGTCCCACTTACAAAATCCGACCACATCATTTTGGCGCTAGGGGAAGGGCTCTGTTTAAAGCAAGTGAGAAAAATGGTTAACACTCGTGGAACTAGAACTGAGCTTGGGGATTCGAACAACCCCATGGCCGTGCAAGTTACCATCAACACCGTGGAGTAGCTTAATGCTCCATCTCACCTGTTTAAGCCCCCACTGAGGCTGTGGCCGGGTAAAACCTAGTCGTCTTAATGACTGACCAATTCAACGCACTCTTGCACGAGATCCGAGGGCGGGGGGACCCAAACCCTGCTCCGGCCGTTGCTGCAGAGGACTCTCACCTATCGAGGGAGGAGTTTCATCCCCCGCGCAGTGTTCGGACAGCCGACGCTAAGTGGGATGACGTTCTAATGCACGAGCGAGTTCTTACTGGAAGGGAATCTAAAAAAGAGAGACGGGCCCCACCCCCTCTGTTCGTGGAGGAAATGGAGGAGTCCTCCATGGGGGCCTTGTTGGGAAACCCGACCCGAAGTCAAAGAGAGAGCCTAGAGGAGATCTCCTAACAGGCGACTAAAATTCAGAGGTGGATCGACAAGGTCCATCGGGGGAAGTGACCCCGCGATGATATTGGTGAGCTATCACACCGAATGGAAGATCTTAATTGCTGACTCAAGGAGGTGTGGTATCGATCCGGGCAGGGTTCTGCCTAGAGGTACTTCATGCCCGATGAGGCCGACCCCCTCTGTCACGACCTCCAAAGGGCCACGGCACCTCGAGAAGTCAGGATTCCCACGGACTTGCCTCGATATGATGGGAAGGCCGACCCCAATAAGCACTTGATACAATTCGTGTAAGGACCCAATCTTTCACTCGTAAGTTCTATTATATATGCTTAAATATATGTGATTTACATGTTATATGCATCAATTATGAAATAATAGTGTCTTTCAAAATATGGTCGTTTTATTTACAACATGCTTCGATATAGGATTATCTTCTTGTCTTGGTTAACCATCCTTCCGTGAATAAAAATTTAAGAATAAACTATGTATGTATATATATACCTACACATGGCTATATATATATACACACACACACACATTAGATTAGGAATTTTCTCTATAATTCTTATAAATGTCATTTTCACCAAAATGTATCACTTTCACAAAATAATCTTGAAAATAATTATTTAAATTACTAAGACATAAGACCATATATTATTGAATTAGTTTCATACATACATATTTAGGGGAAAAATCCTAAAGAATGTATAAATTGCCTTTTCCTCCCCTAGAGATTATTTTCTTCCATTGTTTAAATAAAATATACAAGATACCTGAAATAACTCACAATTTCAGAAAATAAGGGGGCAGGGACATTTTCTTAGGCATATATATGTACATAAATTCAATACATGGTAGATATTAATCCTTAGGTCTCAATCTTCCACCAATCACTATCCATGTACACTTGTATAGACACTTGTATATACTTCTCTAGAATTATACCTACATGTATGGCCAAGAATCACTTAGACAACCACTAGGCACACATAGACCACCACTAAGCACCCTTAGACCTATTAGTTGGATATATTGAGTTGAAAAGAGAGCATGATTAGATTAAGACTTAATTCTATCTTAATCATATTTTTTCTATTCTTTAACACTAGTTATAAGTAGTTAAATGTGCAAGAAAATACAAAACACCACACACTCACACACACAAGCAGTCGGTCACACACACACCCTCATATCTCCTTCTTGTTTGTTCATTTCACTCCCAATTTCATCCTTTCTCCTTCTTGCACCCCTTAGTTTTCAAAACCTAGAAAAAAAGTGAAGAAAATCCTCTTAGAGAAGGTAGTGATTTCTCTCAAGACACGAGCTAGTGTTCTTATAGTATCAGCATATTGTCCCCTTATTAGGACATGGGATATAGCTACAAGTTGGTTACAATCCTACTCCTAAGGGATTTCATGATAGTTTCTCTAAATGCGTGTTGTGTGTTTATGAGTGATTGTGCTGGAAAATTGAGCATCCTGCTGGAGTTATACTGCTGGAAATTAGGGTTTATGCTTGTTTAGGATTTATAAATGTGTTTAGGGTTTATTCATGTGTTAGAAGTTACAAATTCAGTGTTTAAAGCTGAAAATTGCAGTTGTTCTCAAAACTGGAAATTCTGTTTTCAAAGTTGGAAATATTGTTCATAGCTAAAAAATCCATTTTTCAAGATTGGAAATTCGAATTTTACAAGCTGAAAATCTATTTTTACAAAACTGGAAATCCCAATGTTTAATTTTAGTATGTTTTAAGCTGAAATTTTAGTATTTTGCAAACTGAAAATGCTGTTCGCTATATGAAACGTGTAAGCTGAAAATTATGTTCTATGCTGAAATGTTGTGTAACGTGCTGAAAACCAGTTTGTATTATGCTGGAAATTGTGTTAGGTGTGCTGGAAAATGTGTGTATACGAGCCCAAAATGATAGGGATGGATGTCGTCGGGTTCGGCCGGGCAGCAACGGGCTTGCCAGTCTTAAAATCATTCTCAACTCTCCATCGTTGCCTAATCCCACCTTGCGTGGACGGAGTGTTCCATGTACTGAAGTGGATCATATAAATTCAGCATATGCCCAGGATATGACCACTGGAGTGTTTGGTTGGGATGGGAGTATTGGTTAGAATTGAGTTACGGCAAGGCGAGATAAGGTAGCCGCCCGTCGAGGTGAAAAACGGTAGAAATGAGTTGCAATTTATGATTCCTATGATCTGAAATTTATATGATTTATGTTGATGCAAGTATATGAAATTATGCACGTTCAAGTCACACACGCGCAACTTATGTGTTAAGTGAAATTGCTACTCAACATCATTGCTGACCTTATTAATATCTAATGTTTTCGCTGGACATGTGAACGAAGTTACCAACGAGGAGGATAGCAAGGGGCGGTTTGAAGCTTTTGGCTAGAAGAAGTCATAGACGAGTCTTTGTAGTTTTGTCATGTATTTAGGACTCTTATCATGTATTTGGTGTTTGTTATGTAATAAACGACTCTTATGAAAATTTTCATCTTTCTATAATAAAAGTATTCGTAACGTATTTCCATAACTAGCCAATAGTTTCTGGTCGTCACAATTCAAGCACGCCATGCGTGTCCATATGATTGATGATGACTTCGCGGCTAAGCTGCTGATCTCGACCTTCCAGAGCGTGGCCTCGCAGTGGTATGTTTGCCAAGCCCCCGGCTCAATCATGAGTTTCGCCGATTTGGCGATGAAGTTCGTCAACCATTTCTAGACGAAGAGCCTGGCCAAATTGCCCCTGTCCTACCTTCACAAGATCTAGCAGAAGGACAACGAGTCCTTGAGGGACTTTTTTGATTATTTCAGCACTGAGCTCCTCAAAGTGGAGAGCGTCCAGATGGACATTCTACTCGATGTGATAGTAGGAGCTATATGAAACCAATCACGCTCAGACCACCTGGCTAGGAAGAGCCCTGCCACTATTAAAAAAGTTATGTTCATTGCCTTAAAGCACATGAATGTGGAGGACATGGGGTACAAAAGGAAACTTGACGCCAGAGAAAAGAAGGATCACCGACGGGATAATGACCTCACCCCCTTGGTGATGTCGAGGAAAGAGATCTTCACTACGATCAATGCTAGTGACCCAATGGTCTTCTGAAGACCGAGGAAGATCCAAGACAAAGACGGAGCCCCTCCGAGGGGAAATAAGTACTGCGCCTTCTACAAACAGGTAGGCAACCATGATACCGAGGGGTGCTTCGCACTCAAGAAGGAGATTCAGTGCTTGATCTATACGGGCTACCCAGAGATCAAAAAATATATCAAGAAGAAAGGCCAGGGCCATAAAGGAGAGGGCAACTGCCTACATCGCTTCCCATCCTTCGTGGACGATAACTCCAGATCGCTAAGAAGGGAAAGATCTCATTCACCTCGAAGGGATCGTACTCCACCTACTCGGGCTGACAAGCAGCCGGTTGTGTAGGACAATCTCTCCACCCGTGGCATGATTCACACCATTACCAGGGGGCCTAGCTGTATGGACACAGAGCAGGAGGAAGCAGGTGGACCAAGCTCGATACCATATCAAGGAGTGTTACTACCACGAGAGATTGCAAGTCAACATAATATCCGAGGTAGCGATCTCCAGAGAGGAATCGCTGGAGTTCACCGATCGAGACCTCGAGCATATCCCGAAGACGGATGGCCTCCAAGAGATGCTAGACTATCCAATGGTCATCAACTTGGACGTGGCCAACTACTTCGTGGCTAAGACGCTGATCGATAATGGAAGTTCTGCCAATGTCATTTTTGTAGGCACTTTGGCGAAAATGGACTTGGGAAAGTACACACTCTCCCTCGTGCAAACCCCCCCATCATTTTTGGAGGATCCGAAGTGGTTCCCCTTGGCATGATCCAAGTCCCCACTTCGTTGGGAGAAGCTATGAGGAGGAAGACTTTGATGATCCCATACCTGATCGTCGATGCCCCGTTCGCCTACAACATCATTATAGGACACCCCGCCCTCATCGCGTTCAAAGCAATGGCATACACGTACCACCTGAAAATGAAATTTTTGACCATTGCTGGGGTGGGGCAGGTCACTTGTCGGATCTTAGGTGCATGGAAGTGCTACTCAATCTTCGTTGAGGGGAAGAGGACCGCGCCACCCCGATCGGTGGAAACTAAAGTGCCGTACATCGACATCCCCAAGTCCTCCGAGCTTGACTCAGCTAAGAGGAGGCAAATTAAGGAAGGAAAGATCACCCCAGCGAAAGAGTTCAAAGCCATCCAGCTCATCAAAGGAGATCCAACGAAGACTACCAGGATCGGAACCCACCTCGAACTATACAATGAAGTTACGTTGATCGAATTGCTTTGGTCAAATATCGATGTATTCACTTGGAAAGCCATAGATTTCCTGTGCATTGATCTTGAAGTTATCGTTCACCGCCTCAGCATGGATGCTTTGGTTAAGCCCATGAGGCAAAAGAAGAGAATTTTTTTGTGAAGAAAGAAATTGGATCATCGAAGAAGAGGTTAACAAACTACTCGACGCAGGATATATCGTTGAGATCCAGTTCACGGAATGGCTATGCAACGTGGTCATCGTGTTGAAAGCAGACGGCCGATGGACGATGTGCAACGGCTTCACCGACCTTAAAAAGGCCTGCCCGGAGGATCACTATCCCCTTCTTGGGGACTCAATGACGGGGTGCGAGTTGATGAGCAGAATTGATGCCTTCCAGGGCTACTACCAAATCCATGTAGCTGAGGAAGATAGGGGTGAGACATCCTTTGTTGTAGCAATGCTAACATATTGTTTCCTCGTGATGCCTTTCGGGCTGAAAATTGCTGGCACAACGTACCAAAGGCTCATCAACCTCATGTTCAAGAAGGAGATCAGCAAGACCGTCGAAGTATACGTGGATGATATGATTGTCCGAAGCAAGCGGTAGTCTGATCATCTGAGACACCTTGCTCGAACTTTCGAAATCTTGAGGAAGTATGGCTTGAAGCTAAACCCCAACAAGTGCGCATTCCAGGTCCGTGAAGGTAAGTTCCTCGGATACATAGTCAGCCACCGAGGGATCGAGGCCAATCCCGCAAAAATACGTGCTATCCTCAACATCGAGCCCCTAGCTCTGTGAAGGAAATCCACAGACTGGTGGGGAGAATAATCGTGCTTAATAGATTCATATCCCGCTCAGCAGATCAAAACCTTCCATTTTTGAAAGCTCTAAGGGTGGTGCCAAATTGGAAGTGGTCCAAGGTATGCCAGCGTACCTTGAACCCCCACTGTTGTCGAAGCTCATTCTGGGAAAGCCACTCTATGTCTACCTGGCAGTCTCCCCGAACGCCATCAGTTCGGTTATGGTCCACGTGGACGACATGGTCCACCGCCCTATCTATTACTTCAGCAAGCTCGTCCAAGGCCCTGAGTGGAGTTAAATGGAGATCAAAAGGTTAGCCCTTACCTTAGTCCACTCGCTCGTAAACTAAGACAGTATTTCCATGCCCACACCATCGTGGTTTTGATGAACAAATTATTGAGTTAAGTGTTGACTAAGCCCGACGTGTCTGATCGGCTGGTGAAGTGGACCATGGAACTTGGGGAATTTAACATTCAATTCCAACCCCGGACGGCTATCCACGCCCAGGTGTTGTCAGATTTTATCATTGAGATGATCACTAAAATGGAGAAGGGCTCGGGGATATCGTGGATCCTCATGGCCGATGGATCCCCCACGACCTCTGGAGGGGGAGCTAGAATTTATCTGCAGGACCAGCTAGGTAACGAGTTTGGCTTTGCCATTTGCCCCGAATTCCCGATTTACAACAAGGATGTAATTGAATTGAGGGATGAGCTAGGTAACGAAGCCCTGGCAGTAGGTATGAAGATAGCATTGGGCAAAAGGGTAGTTGAATTGAGTGCCCTGACTGACTCGCAATTGGTTGCCAAACAGGTTAATGGGAACTATGTCGCAAGGGAATCGTCAATGATGAAGTACCTCGATGAGGTCAACAAATTGAAAGAAATGTTCGCCAAGTTCGCACTCGAGCAAGTCCCACGGATGGAGAATGAGAGAACAGATTAGCTATCAAAGCTAGCGAGAGGGATAAAGGAAAGACGAATAACGGTGTTGAGCTCATCAGCGCCCCTGATCAGAACTGGGATAGCTCAGGATGTACTTGCCATTGAGCCCCCAGAGGAGTGGATCTCCGAGTTAGTTGCTTATTTGGAGGACGAAATTCTCCCCGAGGATCCCTTTCAAGCTAAGAAACTCTGACGACAAGCCTTCCATTACGCCCTAGATAGGCAGGGACTTCTGTTTAGGAAAAGCTTTGGCAGGCCTCCTCGATGATGTTTGAGCAAGCAGTAGGCGAATGAGGTAATCGAGGAAATACACCAAGGGTGCTGAGGAAACCATACTAGGCTGCGGTCCCTAGCCAAGAAAGTATCTCGAGCAGGATTCTTCTGGCCAACCCCCGTGCAGGATTGCTTCAACTTTGTCCACACGTACCGGACATGCCAGATGCACGAAAACCTCATCCACCAGCCTGCCGCTCAAATAGTGAATATGGAAATCTCCTGGCCCTTTGAACAATGGGGAATCGACATCCTCAGACCATTCCCTCGGGCCCTAGGTCAGAGAAAGTTTGTGATCGTCGTCGTAGAGTATTTCACAAAATGGGCCGAGGCGGAGGTCGTGGCCAAGATCACCGACTCGACCATCAGGATTTTCATCTGGAAAAATATCATCTGCTACTTCGGACTCCCAAGAGTTATTATCTCTGACAATGGGACCCAGTTCCAAAGCCATCGGGTGAGGGAGTGGTGCTTTAGCCTTAAGATCGAGTAGCGATTCACCTCAGTGGGGATTCCCCAAGCAAACGGTCAAGTTGAAGTCACCAATCGGAAGACTCTCCATGGACTCAAGACCGCCCTGGCACATGCTCGAGGTAATTGGGCTGACGAGCTCCCAGGCATGCTCTGGGCGTACCGAACCACCCCTCGGACCACGATAGGTGACACCCTTTGTGCGCTGGTCTACAGGTCCGACGCCGTCATATCGGGTCGCGCATTTCGATGAAATCGCCAATATAAAGGCTCGTTTGTTCGAGCTCGACTTCACCGAAGACAGGAGGCGAGCCGCCTCACGAAGAATGGAAACTTCAGGGCATCCACCGCCCGTGCCTGTGATGACCATGTTCGTCCTCAAACATTTTAGATCGGGGACCTGGTAACCAAGAAGGTGGAAGTTTCTCACCCAATAGGCAAGCTCGATCCCAAATAGGAGCCCCGTTCATAGTGATTAAAATTTGCAAGAACAATGTCTATCGCCAAGAGGACATGTCGGGAAAGGAACTCCCCCGACCATGGAACGCCGCGAATCTAAAAAGGTTCTATGTATAGAGATTCCTCTTGGTCAGATTCTAGGTAGGCAGCCTATCAATTATTTTGTCAAACCTTTTTACCCGATTGTATAGAATTTCCATTTTTGGATTTGGTTATTTCATCAAACCTTTCTTTACTCGGTGTTTTATTCGTGCATCTTAATGGCAAACTTTTCTTTACTCAATGTTTTCTTCGTGCATCTTAATGGCAAGGTTTTACCCATATATCAAGGTTTTAAATCGAACTATCTCAAAATTTTTGCACGATCGATCTCAAATTTTATTCATACGTCTTAATGGGAACTTCCTTTGCTCGATGTTTTCTTGATATACCTTAAATTTAATTATCCCAAACTTACGATCTCGATTTCAAATTACTTTTGAACACAAAAGAAAATGAAAATGAAACAAGTAGCGAATAAACTTCATTTAAAATAACAAGCTCTATCGGACTTACAAAAATGTGGGTGGGGGGGGGTTTCCATCGTCGGGCCACTGCTTGATTTCCTCGCCCCATGATTGGACTCGCCCAAGTCCAACGCGACTACATCATCAGGCTCCATGTCCGGGGAGAGAGGCCTACCTAGAAGTTTGTTCTCCTTGTTCTGGACTTGCTAATAAACAATCGACATTACCTCGGAGAACTCTGCGTTCTCGAAGTCAGGGAGTTGATCATCGCTGGTGTCTTTCTCCCAAGTGTCGGTCAGATGTATGCCGCACCCCTTCATCGAGAAATTCGAGGGTATCACCCCTCGAGATTTCAGTTGAGTGAATGCCTTGTCAAATCTTAGCTGAGCGTTGGTGGCCCAGCTAGCATACTAAAAGACTAGGCTATGGATGAAATGCTTTACGGCCCTCTTCTCGGCATTGGGGATCTCCAGCTAGAACTCAGCTTTGGCTTCCGCCTTCCCTTCCCGGCGACCCTTCTTCTACCCTCGGGCTGCCGCTTCCTCGGCCTTCTGCTTCAATCGACCAAGTTGATCCTCGAGCTCGGACTCCCTTGTCTTGAAATCAAGCTCGAGTTTGCTCGCTCTCTCTTGCAACTGGCGGGTTTTCCCCACTCCTCCTCGATCTCCCTCTGGGCGACCACATTCTTTTGTCTCTCCTCGTCGAGCTCTCGTTGATGGCTACTTCCTCGAACCTACATCTCGTACCTATCACAGCGATCTGGGCTGACCTCCAGTCGTCAGAGCACATTGAAGACGATGTTCTCCATGGAGACAAAGGTATCGCCTATCTGTTGGACGAGCTTCCTATCATCGAGATCGGTGAGCACCTGCTGGTTGGCCTTGAAAATGTTGCTTCTCTAGCAAAGCATGTTCAGCTTGGGGAACTCTCCGATCAGGACCCTACGGTCGGATAAGTCATCGCGTCGAGGACCAAATTGGGGTTTGACCACCCTGTTGAAGTTCATTACCTCCAGTTCTTCAGAGGTGTACCGGACCCATCCGCGGTCCGTTTTCCCTTATCCTTGCTTATTGGAGCAGCCTTGCCCAAAGCGGGCCCCTCCGATCGGTACCTCTTCGGATTCGAAGAAGCATCGGGTGCCTTCCTCTTTCTTACATGCTGAGGAGTGTCCTTCTCAACCTTGATCGGCTTTGCCTGGGCTGGTGCTGGATCCCTCCTTTCTAATAGAGGGTTCGACGAGGACAATCCTGCTCGAGCGTCGACAGGTATCTCTATGTCGGTAGCCACTCTGCTCTCCTCCGGGGGGGAAATGGGCGCCTCTTTGAACTGGATACCTGTAAGCAAGTGGAATTCGATTAGATCTTTATCCAACTTTAAAAAAAAAAACCAAACAAATAAAACATAACAAGCTGAAAAACTCGATTAGGGAGATACCGAAAGCTACGCTTTTCGTTTCTAGGTGGGCCGGGGAGAGCCCGGCCTTTACTAGAAATCTCTCTCCGATCAAAACAATCAAGCACATGAGCCCCTGACTTCTATGCTCGAGGGCCTATTCCCTTGTCCAACTTGCTATCTGAGCCCAGCTAAGGACAACTTAGCCGCGGTATTATGCAGACGCCTTACCAGCCACCCTTGGTCGGAATGGACGAAACACCATCTTTGTTTCCAGTTACTGTCGTACGACGAGGCGGTATCGATAATCTTTTTTCCGTTCCTCGTACTGATGAAGAAACAGTTAAACTCGTCATCGGGGGAAGACCGAATAGAGTGATTTATTTGGAATAGGTCGGAAAAGTTGGCTAGGGAGGGGTTGTGGCCGGTACTGAGGTAAAAAACCACAAAGGCACAGATCGAAGCGTAAGAATTTAGCATGGGCTAGATTGGGCTGATGTTCTAATGGTTCAAAATTGAAGAAATGAAAGGGGGGATGGGAAATCGAAGCCCGTTCTCGATGTGGGTGTAGTGTATGGGGATGCATCCCTGAGGCGGTTCGATTAAGGAATCTTCTCTGATCGGTTATATCACACTGAAAGGTCCATGGAGGTAGTGACCCATTACCTTCTCCACATCCCAATTGGAGTTGCGGCAATGATGTTGCCCCAGCTCACCTATGTATGATTCCCCGCTATGCCTCTTCCTCCTCGACCACCTCTCTCCATAATGGAATCGACAAGTCTGATGGTTCACCCGCCATAATGAGTTCATTTCTCTCCTCGGCGAATGCTTGTCGCCTCGTTTACTCCACTTTGCTCGTGCTCTTGTCGACCATCTCTCTCCATAATGGAATCGACAAGTCTGATGGTTTGCTAGTGCTTGCTTCACCAAGGCATCGAGAAGATACCCTAACCTCTACCTCTACCTCGAATGAAACCTCCGGATCCAAAGATGATAAATCTAAATCACTCAACGATTCCTCGGATTGAGATCCCATCACCCTATTTTGCCTATCACTACTACCCTCAGATACACTCATGGTTATCTAAGGAACTGTTAACAGAAACGAAATGCAAAAATGGAAAGAAAGCAAGGAAGAGGAGTACCTAGGTTTTGTCTAGTCGGAGTGAGTGTTTGGATGCTCGAATGGTTTCCAGTATCCTCGGTGCTCTCAAGCTTATGCTCAAAACGATCTCTTAGCTCGAAGTTAAAATGGAGTGCAAAAGACTGTGACCGGGGCCCCCATTTATAGAACGGTAAAACCGCTCATCGAGAAGTCCAACTGTAGCACGCAATCATTACCAACGGTCAAAATTTTGAATTTACCACCAAATCCATGGTAGAAGAATTTTGAATTGAATCTTCTCGAGTTCACTGCCTACCCGATTCCTAAAGCATCCGTGCAGCCGTGAAGTGGTGGGACTAATGACGTGGCCAAGTCCGGCCTAGCCACGTCGGTGATAGCTCAAAGCATAAGACCAACAACGGATTGCCACATAGCGGGAAAGTCACACACATGGCTGATCCCCGACTTGCCACTTGTGTGCTGCCTCCTCGGATGCCGGGTATAGCTCACCAATGTGCCCCCGGCTTTCAACAAGTGTCTCCGTGAACCTCTATAGCAGACTCTTCGATAAGGGCCCACCCTCCTTAGGTGGTCCCCCATCATCCTTGAAGTGGTCCCAAAAATAACCGTCTTTGACAATGGTTGTACCCGACACATCCACGACATGTGTCGGGGAATATCCTCTGTATGAATAGTAGGGCTGGGCTGATCCAACCCTAATCCGGCCCACTCGTCTCTGATTTCTATAAATAGCATATCATTACTGTTCACAAGGGTAAGCTTTCCAAACTCAGTTTATGCATAATATCTCCTTCTATATACCTACTCGAATACTGACTTGAGCGTTCGAGGGTCTTCACTGGAGACACTTCTAGTTAGGCTCACGTGTGTTCCATCCTTGCAGAATAGGACCTGACCATCGCTCATATACCCTTTGCTCCGACCTATGGACAAATATTGGACGGTCTTACTTAGACTATACTTTTTCTCGGGGTGAATTGTCCCATGTACAAAATCCGACCACATCAAAAGTGGTTACCATCATTGTACTTTGTGCTATGACTCGTTGCAGCATGTGTGATTTTCTTTTATCAGCATGTTAGTTGTGTAAATTTGTTCTATAATTGGTTTTTTTCTTTGTTCTGTAAATTTGTTGTTGTTTGTTCTCTTTTATGTCCCCAATTTGCTGCTCCTACTGTAATTCCTTTTGCGTTGTGTTTGTTCAAGGGTTCACGTTTGTGTTTCATAGATTTATAAGTTGAGAGCTGAGATTAAAGCCTGACAGAAAGAAATCTGAGATTTTACCATTTTTCATAGTGCATTTGTAATGTTATTTTCTGTACTATCATTAGAAATTATGCACAGTAATATATTTTTTTAGTGTCTAACATCTCCTATTTTCTCTCTTAGTTTGTAATTAACATAAAGGAAAAGCTAAAACAATTTAAGAATAATTGTTTAAAAAATTTATTATGGAAGTGTTCTAGCATGTATGGATGATATTATCCAAGTCTATTAATAACTTACCAAAAAACACTAGGTGAGCGATTTAGTCATGTTTCAATTATTTTATCATCTCATTACCATCGATAGAATTTCAGAGAAACTTTCTAGCGTTTTAAGCTACGGTATTTTTCATACAATAAGATTTTGAGGTATTTGTTTAACCCCATGTCCGATGTAGGAAATTTGATATTGCCAGTCTCTGTGCGAATTCAAACTTGTGTGGGGGTACTTCGTGAGGTCGGGCTTCTACTTGTGTCCTTGTCTGACTATTTGAGTTTTTATATTAATGCTAACTTGGTACTGGAGTAGTATTTAGGGTCAATAAATTTCTTGCTAACTTTTAGTACAATATTGACTTGGATGAGTTAATGACCTGACTGGATATTTCAATTATTTGCCTACAACCTGTCGATTGGGAGTAGCCCTTGATGCCAATTATTATGACAAAACATGCCCTCTAGTTGAAACCATCAACTTCCAAGCTATTTGTACAGATTTCAAAAAAGAAATTTGAGATTTGAAACCATGGTTAGATACTAGGAAGAAACGTCAATTCAATGTGGGCTGCCCCTTTTTAAGTGTGTATATACTACCTTAATACGCCCGATGGGCACGGACTCTTCTATTTTTTACATTGTCAAATGGAATTTTGTTACATAATCTCTAATGAAGAATCAAGTGATTTGTATCTTTTGTCATAACATGTAGGTTTAGCTGCACATTGATTTCAGTGGGGTGTGAAGCTGGTGTGGAGCTTGCTTTTGAGGATGTTGGTGCCTATTCGGGAATTGTCAACGAAAAGGTGATTTTCTTTTCAATTATAGTTTCATTGTGAATATGTGATTCATGTGCATGGGTTGTTTGTTTATGTCTGTGCAACAATTGATTTATTTCCTTGATTTTAATTGATCCCTTGTTTTGCACATTAATATTGCAAACCTTTTTGGTTGTTAATTATGGGCATTCACAATGTTGGTTACTTTTCTGGTTAGGACCTTTCAAAACTGTTTGAGAATCATTTAATATTATCTTGATGCTTCTAACCATCATACTTTGATTTTAAATTTATGACAAAAAATATGCATATTACTAACAAATTTTAAGTGGCAATGACCAAATTATTATTAATATTACAAATATGTATAAAGTAAAAATAAATTTATTTCATTACATTAGTATTTTTTTATAAATTTAATTATTAAAGAGAGAACGCTTAAATAGGAGAGACTCGGGTTGTGAATATAATTAGAACTTTAAGTTGGAGAATTAAAGTAGGAAAAAAAATATAAGTACAATATCACTATCTTTAAATAATTATTTGTAGGAATTTTTTAGTTTTAGTTTTCTTAATTTGTTATATATGGTGATTTTATAATAATAATAATAATAATAATAATAATAATAATAATAAATTTAGAGCTAATATGTGTAGAACTAGGAGAGGAGTTTAAAAAAAATTGAAAATCGTTTGTGTGTATGTGTGTGTGTGTGTGTGTGACAAAGAGAGGGGGAGATTAGAGAATATGCATGCATTCTATATAGTTTGCTTATGTTTCTATAGATGTTGTGGCACCCCTCCCGCTAGGATCTTCCTATACGGTTGGAGACCACTGACGATCGCATTGAGCACAAATTTTGAAATTCATACCCAGTACGAACGCCTAACTTAACAATACGCAGTGGAGGTAGAGTAAAATATGCAACATGGATAATCTATATAACTATGTTTAGTACAAAAAAGTAGCGCAACCGAGTACAACATCAAAATAGCCAACTAGTGGCATCAAGTAGCAAACTACAGATTATATAGCAAGACAAAGTGAAATGAAGTTTTAATATAACAACTGGAGGAGCGGCAACCATCCTATGCATGCCCATTATTCTGATTCTGGGGCAATGAACAAAACGAAACGAGGGGTTAAGTCCAAATGACTTAGTGAGGCCACATATAGATAGATATATATTTGACTGAAAATGAGACTCAAAACAGTTAAACCATAATAAAGTGCACGTAGTGTGAAATGTAACTTGATAATAATAACTGAACTGAGTAATACGGACAGTGAGCCCAAGACGGAGTCTCCAACCTTATGACTACCCAAAACAGATAAATCATAATAGAAACCCTTATGCCTCCCTTGTCGAGAAGCCACCTCGACACTAAACAAGATGGAGATGTATCACGTGTCTGTACAATACATCGTTTCAATCCCTACTACAGTCATCCTCCGGCTGTACGTAGAAATTGGTTTCACGGAATGGTATTATATAAAAGGTTCCATCGACGGTCCGTTCCGCTCGATAAAATTCCTCTTATAAGTACCTGTGCCCAAACTTCCCAAGGGTGTCCCCAAGGGTAAACGAAAATATAACGGAACAGACATGGTTCACAACTTGTCAACAAAGCAATAACTTATTTTTACACCCGGGATACATAGAAATATAATTAAAATATGATATCCTAAAGGTGTCAAAAATCATTTCGGGAGAGATACAACTGGCAATATCAGAGAATGCAATATTTTGAAATAACTTGTCTTATATGTATGGAAAACATTTTCCAAAAGATTTGATAGTATAAATTCAATACGGTAGGCTATACGAATAATATTTATATCATATAGTTCAAAGCCCCAAAAAGGAATTGACAAAGCACTCACCTTAGGAGTTTATCAAGTTTATAGATTTGTTTCGGCTAGATCACTTGAGTTCCTCCTTCAAGAGTATGTGAGGG
Source organism: Petrea volubilis (assembly GCA_026212405.1). NCBI lineage: Eukaryota > Viridiplantae > Streptophyta > Magnoliopsida > Lamiales > Verbenaceae > Petrea > Petrea volubilis. The sequence goes on along the minus strand of CM047884.1, from coordinate 3,599,097 downwards.
AAATAAGGGAGTATATGGAAGGCTAATAGGTATATATGTATAAAAAAGGAAGGTTTTATGGATGTATGTATATGTGGGGAAGATATGCTATATATAGGGAGTGTTTGGTGTGTTGAGAGTGGAGTGAGTGTGGGTGGGTGTTTTTAGGCGGGATTTTGTGTTGCATTTGTGTTTGTGTTGTGTGATGGAAATGAAGATCACCCCCCTCCTATTTATAGTTGTTGGCCAAGAAACAAGATTATTTTATTAGGTTTTATCTTGTTAATTAATGTGATCTTCCAACTAGGCTTATCATTATTATGTTCACATCTAAGTGTGGTTGTAAGTTACACAAGTGTTACCCTAAATAATATGAGTTGTACCCTAAATTATATTATGTGTGATCCTAAAATGATGATTCAAGCCCTAAACTCATTAGAATGCTCCAAGTATAAGATTTGCTAGATTCACCAAATAAATGTAGGAAGATATTTTAATAAAATATTAACACAAAATCAAATAAAATCTGATTTTTATTGTCCTAATCTTATAAAATCTGAAATCATATTTTTATTTCATTAAAAATTCGAATTTGTACTTATTTAAAAATTCGAATTTGAACAAAAGATTTCAAAAATTGTGTTGGAATGTCAAATTCATTTGAAATTTGGAAAATCATGTAATTATCACCTCACACAATTCACATATAAAAGAAGGATCATACAAAACATGAAATATTAGAAGCATGCGTGTATATTATAAGAATCAGTTTATATCGTTGTTAGACCAAAATCGGGATGTCACAGATGCTTTGATACGTAAATTATAATACTACCAGCTAAATAAGTGTATATAACTATATATATTTATATATGTATGCGTATATATGTATCCCAACAAAAAAACTCACTAATCTGTTGGTTGGATGCTCACAATTTAACAAAAAAAATCAACCCACAAGGTCTGGGTTGGGTATAGGCCTAATATGAATTTTCTGGGTAATAGTTGGGGTTGGGCGCATAAATACCCGCCTAGTGACATGCCTACTTCCAGCTCCATGAGAATAGGGATTAAGACAATGTAAATACACTTACTGTGAAACCCTGATCTTTTTATGAGATGTATTATTATTATTATTATTATTATTATTATTATTATTATTATTCTATGAACCAATGTTGTTATTAATTACTACTACTATGATTATTTTTTAGGATTATTACTTCATTATTATTATATTATTCATATTGATTATTATTATTACTACTATTATTATTTTGGAATGCTATTATTAATATTATTATTTGAAAATCCTATTGTGATTAGGCTTACTATTATTATTAGTATGATGATGATTATATTTTTATCATCATCATCATCATCATAATCATACTTTACTATTAATATGATTACGGCTGCCATTGCTACTATTTTATTATTATCGTTATTATTATTATTATTATTAGTATTATTATTATTATTAGGACTTGTGCTTTTTATTAATATTGCCATTATTTCTTTTAACATTGATTATTGTTATTATGATTATTATTAGTCATGCCGATTATTATTTCATTATATCATTATTATTGCTAATATTATGAATATTAGTTAAATACTTCTGAGTTTAGGATTATTGGGCCATCCTGTTAGGCTTAGGATTATTGGACTAATCCTATTAGATTTAGAAACTACTGGCTCAGCTTATTAGGTTTTAGGAATTATTCATGAATTATAAATCCTATAGTATATCAACTTAGGAATAATCATTATATTTAATTGGAGATTTAGGGTTAAATACTCACAATATAATATATATATATAGGCATTAGAATTATAGACGAGAGGGAGTAGTCGAGAGGGAGCGGCAGCAACAGACGGCACCCATAAAAGTGATTCCTTGATATTGACACTCGGATAAGAGGTCACTTTGCCGGGTAAGTAATTAACCTTGCTCAAGTCCTAATTGATAATACTCATGTAGGCCTTAGGATAGTACAAGGACAAACTAGATAACTTGAATTTGGATGGAAACATGATCAACCAATCGCCTTTTGATTCAAGATTGCAATGATTACACATTCATCCACATACACACACTTATTTAAATTGGATGGTGCACTATAGGAGCATTCACGTACACATACAAACATAGGCATACACAAAAGGTTGTTAATGTGTGTTTTAATTTGCATCATACATTGTAGTGTGCAAATTTCACCTTTTGGTGTGTGTAGAATAGAAAACAAAGGTCGTGTTTTAGATTGTTTTGTTTAATAATAGACTTGTACATATTGCTTTAAGGGTTTGGACAATAAGTTTTTTAGATTGTTTTGTATAATCATAGACTTGTACATATTGCTTTAAGGATTGGACATTTAATTGGAGTATACGTATGACACAAACACACAATTAAGGTGTTAATGTATTATTTTGTTCATTGTAATGATTACCAAATTGTGTGTGTAATTTTCACCTTTTGGTGTGTGTGGAATAAGAAGCTGAGTTCCTTTTATATAGTATATGTATATATATTATATGAGGGTTGGTTATCTAGGGTTATATGTACGTATATATATGTATGTATGTATCTATATGCTCTCGTAATAGTAGTATAATATTAGCTTAGTAATAGTTACCCTATTTGATTTCTATAATTTGGATAGTAAGAAAAAAAATAAATAAATAGATAATAGAGAGAGAGATTAGGGTTAGGTTTTCATGAGGTTCTGCAATTATGAATTTTATACGATTATGTAGCAATAGCTTAATATCCATATCTTATATGTTTAGATTCAGCCGATCGGGATTAGATTGATTTTTGATGTGGTCAAGGGTTTGACAAATTATGGAGTGATTGATTGAGGTAAGTGGTCTCTCCCTCTATTGGTTTTTATAAAAATATGTTTTTCTTAAATTTATGCTTTCGTTGAAAAAGTGATTTCCATAAATAAAAAGTGGATTTGAGCATGCTATTTTATGCATTTTCTATATGAAAAGCTAAAATTGTTTTGTGTTGTGCTGTATGTGTAACGCCCCGTAACTCTAGTTAATTATGAAAACATCTATCTATAACCATCTCACAAAAACATGCCATTTTATAGCGTGATGAAACCAAACACACGTACTTATATTCCAAAAGATGAGTTTACAAACTCGTTTATTACATATACACAAACTAAACCACAAAGTTTTTAGCACAACGCATACATAACTAACTAAAGCCTCGAAGGGCCCTCCTAAGTCTTCCTCGTTCCTATTTCCTGTGTCTCAAATCTGGCTAAAATCATAATAGAAAGCAACGTCAACATATACACATGTTGAGTAGACATTTACATAGACATGAGGTGATCGTGTGAAATTGCATATTGTCATAAAAGCACATAAAAACCACACATAAAACCATAGAAATTTCAGTTCTGATCAATCACATAAATTTCAGCTCACAAGAGCATCCACAATCCAACACATTGTTACCATTTTCCACCTCGATGGGCTGGCTACCTTCTCGCCATGCCGTAATGCAATCACAATATGTGCACCAATTCCAACCAATCTTGGTGCCCAACCAAACACACCGGTGGTCATACCTCGAGCATATGCCGAATTCCTACGACCCACAACCAATACATGGAAACACTCCGTCCATGCAAGATGGGAATAGGCATGGATGGCGAGAACTGTTTTAAGACCGGCAAGCCCATTGCCGCCCCGCCGAACCTCTAGCCCCATCACACCGAAATCATATAGGGACCCTTATACACATATTTCAATACATTTGAATCACAAATTCATCACAATAATAAACTGTTCAGCTCAAATTTAACACAAAGCACCAAATCACAGTTTTGCGACATCGGCATTTACCACTTCGAACTGAAATTTCTAGCTTTCAAACTACTAATTTTCCAATTTAAAACCAACTGGAAATTCACATATACATTCCCACAGGTTGTGAAATAGACTTTTAGTTGTTAAAAGTTTGAATTTCCAGCTTACAAGATCTGGAATTTTCAGACTGCGACGCGAAACGTTTTAACGCGCAACACTGAAATTTTTCAGCTTTTGTAACCCAAAACCTCCCTCTTTTAAAAACCTGTTTCTCCAACTTATTCTACACTGAATTACAGTTTACAACCAGGTTTTCACTTGAGAATTTTCGGATTTTTTTCACCTTTGCAAAAACTAAACTTTTCAGCTTAAAAACATATCTTTTGCATGAATGTAATTCCAGCTATGCACAACTTGAATTTTCAGCTTGGGACCTCTTAAAATTCTAGCTTCTAACACATATATAAGACTCTAACAAGGTATAAAACATGATAACAAAGAATTCAAGCATATTTGCCAACAACTTTCAACATGCTTATTCAAGAATTTAACCAAACATGATCATAGAAACATCATGAGCATCGTATTCCATATATAACCAACATATCTTGAAATCCCTTAGACCCAGATAGGAAACCAACTTGTGGTGACCTCCTAGGTCTTATAGGGGAGATTAACATGCCAATAGATTGATAAAAACCTAACCCTAGCTCATGCCATAGGCAATTTCTACCTTGATAGTCTTTCTTGTCTTGTAGGGGTTTCTTTCTTGCCTTGTAGGATTTGAAGAAGGGAAAGTGTGTGGGTTGGGAGATGGTTTGAAGAGGTGAAAGAGTGTAGGGAAAAGTGAAAGAACAAGAAAGAAATGGAGGGGGTAGTGGCCGATTTTTAGGGGTGTGTGTATGGTGATTTTTTGTGTTTTTTTCTAAGTAGAAGACATAGAAGATTAGTATGAAGTCATTTTCCAATTAATGCACTAATGGCCAAGTATAGAGTCTAACAAGCTTAAGTGGAACTCTACCTTAACATGAGCCAAGCATGTGTTTTCTTGCATCTAGAAGGTATTGGCCAAGTGTGTAAATACATTGTATCTAGCAACTCTAGCAAACTTGGAGGGAAGACTTAACATACACCAAGTATTTAACATTTAACAATTTTGTCTCCCAAAATCCCCCAAAATTCGTCCACCCCTCTTTTAAAATCTGAAAATGTAGGTTATTTTCTGTTTATAATATAAAATTATGGAAAGAAATGGAAAGAAATAATATCTAGGGGTAGAAAATACAATTTACTCATTTCTTAGGGGTTTTAGGGCATAGAATCCGAAAATTCATAATTAATTTAGAAAAATTCCAAATTATGAAATTTAATCTTTATAAGTCTGAAATTATATGTATATTTACCAGAATTTAAAAATGTTTTAGTTATATTTTCGAAAATTGCAATTAGAACATAGAAAGTTCAAAAATTGTGTTCGAATGTCAAACTCGTCTAAAATTTGGAAAATCATGTAATTTATTAAAAATTGCATCTTCTCCATATAAAAGTCTAGAATACTATTTATATTATTTTTGAAAACTAATGAGTATTTAATAGATGAATTTTCCAAGAATGGAAATCAAATTCGAAAATTAGTACTTACCGTTCAAATTGTACATTAATCTCAAAATCAAACTAAAATGTGAAAATAACAAGTATAAAACATCTCCAAGAATATAAGATTTCATATCAATTATTTAAATATTAAGGAATACCGGGTCATTACATCCCCCTCCTTGAAAGGAATTCGTCCTCGAAATTCAGCTTGCTAGTTAAAAGAAATGTGGATATTTGTCCATCATGTATTCTAGTTTCTCCCATGTAGTTTCCTCGA
>CM047884.1:3577824-3592914 GCA_026212405.1 Petrea volubilis | reverse complement strand
AAAATACGTGCTATCCTCAACATCGAGCCCCTAGCTATGTGAAGGAAATCCACAGACTGGTGGGGAGAATAATCGTGCTTAATAGATTCATATCCCGCTCAGCAGATCAAAACCTTCCATTTTGAAAGCTCTAAGGGTGGTGCCAAATTGGAAGTGGTCCAAGGTATGCCAGCGTACCTTGAACCCCCACTGTTGTCGAAGCTCATTCTGGGAAAGCCACTCTATGTCTACCTGGCAGTCTCCCCGAACGCCATCAGTCGGTTATGGTCCACGTGGACGACATGGTCCACCCCCTATCTATTACTTCAGCAAGCTCGTCAAGGCCTGAGTGGAGTTAAATGGAGATCAAAAGGTTAGCCCTTACCTTAGTCCACTCGCTCGTAAACTAAGACAGTATTTCCATGCCCACACCATCGTGGTTTTGATGAACAAATTATTGAGTTAAGTGTTGACTAAGCCCGACGTGTCTGATCGGCTGGTGAAGTGGACCATGGAACTTGGGGAATTAACATTCAATTCCAACCCCGGACGGCTATCCACGCCCAGGTGTTGTCAGATTTTATCATTGAGATGATCACTAAAATGGAGAAGGGCTCGGGGATATCGTGGATCCTCATGGCCGATGGATCCCCCACGACCCTCTGGAGGGGGAGCTAGAATTTATCTGCAGGACCAGCTAGGTAACGAGTTTGGCTTTGCCATTTGCCCCGAATTCCCGATTTACAACAAGGATGTAATTGAATTGAGGGATGAGCTAGGTAACGAAGCCCTGGCAGAGGTATGAAGATAGCATTGGGCAAAAGGGTAGTTGAATTGAGTGCCCTGACTGACTCGCAATTGGTTGCCAAACAGGTTAATGGGAACTATGTTGCAAGGGAATCGTCAATGATGAAGTACCTCGATGAGGTCAACAAATTGAAAGAATGTTCGCCAAGTTCGCACTCGAGCAGTCCCACGGATGGAGAATGACGAGAACAGATTAGCTATCAAAGCTAGCTGAGAGGGATAAAGGAAAGACGAATAACGGTGTTGAGGCCATCAGCGCCCCTGATCAGAACTGGATAGCCAGGATGTACTTGCCATTGAGCCCCCAGAGGAGTGGATCTCCGAGTTAGTCGCTTATTTGGAGGACGAAATTCTCCCCGAGGATCCCTTTCAAGCTAAGAAACTCTGACGACAAGCCTTCCATTACGCCCTAGATAGGCAGGGACTTCTGTTTAGGAAAAGCTTTGGCAGGCCTCCTCGATGATGTTTGAGCAAGCAGTAGGCGGAATGAGGTAATCGAGGAAATACACCAAGGGTGCTGAGGAACCATACTAGGCTGCGGTCCCTAGCCAAGAAAGTATCTCGAGCAGGATTCTTCTGGCCAACCCCCGTGCAGGATTGCTTCAACTTTGTCCACACGTACCGGACATGCCAGATGCACGAAAACCTCATCCACCAGCCTGCCGCTCAAATAGTGAATATGGAAATCTCCTGGCCCTTTGAACAATGGGGAATCGACATCCTCAGACCATTCCCTCGGGCCCTAGGTCAGAGAAAGTTTGTGATCGTCGTCGTAGAGTATTTCACAAAATGGGCCGAGGCGGAGGTCGTGGCCAAAGATCACCGACTCGACCATCAGGATTTTCATCTGGAAAAATATCATCTGCTACTTCGGACTCCCAAGAGTTATTATCTCTGACAATGGGACCCAGTTCCAGAGCCATCGGGTGAGGGAGTGGTGCTTTAGCCTTAAGATCGAGTAGCGATTCACCTCAGTGGGGATTCCCCAAGCAAACGGTCAAGTTGAAGTCACCAATCGAAGACTCTCCATGGACTCAAGACCGCCCTGGCACATGCTCGAGGTAATTGGGCTGACGAGCTCCCAGGCATGCTCTGGGCGTACCGAACCACCCCTCGGACCACGATAGGTGACACCCTTTGTGCGCTGGTCTACAGGTCCGACGCCGTCATATCGGGTCGCGCATTTCGATGAAATCGCCAATATAAAGGCTCGTTTGTTCGAGCTCGACTTCACCGAAGACAGGAGGCGAGCCGCCTCACGAAGAATGGAAACTTCAGGGCATCCACCGCCCGTGCCTGTGATGACCATGTTCGTCCTCAAACATTTTAGATCGGGGACCTGGTAACCAAGAAGGTGGAAGTTTCTCACCCAATAGGCAAGCTCGATCCCAAATAGGAGCCCCGTTCATAGTGATTAAATTTGCAAGAACAATGTCTATCGCCAAGAGGACATGTCGGGAAAGGAACTCCCCCGACCATGGAACGCCGCGAATCTAAAAAGGTTCTATGTATAGAGATTCCTCTTGGTCAGATTCTAGGTAGGCAGCCTATCAATTATTTTGTCAAACCTTTTTACCCGATTGTATAGAATTTCCATTTTTGGATTTGGTTATTTCATCAAACTTTCTTTACTCGGTGTTTTATTCGTGCATCTTAATGGCAAACTTTTCTTTACTAAATGTTTTCTTCGTGCATCTTAATGGCAAGGTTTTACCCATATATCAAGGTTTTAAATCGAACTATCTCAAAATTTTTGCACGATCGATCTCAAATTTTATTCATACGTCTTAATGGGAACTTCCTTTGCTCGATGTTTTCTTGATATACCTTAAATTTAATTATCCCAAACTTACGATCTCGATTTCAAACTACTTTTGAACACAAAAGAAAATGAAAATGAAACAAGTAGCGAATAAACTTCATTTAAAATAACAAGCTCTATCGGACTTACAAAAATGTGGGTGGGGGGGGGGGGTTTCCATCGTCGGGCCACTGCTTGATTTCCTCGCCCCATGATTGGACTCGCCCAAGTCCAACGTGACTACATCATCAGGCTCCATGTCCGGGGAGAGAGGCCTACCTAGAAGCTTGTTCTCCTTGTTCTGGACTTGCTAATAAACAATCGACATTACCTCGGAGAACTCTGCGTTCTCGAAGTCAGGGAGTTGATCATCGCTGGTGTCTTTCTCCCAAGTGTCGGTCAGATGTATGCCGCACCCCTTCATCGAGAAATTCGAGGGTATCACCCCTCGAGATTTCAGTTGAGTGAATGCCTTGTCAAATCTTAGCTGAGCGTTGGTGGCCCAGCTAGCATACTAAAAGACTAGGCTATGGATGAAATGCTTTACGGCCCTCTTCTCGGCATTGGGGATCTCCAGCTAGAACTCAGCTTTGGCTTCCGCCTTCCCTTCCCGGCGACCCTTCTTCTACCCTCGGGCTGCCGCTTCCTCGCCTTCTGCTTCAATCGACCAAGTTGATCCTCGAGCTCGGACTCCCTTGTCTTGAAATCAAGCTCGAGTTTGCTCGCTCTCTCTTGCAACTGGCGGGTTTTCCCCACTCCTCCTCGATCTCCCTCTGGGCGACCACATTCTTTTGTCTCTCCTCGTCGAGCTCTCGTTGATGGCTACTTCCTCGAACCTACATCTTGTACCTATCACAGCGATCTGGGCTGACCTCCAGTCGTCAGAGCACATTGAAGACGATGTTCTCCATGGAGACAAAGGTATCGCCTATCTGTTGGACGAGCTTCCTATCATCGAGATCGGTGAGCACCTGCTGGTTGGCCTTGAAAATGTTGCTTCTCTAGCAAAGCATGTTCAGCTTGGGGAACTCTCCGATCAGGACCCTACGGTCGGATAAGTCATCGCGTCGAGGACCAAATTGGGGTTTGACCACCCTGTTGAAGTTCATTACCTCCAGTTCTTCAGAGGTGTACCCGGACCCATCCGCGGTCCGTTTTCCCTTATCCTTGCTTATTGGAGCAGCCTTGCCCAAAGCGGGCCCCTCCGATCGGTACCTCTTCGGATTCGAAGAAGCATCGGGTGCCTTCCTCTTTCTTACATGCTGAGGAGTGTCCTTCTCAACCTTGATCGGCTTTGCCTGGGCTGGTGCTGGATCCCTCCTTTCTAATAGAGGGTTCGACGAGGACAATCCTGCTCGAGCGTCGACAGGTATCTCTATGTCGGTAGCCACTCTGCTCTCCTCCGGGGGGGAGATGGGCGCCTCTTTGAACTGGATACCTGTAAGCAAGTGGAATTCGATTAGATCTTTATCCAACTTTAAAAAAAAAAACCAAACAAATAAAACATAACAAGCTGAAAAACTCGATTAGGGAGATACCGAAAGCTACGCTTTTCGTTTCTAGGTGGGCCGGGGAGAGCCCGGCCTTTACTAGAAATCTCTCTCCGATCAAAACAATCAAGCACATGAGCCCCTGACTTCTATGCTCGAGGGCCTATTCCCTTGTCCAACTTGCTATCCGAGCCCAGCTGAGGACAACTTAGCCGCGGTATTATGCAGACGCCTTACCAGCCACCCTTGGTCGGAATGGACGAAACACCATCTTTGTTTCCAGTTACTGTCGTACGACGAGGCGGTGTCGATAATCTTTTTTCCGTTCCTCGTACTGATGAAGAAACAGTTAAACTCGTCATCGGGGGAAGACCGAATAGAGTGATTTATTTGGAATAGGTCGGAAAAGTTGGCTAGGGAGGGGTTGTGGCCGGTACTGAGGTAAAAAACCACAAAGGCACAGATCGAAGCGTAAGAATTTAGCATGGGCTAGATTGGGCTGATGTTCTAATGGTTCAAAATTGAAGAAATGAAAGGGGGGATGGGAAATCGAAGCCCGTTCTCGATGTGGGTGTAGTGTATGGGGATGCATCCCTGAGGCGGTTCGATTAAGGAATCTTCTCTGATCGGTTATATCACACTGAAAGGTCCATGGAGGTAGTGACCCATTACCTTCTCCACATCCCAATTGGAGTTGCGGCAATGATGTTGCCCCAGCTCACCTATGTTTGATTCCCCGCTATGCCTCTTCCTCCTCGACCACCTCTCTCCATAATGGAATCGACAAGTCTGATGGTTCACCCGCCATAATGAGTTCATTTCTCTCCTCGGCGAATGCTTGTCGCCTCGTTTACTCCACTTTGCTCGTGCTCTTGTCGACCATCTCTCTCCATAATGGAATCGACAAGTCTGATGGTTTGCTAGTGCTTGCTTCACCAAGGCATCGAGAAGATACCCTAACCTTTACCTCTACCTCGAATGAAACCTCCGGATCCAAAGATGATAAATCTAAATCACTCAACGATTCCTCGGATTGAGATCCCATCACCCTATTTTGCCTATCACTACTACCCTCAGATACACTCATGGTTATCTAAGGAACTGTTAACAGAAACGAAATGCAAAAATGGAAAGAAAGCAAGGAAGAGGAGTACCTAGGTTTTGTCTAGTCAGAGTGAGTGTTTGGATGCTCGAATGGTTTCCAGTATCCTCGGTGCTCTCAAGCTTATGCTCAAAACGATCTCTTAGCTCGAAGTTAAAATGGAGTGCAAAAGACTGTGACCGGGGCCCCCATTTATAGAACGGTAAAACCGCTCATCGAGAAGTCCAACTGTCGCACGCAATCATTACCAACGGTCAAAATTTTGAATTTACCACCAAATCCATGGTAGAAGAATTTTGAATTGAATCTTCTCGAGTTCACTGCCTACCCGATTCCTAAAGCATCCGTGCAGCCGTGAAGTGGTGGGACTAATGACGTGGCCAAGTCCGGCCTAGCCACGCCGGTGATAGCTCAAAGCATAAGACCAACAACGGATTGCCACATGGCGGGAAAGTCACACACATGGCTGATCCCCGACTTGCCACTTGTGTGCTGCCTCCTCGGATGCCGAGTATAGCTCACCAATGTGCCCCCGGCTTTCAACAAGTGTCTCTGTGAACCTCTATAGCAGACTCTTCGATAAGGGCCCACCCTCCTTAGGTGGTCCCCCATCATCCTTGAAGTGGTCCCAAAAATAACCGTCTTTGACAATGGTTGTACCCGACACATCCACGACATGTGTCGGGGAATATCCTCTGTATGAATAGTAGGGCTGGGCTGATCCAACCCTAATCCGGCCCACTCGTCTCTGATTTCTATAAATAGCATATCATTACTGTTCACAAGGGTAAGCTTTCCAAACTCAGTTTATGCATAATATCACCTTCCATATACCTACTCGAATACTGACTTGAGCGTTCGAGGGTCTTCACTGGAGACACTTCTAGTTAGGCTCACGTGTGTTCCATCCTTGCAGAATAGGACCTGACCATCGCTCATATACCCTTTGCTCCGACCTATGGACAAATATTGGACGGTCTTACTTAGACTATACTTTTTCTCGGGGTGAATTGTCCCATGTACAAAATCCGACCACATCAAAAGTGGTTACCATCATTGTACTTTGTGCTATGACTCGTTGCAGCATGTGTGATTTTCTTTTATCAGCATGTTAGTTGTGTAAATTTGTTCTATAATTGGTTTTTTCTTTGTTCTGTAAATTTGTTGTTGTTTGTTCTCTTTTATGTCCCCAATTTGCTGCTCCTACTGTAATTCCTTTTGCGTTGTGTTTGTTCAAGGGTTCACGTTTGTGTTTCATAGATTTATAAGTTGAGAGCTAAGATTAAAGCCTGACAGAAAGAAATCTGAGATTTTACCATTTTTCATAGTGCATTTGTAATGTTATTTTCTGTACTATCATTAGAAATTATGCACAGTAATATATTTTTTTAGTGTCTAACATCTCCTATTTTCTCTCTTAGTTTGTAATTAACATAAAGGAAAAGCTAAAACAATTTAAGAATAATTGTTTAAAAAATTTATTATGGAAGTGTTCTAGCATGTATGGATGATATTATCCAAGTCTATTAATAACTTACCAAAAAACACTAGGTGAGCGATTTAGTCATGTTTCAATTATTTTATCATCTCATTACCATCGATAGAATTTCAGAGAAACTTTCTAGCGTTTTAAGCTACGGTATTTTTCATACAATAAGATTTTGAGGTATTTGTCTAACCCCATGTCCGATGTAGGAAATTTGATATTGCCAGTCTCTGTGCGAATTCAAACTTGTGTGGGGGTACTTCGTGAGGTCGGGCTTCTACTTGTGTCCTTGTCTGACTATTTGAGTTTTTATATTAATGCTAACTTGGTACTGGAGTAGTATTTAGGGTCAATAAATTTCTTGCTAACTTTTAGTACAATATTGACTTGGATGAGTTAATGACCTGACTGGATATTTCAATTATTTGCCTACAACCTGTCGATTGGGAGTAGCCCTTGATGCCAATTATTATGACAAAACATGCCCTCTAGTTGAAACCATCAACTTCCAAGCTATTTGTACAGATTTCAAAAAAGAAATTTGAGATTTGAAACCATGGTTAGATACTAGGAAGAAACGTCAATTCAATGTGGGCTGCCCCTTTTTAAGTGTGTATATACTACCTTAATACGCCCGATGGGCACGGACTCTTCTATTTTTTACATTGTCAAATGGAATTTTGTTACATAATCTCTAATGAAGAATCAAGTGATTTGTATCTTTTGTCATAACATGTAGGTTTAGCTGCACATTGATTTCAGTGGGGTGTGAAGCTGGTGTGGAGCTTGCTTTTGAGGATGTTGGTGCCTATTCGGGAATTGTCAACGAAAAGGTGATTTTCTTTTCAATTATAGTTTCATTGTGAATATGTGATTCATGTGCATGGGTTGTTTGTTTATGTCTGTGCAACAATTGATTTATTTCCTTGATTTTAATTGATCCCTTGTTTTGCACATTAATATTGCAAACCTTTTTGGTTGTTAATTATGGGCATTCACAAGGTTGGTTACTTTTCTGGTTAGGACCTTTCAAAACTGTTTGAGAATCATTTAATATTATCTTGATGCTTCTAACCATCATACTTTGATTTTAAATTTATGACAAAAAATATGCATATTACTAACAAATTTTAAGTGGCAATGACCAAATTATTATTAATATTACAAATATGTATAAAGTAAAAATAAATTTATTTCATTACATTAGTATTTTTTTATAAATTTAATTATTAAAGAGAGAACGCTTAAATAGGAGAGACTCGGGTTGTGAATATAATTAGAACTTTAAGTTGGAGAATTAAAGTAGGAAAAAAAATATAAGTACAATATCACTATCTTTAAATAATTATTTGTAGGAATTTTTTAGTTTTAGTTTTCTTAATTTGTTATATATGGTGATTTTATAATAATAATAATAATAATAATAATAATAATAATAAATTTAGAGCTAATATGTGTAGAACTAGGAGAGGAGTTTAAAAAAAATTGAAAATCGTTTGTGTGTATGTGTGTGTGTGTGTGTGTGACAAAGAGAGGGGGAGATTAGAGAATATGCATGCATTCTATATAGTTTGCTTATGTTTCTATAGATGTTGTGGCACCCCTCCCGCTAGGATCTTCCTATACGGTTGGAGACCACTGACGATCGCATTGAGCACAAATTTTGAAATTCATACCCAGTACGAACGCCTAACTTAACAATACGCAGTGGAGGTAGAGTAAAATATGCAACATGGATAATCTATATAACTATGTTTAGTACAAAAAAGTAGCGCAACCGAGTACAACATCAAAATAGCCAACTAGTGGCATCAAGTAGCAAACTACAGATTATATAGCAAGACAAAGTGAAATGAAGTTTTAATATAACAACTGGAGGAGCGGCAACCATCCTATGCATGCCCATTATTCTGATTCTGGGGCAATGAACAAAAAGAAACGAGGGGTTAAGTCCAAATGACTTAGTGAGGCCACATATAGATAGATATATATTTGACTGAAAATGAGACTCAAAACAGTTAAACCATAATAAAGTGCACGTAGTGTGAAATGTAACTTGATAATAATAACTGAACTGAGTAATACGGACAGTGAGCCCAAGACGGAGTCTCCAACCTTATGACTACCCAAAACAGATAAATCATAATAGAAACCCTTATGCCTCCCTTGTCGAGAAGCCACCTCGACACTAAACAAGATGGAGATGTATCACGTGTCTGTACAATACATCGTTTCAATCCCTACTACAGTCATCCTCCGGCTGTACGTAGAAATTGGTTTCACGGAATGGTATTATATAAAAGGTTCCATCGACGGTCCGTTCCGCTCGATAAAATTCCTCTTATAAGTACCTGTGCCCAAACTTCCCAAGGGTGCCCCCAAGGGTAAACGAAAATATAACGGAACAGACATGGCTCACAACTTGTCAACAAAGCAATAACTTATTTTTACACCCGGGATACATAGAAATATAATTAAAATATGATATCCTAAAGGTGTCAAAAATCATTTCGGGAGAGATACAACTGGCAATATCAGAGAATGCAATATTTTTGAAAATAACTTGTCTTATATGTATGGAAAACATTTTCCAAAAGATTTGATAGTATAAATTCAATACGGTAGGCTATACGAATAATATTTATATCATATAGTTCAAAGCCCCAAAAAGGAATTGACAAAGCACTCACCTTAGGAGTTTATCAAGTTTATAGATTTGTTTCGGCTAGATCACTTGAGTTCCTCCTTCAAGAGTATGTGAGGGAAATAAGGGAGTATATGGAAGGCTAATAGGTATATATGTATAAAAAAGGAAGGTTTTATGGATGTATGTATATGTGGGGAAGATATGCTATATATAGGGAGTGTTTGGTGTGTTGAGAGTGGAGTGAGTGTGGGTGGGTGTTTTTAGGCGGGATTTTGTGTTGCATTTGTGTTTGTGTTGTGTGATGGAAATGAAGATCACCCCCCTCGTATTTATAGTTGTTGGCCAAGAAACAAGATTATTTTATTAGGTTTTATCTTGTTAATTAATGTGATCTTCCAACTAGGCTTATCATTAATTATGTTCACATCTAAGTGTGGTTGTAAGTTACACAAGTGTTACCCTAAATAATATGAGTTGTACCCTAAATTATATTATGTGTGATCCTAAAATGATGATTCAAGCCCTAAACTCATTAGAATGCTCCAAGTATAAGATTTGCTAGATTCACCAAATAAATGTAGGAAGATATTTTAATAAAATATTAACACAAAATCAAATAAAATCTGATTTTTATTGTCCTAATCTTATAAAATCTGAAATCATATTTTTATTTCATTAAAAATTCGAATTTGTACTTATTTAAAAATTCGAATTTGAACAAAAGATTTCAAAAATTGTGTTGGAATGTCAAATTCATTTGAAATTTGGAAAACCATGTAATTATCACCTCACACAATTCACATATAAAAGAAGGATCATACAAAACATGAAATATTAGAAAGCATGCGTGTATATTATAAGAATCGGTTTATATCGTTGTTAGACCAAAAATCGGGATGTCACAGATGCTTTGATACGTAAATTATAATACTACCAGCTAAATAAGTGTATATAACTATATATATTTATATATGTATGCGTATATATGTATCCCAACAAAAAAACTCACTAATCTGTTGGTTGGATGCTCACAATTTAAACAAAAAAAATCAACCCACAAGGTCTGGGTTGGGTATAGGCCTAATATGAATTTTCTGGGTAATAGTTGGGGTTGGGCGCATAAATACCCGCCTAGTGACATGCCTACTTCCAGCTCCATGAGAATAGGGGATTAAGACAATGTAAATTACACTTACTGTGAAACCCTGATCTTTTTATGAGATGTATTATTATTATTATTATTATTATTATTATTATTATTATTATTATTATTATTATTATTCTATGAACCAATGTTGTTATTAATTACTACTACTATGATTATTTTTTAGGATTATTACTTCATTATTATTATTATTATTCATATTGATTATTATTATTACTACTATTATTATTTTGGAATGCTATTATTAATATTATTATTTGAAAATCCTATTGTGATTAGGATTACTATTATTATTAGTATGATGATGATTATTATTTTTATCATCATCATCATCATCATAATCATACTTTACTATTAATATGATTACGGCTGCCATTGCTACTATTTTATTATTATCGTTATTATTATTATATTATTATTAGTATTATTATTATTATTAGGACTTGTGCTTTTTATTAATATTGCCATTATTTCTTTTAACATTGATTATTGTTATTATGATTATTATTAGTCATGCCGATTATTATTTCATTATTATCATTATTATTGCTAATATTATGAATATTAGTTAAATACTTCTGAGTTTAGGATTATTGGGCCATCCTGTTAGGCTTAGGATTATTGGACTAATCCTATTAGATTTAGAACTACTGGCTAAGCTTATTAGGTTTAGGAATTATTCATGAATTATAAATCCTATAGTATATCAAATTAGGAATAATCATTATATTTAATTGGAGATTTAGGGTTAAATACTAACAATATATATATATATATATGCATTAGAATTATAGACGAGAGGGAGTAGTCGAGAGGGAGAGCAGCAACAGACGGCACCATAAAAGTGATTCCTTGATATTGACACTCGGATAGAGGTCACTTTGCCGGGTAAGTAATTAACCTTGCTCAAGTCCTAATTGATAATACTCATGTAGGCCTTAGGATATTACAAGAAAACTAGATAACTTGAATTTGGATGAAACATGATTCAACCAATCGCCTTTTGATTCAAGATTGCAATGATTACACATTCATCCACATACACACACATTAGTTAAATTGGATGGTGCACTATAGGAGCATATCACCGTACACATACAAACATAGGCATACACAAAAGGTGTTAATGTGTGTTTTAAATTTGCAATCATTACATTGTGTGTGCAAATTTCACCTTTTGGTGTGTGTAGAATAGAAAACAAAGAGTCGTGTTTTAGATTGTTTTGTTTAATAATAGACTTGTACATATTGCTTTAAGGGTTGGACAATAAGTTTTTTTAGATTGTTTTGTATAATAATAGACTTGTACATATTGCTTTAAGGATTGGACATTTAATTGGAGTATACGTATGACACAAACACACACTTAAGGTGTTAATGTGTTATTTTGTTCATTGTAATGATTACAAATTGTGTGTGTAATTTTCACCTTTTGGTGTGTGTGGAATAAGAAGCTTGAGTTCCTTTTATATATGTATATGTATATATATATATATGAGGGTTGGTTATCTAGGGTTATATGTACGTATATATATGTATGTATGTATCTATATGCTCTCATAATAGTAGTATAATATTAGCTTAGTAATAGTTACACTATTTGATTTCTATAATTTGGATAGTAAGAAAAAAAATAAATAAATAGATAATAGAGAGAGAGATTAGGGTTAGGTTTTCATGAGGTTCTGCAATTATGAATTTTATACGATTATGTAGCAATAGCTTAATATCCATATCTTATATGTTTAGATTCAGCCGATCGGGATTAGATTTTTGAGTGGTCAAGGGTTTGACAAATTAAGGGAGTGATTGATTGAGGTAAGTGGTCTCTTCCCTCTATTTGTTTTTATAAAAATATGTCTTTCTTAAATTTATGCTTTCGTTGAAAAAGTGATTTCCATATATAAAAAGTGGATTTGAGCATGCTATTTTATGCATTTTCTATATGAAAAGCTAAAATTGTTTTGTGTTGTGCTGTATGTGTATATGAACATGCTCCGAACACTTAGGATACTATTGGTAGGAACGAGTTCTGAAATTTCCGACCAAGCTACGGGGTACAGTAGCAATTTCCGAACCCACTTAACGGGGTTGTAGTTAAGGCCCTCCTACGGGTAATAATAGTAGTGTCCGAACCCACTTAAGGGGGTTGTAGTTAAGGCCCTCCTACGGGTAATAATAATAGTGTCCGAACCCACTTAACGGGGTTGTAGTTAAGGCCCTCCTATGGGTAATAATAGTAGTGTCCGAACCCACCTAACGGGGTTATAGTTAGGGCTTGATCAAGTTGGCCAATAGAGATTTCGAATGTTCACGAGCATGGATATAAATGAATTTGTCTAATTCTGTTTTGTTATCCATTCTATTACTGGAAAGTCGATATTGTTGATTTTTGAATATTGTCTATGTATGCCAAGTGTGATTTTAATGCTATATATATATATGTAACTTGCTCAAATTCGATAGAGGGTCAAGAGATCCCTTATTGGGCGAGTGCGCTCACACCACTAATAATCACTTTGCAGAGGATAGTACCGACGAGGGCGACGATGGCTAATTTTGGGTTTGGTGATTGGATTGAATGTCCCTGCTTAGAGACTTTAGTTATAGTTATTTGTTTTGATGTTTTCTTTTATGACTATCCATTAAGACTATTATAGATTGGTTTACGATTTATGTTTTAGAACTGGAGATGTAATGGTTAAGGTTATTATCTTTTCCGCTGCAATGTTCGAGTAAGATTTTTCAATAAATATTTTATGGCATTTTAGTATGTTCTGATTTCCGTGGCTTGGTGTCTCTGAGTCCTTTGGGCTTAGGGGCATCACCGTGTTGCGTCCCGGATCCGGGGCGTGACACTTACCCCTAGGTCTTACCAACTAATATATCTTTTGGACACATACATTATCCCCTGAAGCACAAGGATTTCATGAGCAAGCGTGAAAATTACACTTATCCCCTGCTCAACTTGATAATTTTCCTAACTTGATTTATACGCCAAGTATATTTGCAAATCCTACTGCTGTTTTGGGTCAAGGAAAACTTAATATAACACTAACTATCGCAGATATAGATAAAAGTTGGATTGATGAAAATGATAGATACAGTTCCAAGTATGTTGCTGGTGTTGATTCCTTTCTATAGTTTATTGTTAATTTATTGTTTTCCATCAATCATTAAAATTATATTTTTTAATATTTAGAAAAGTGTTTTTTTAAATAATTGATAAAAAGGTGCTTCGATTATCTTGAATATCATTGTTTTTCTAGTTTCTTTTGTTAGTATATTTCATTTGCTTTTGTATTATCCTTTGGAATATTGGTGGTTTCAGTTTAATAAATTCCATTTTTTCTGGTGTGCATGTGCTAGAATGAAGTTGAAATATAGGCACATGCTATGAAACACCCAATGGTGAGAACTGGGAATTGTTCATTAACCTTATACTTCTAGTTCTTGAGCTTTCAAGTATATGATG
The DNA here is from genome assembly GCA_026212405.1 of Petrea volubilis. NCBI lineage: Eukaryota > Viridiplantae > Streptophyta > Magnoliopsida > Lamiales > Verbenaceae > Petrea > Petrea volubilis. The sequence goes on along the minus strand of CM047884.1, from coordinate 3,578,962 downwards.
CTACGTAAAAATCAAGTTGTGGTATTGAATTTGATGTTTTATCATCTCTCTATCTAATTTTCTTAACTAGATACTTGTAGATTAATGGTGCTTTTTTAACTTGTGGAGTGGTTTCCCTTTGTGCTCGTTATTTGGAAAAATTAGGTTGTTCCTAGATTTAGGACCTTTGAGCTTGTGGAGTTGTGGCAAACAGAGTATGTTAATGGTGGGTGGATGTAGTTTTCTTATATCTTGCAAAGAAAATTCTTTAGGGAGTGGTGAATGTCTTAGATGAATAATTTAAATCTCATGACTTGTAAATATATAATCAATTTGTTTGATACGTATGCATATTCGTCTTTACAGTCAACTTTCTTGATGCATTGCAAGGAATTCTCATTGTATTGTATATTTTTTAAATTAATATTATTCTTTCTTACATGTTATTGCAGATGTGGATTTATATTCTTAATGTCAAGTTAGTGGTCACTTCTACTTCAGCCTTAATTTGGAGATATCTGCAGCGTGGAGATGTAGAGCCTGATATTTTGTGAAGGTGCAAAAAGTAGGATTTTGGAACATTTTACACTAGTGATGCTTAACTGTTGATAGTTTGATATTAACTCTAATATTAATTCAGCTATTTTTCATGTTCTGTTTGTGATTTTCTCAAGTAAAATGAAATTCCCTTGTAGCCGGTATTAAGTTTTGTTTTATTTTGTGGTCTTGAATTGTGAGTTTGTTTGGTGTTAATTTTGATATTCCATTGCGGTGTTCCAATGTTGTGATCGACCAAGTAAAGTAGTGAGGAGAAAATATTTCTATAATAACATCAAATTATCTTTCATTTGTAACTATATTCTTTCATAACAAAAATGTGTTCATTACTAACAAATCTTTAGTAACGAAATAATTTTATTAGACAACATTAGCCATGCTATGGTAATGAAACAATTTGTAACAAAAACATGTTGGTCACCATTACATGATTATTGGTAACTAATTTCTTGTTACCATTTTGGCTAATGGTAACTAAATAATTTGTTTCAATAATTGAGACTAACAAAACATATTTGTAACAAAACTGTTTGTCACCATTATATAATTATTGGTAACCAATGTTTTGTTACCATTTTGGTTAATAGTAACTAAATAATTT
>CM047884.1:3532582-3577324 GCA_026212405.1 Petrea volubilis | reverse complement strand
ATTATAGATTAATACTATCATTATTGGATACATACATGCATACATTTTTAATTGCAACGTATAAGGTACATTACATAAGGGTACATCAACAAAAGAGAGTCTCGACTTGCTAGTTTACTATTGATACATAGCAAAAGCAAAAACCCAAAACAGGTACGCAGCGGAAAATCCTACATCCTTCTTCCTAATAAAATGCTTCAAAAGGTTCCTCCTCCTCACCATCATAAAGCTATCTTCGGAAGCATCTAAATATAATATAACATGGAATCAACATACGTTGAGTAGAAACACTTCTTTATACACATAAGGTGCTCGGGTGTCAAGTGCACATTAGTTACACATAGCACATATATAATTTCACACTTTCTACCTTTCGTCACCTGACAGTGACCCTTATAACTACCCGGGCCGAAATAACAACCAGCACATTTCTCCCGCCAGCCTTATCCTCCAATGGTCGTATCCCGGGCATACGCCTTAGTATTGTTCTACGACCCTCTCTCTTGAGTAGATCCCTCCATCTACCCAAGGGAGGGATTAGGAGATGGAAGGGTGGTGAACTCTCCCGGCTACTCAATAGTATGTCCCGGTGGAACACCCCCCAGACCATTCCAGCACATATGGGCCCATCCACACAATTGCAATTTGTTCACATATGCACATAATCATAGTTTAGCAAAGTAAGCTCCACACTTATAAATGAAAGCTTTATGTTTGCTTATTAAGCATATGTAAATAGATAGTAGCAAAATATGTAAATAGATAAAATATAAATATAAATATATAAACATAACTAGTATAAATATATAAATATAAAGACTAAAATATAACTAGTATAAATATACTTAAATATATATATAGATTAAAAGATAACTAATATAAATATATAAAATGTGATATAGATAAGTTTACATATATAAAGATGATAGAAAAATATATAAACTATATAAAGTGTGATATAGATATAAGATGATTGAAATTATCTACATATGTATATAAACCAATAAAATGAATATAATTATATATATACTTATACGTACCATATATATATATATATATAGATTAAAGTAGTCTTACTAAGTATTACTAAGTATATAATTAGTCTATAATAAGTAGACATATATATATACGTACATAACTATATATATATATACCTAATCTCTAATAAATTAGTTAAATGAATAGATAACAATACTTTAAATATTTACATATATATACGTACATATATATATATATATATACATGTATATTTCTATAATCATCAAAGTAGGCATAAAACTATACAATAAAGTATAATAAATAGATATGTGGAGCTTTCTTCACAAATACTTTCAAGACAACATAGGATATTCTCCTACTAGCTCAATTAAAGAATCATGGTCTCATACTACTTCATATAAAGCATAGAACTCACATAATAATTCAAATAAACATAAGAATGCCATATTATTGTAAGAAGGCACAATAATCACATAATTTTCCAAGAAAGCATAGTAAGCACATAGAACTCCAAATAAGCATACTAATCACATAAGATCTTCAAGATCATGCTCATAATACTATCCATCCTTCAACTTCCTCCCAACAAGAGTTAAACATGATAAAATGAACTATAAAGTAACATGAAGCTAGCAACATAACTAAAACCCTCAACTTGGAGGTATGTTTGGCAAAAGCTCTCACTCTAGGCCATTCAAGCTTGTTCTTTTACATTGCTTGGGCACAAGAGTATGGAAGCTTGCCTAATCTCCTCAAGAAGAAGAAGAAAAACCCTCTACTTAAGGTATAAAGAAGAGTTCCTACCTTAGTCCTTCAAAGTGTGTAGTAATTTGGAGGAAGTGAAGTGTTTGGAGGAAAAAATGAAAGAGAGTGTAAGAGCAAGAGAGAGTGCACGGTTTTGGGCTGGAAAAAAAAAAAAAAAATGAGGATTTTGGTGTATATGGTCTTGTGTAATTATCTTCCATGTATTAGACACAAATATCCAATTATTAAATTCCACTAAATACCTATTCCATACATTATACATGGCTATATATGCTTACACCTATTCTTACTAAATACCATGTATATATATGTGGGTATGTGTGTGTGTGTATATGTAGCCATGTACATCACCACTAATATATAGTTATTTATGTATATGAGGTTCAAGAGTATGTATTAGTAAAGATATTTTGATAAAATATAAAATAAAATCAACTAAAATCAAACAAAAATATATATATTCTGAAACTCTTATTTATTAAGTATTTTATTGCTTATTTCTCAGGAAAAAACGAAATTTGGGGTTGGAGAGGTGAAAAGACCAAAATACCCCTTGTTTTGCCAATTTTTCGAAAATTGCCCAAAAATAGAAATAAAATTGTAAAATTCGAAAATTAATTTTTATAAGTCAAATAAAACCTAGAATATTTATTTGTATTATTATTTTAATTTTTGGATAATAATTAAGCATTTTAAAAATTAGATTTCAAATTAATAACTTAAATACAATGTTTTCCGGAAAATTACTAAAAATGCTTGGAAAAATAGGTAAAAGTTGAAAATAATCTATTAAAAATTTCTGGAAGTTTAGAAGGATCAAATGCATAAAAGTTTAAAAATATTTGGAATTTATAATATTTTATAAATATTTAGGTAGTAAAATGCTCACTAGTTCACAAAAAAAATCATAGTTGAAAAAATAATCTCTAGAAATCAATAACTCACAAAATAATCCTATAAATTTTGTATAATATAAAATAGGTAAATAAAGGATTTACCGGGTTGTTACATCCTCCCCTCCTTAGAAAATTTCGTCCTCGAAATTGAGTCGAAGCCTAATCGAACAACTGTGGGTATTTCTCTTGCATCTCTTCCAGTCGTTCCCACGTACTCTCTTCAATCCCATGGTCCTTCCATAGAACGCGGACTAATTTTATGGTTTTGTTTCTCAAGGTGTGTTCTTGGAAGTCTAGAATTCTCGTTGGTTCTTCAACATAGGTCAGGTCTGGACTAATGTCGAGGGACTCATAGTCAACAACTATGAGAGGGATCAGGATGGTATTTCTTAAGCATAGACACATGAAATACGTTATGTACTTCTGCCAAAGTTGGGGGTAAGGATAATCGGTAGGCAACTTTCCCCACTCTCGCAAGTATCTCAAAAGGTCCAATATAGCGTGGGTTAAGCTTGCCCTTTCTCCCAAACCTCAAAACACCTTTTCTTGGCGAGACTTTTAAGAATACGAAGTCACCTACTTCGAACTCCAAGTTTTTTCGTCGTCGGTCAGCATAACTCTTCTGACGACTTTGTGCTGTCTCCATCCTTTTCTTTATCATCTTGATCGTTTCTGTTGTCTCACGAATCAAATCTGGGCCTATTAGCTTACTTTCACCCACTTCACTCCAACAAACTGGGGATCTACACTTTCTTCCATAAAGAGCCTCAAACGGGGCCACGCCTATCGTGGCTTGGTAACTGTTGTTATAGGCGAACTTTGTGAGGGGCAAGTGTCGATCCCAATTCCCACCAAAATCTAAGGTACACGCTCTAAGCATGTCTTCAAGAATCTGGATAACTCTTTCAGTCTGTCCATCTGTTTGTGGGTGATAAGCCGTACTAAAATTCAACTTAGTCTCCAAAGCCTTCTGTAATCCTTGCCAAAATTTTGAGACAAACCGAGGGTCTCGGTCAGATACTATACTTACTGGGACACCGTGTAAGCGAACAATCTCATTTTTATAGATTTCTGCCATCTTATCTAGCGAATAGGTCTTAGCAAATGCAAGAAAATGGGCGCTTTTTGTGAGTCTGTCCACGACCACCCATACTGCATCGTGACCTCTCTGTGTTCGTGGTAGTCCCATAACGAAATCCATCGTAATGTGTTCCCATTTCCACTCAGGGATTGGAAGAGGTTGCAATAACCCAAAGGGCTTCTGGTGGCTTGCTTTAACTTGTTGACAAGTAAGCACTTTGCCACAAACTCTGCTATCTGCCTTTTCATTTTGGGCCACCAGTACTGTCGTCTCACATCTTGATACATCTTGTTTGTCCCTGGATGTATTGTGTACTTGGTATTATGGCATTCCTCTAATATCTCCCTTTTCAGCTGCTCATTGTTTGGAACATATATTCGATTTCGAAATCTCAAAATTCCATCGTTTGGCAATGCGAACTCCTTTTCTTGGCCGAGGTTAACCCTCTCTTTAACCCTTTGGAGTTCGTCGTCCATTTCTTGTGCTTCTTTAATTCGCTCAAGTATCACGGGCTGAGCATGTAGTTGTGAAAACACAACTCCAAACTCCCGTTCTTTAGGTTTCCAACTTGAGATGTCTTCTAGCAATTTCCATTCTCGTGTCATTAAGCAGGCTAGACTGGCCTTCCTACTTAAAGCATCAGCTACGACATTCGCTTTACCCGGATGGTATAGAATGTCGCAATTAAAATCAGCTAGCAATTCTAACCATCTTCGTTGTCTCATATTCAACTCTTTTTGAGAGAATAAATACTTGAGACTTTTGTGGTCAGTAAATACTTCAAACGAAGTACCAAAAAGGTAATGTCTCCACTTCTTAAGAGCAAAGACAATGGCTGCCAGCTCTAGATCATGCGTTGGGTAGTTTTCTTCATAAGGTTTTAATTTTCTCGAAGCATAAGCTACTACCCTTTTTATTCTGCATAAGTACACAGCCTAGTCCTTCTTTGGACGCATCTGTGTAGACTACAAACCCTTCATTCCCCTGTGGCAGAGTTAATACAGGGGCGGTGACCAATCGATCCTTCAATTCTTGAAAGCTAGTTTCACAATGGTTATCCCAAATGAACCGCACTTTGGCTTGCGTTAGTCTGGTCAAGGGGCGAGCAATCTTGGAGAAATCCTTGATAAATCTCCGATAATACCCAGCCAAACCCAGAAAACTTCGCACCTCCGTGACAGTCATTGGTTGCTTCCATTCCACTATGGCTTTCACTTTTCCTGGATCAACTGCTATCCCATCCTTCGACACTATGTGTCCTAAAAAGGCCACCTGTGTCAGCCAGAATTCACACTTGCTGAATTTGGCATACAATTTCTCTTCCCTCAGCGTCTGAAGTACTATCCTCAAGTGCCTTTCGTGCTCTTCTTCGACTCAGAGTAGACCAGTATGTCATCTATAAAGACAACTACAAATTGGTCTAGGTATGGTCGGAATATCCGGTTCATCAACTCCATGAACGTTGCCGGGGCATTCGTTACACCGAATGGCATCACCACAAACTCGTAGTGACCGTACCGAGTATTAAGGGCGGTCTTAGGGATATCTTCCTCTCGAATTCGTACTTGATGATATCCGGTTTTCAAATCCAGTTTTGAATAAACTGAAGCTCCTTGAAGCTGATCAAATAGCTCATCAATGTTCGGTAGAGGGTACTTATTCTTGATGGTAACTTGGTTAAGCGGACGATAGTCGATACATAACCTCCAAGTTCCATCTTTCTTCTTGACAAATAGTACCGGAGCTCCCCATGGTGATGTGCTCGGGCGGATAAACCCTTTATTGAGTAATTCTTGTAGTTGGGTCTTAAGCTCATTTAACTCAGCAGGGGCCATCCTATAAGGAGTTTTAGAGATCGGAGCTGTTCCAGGTAACAACTCGATTACAAACTCAATCTCCCGATGTGGAGGTAAGTCTTTCAAATCATCAGGGAAAACATCGGGGTACTCATTTACTATGGGCACCTCTTGAATCATCTTCTTATCTTCCGACTTATTCATGATATGGGCTAAGAACGCATAATTGCCCTTCTGTAACAGTCGATTGGCTTGTAGAGAAGAGATAATGGGTAATGCGGGTGTGGTTTTGTTCCCTACGATTTCAATGATAGATTGATTCGGGAAACAGAGCCGCACAACTTTGTGATGACAGTCTACTTGAGCGTAGTGTGTTGCTAGCCAATCCATACCCAAATAACATCAAAGTCATGAATGGGTAGTAATACTAGGTCAGCAGTCATCTTTTGGCCACCAATTTCTAGTGCACAATCTCGATAAACTAAGTCCGTCTTCCATTTAGTTCCAAGGGGTGTTGTGATTTCTAATTCGTAAGGTAAGGCCTCAGGTTGAACTTGTAAACTAGTAAAGAAACTAGTCGATATATATGAATGCGTAGAACCAGGATCCATTAACACTTTAGCAAAATAACGGTCAATGAGAAGCGTACCTTCCACGACCGCCGAATTCTCGACCTCGGCCTGGTTCATAGCAAAGACCTTCCCTTGAATTCGTGGATTCTCCACTTGCTTCCCATTGCCCTTTGTATTCTTTCCAGTATTCGGGGTTGGCACTGGTTTGGACTGAGGGCAATTCAATACAAATGCCCACGACCTCCACAAGCTTCCAAATCTTTCTTTTCTTAAGTTCAACAAAGTACATAGCCTCTACCTTTCCCAATTCTCAAGGTCCTTATCTCAGTACTAATTTTACCAAAAGATACGTTTTCGCAAACATATAATTCAACCTTATATAAAATCCATTAGATGCACTAGAGGTTTTAGCAACTTCACATATACTCGTGGTGACTCTCGAGTTGGTTCCTATAGGTTCAAGAGGTAGATTTTACACACGTCGAACTTAAGTCACATAATTTCACAAGTATTTACAACTATTACCCAAAAAAAATTCGCCTTATACTCAAATTAGTCAAGTATTTGCCATTCAGGGGAGCAAAGTATGCACTGGTCGGCCGCCCAGCCACACCCGCCACCCTGCATGTCAAACACATCTCAAGGAAATTCATTCCTACTTAACCTATTCGGATCAAGCCTATCTCCTTTCAATTCCAAATCTTACGCCGAGGATCCTTACCCAGCATAGCTTAGGCGTAAACCCAAGCTCTGATACCACCTATGACGACCCCGAAATCCCTTTATTATTATTATTATTATTATTAGATTAATACTATCATTATTGGATACATACATGCATACATTTTTAATTGCAACGTATAAGGTACATTACATAAGGGTACATCAACAAAAGAGAGTCTCGACTTGCTAGTTTACTATTGATACATAGCAAAAGCAAAAAACCCAAAACAGGTACGCAGCGGAAAATCCTACATCCTTCTTCCTAATAAAATGCTTCAAAAGGTTCCTCCTCCTCACCATCATAAAAGCTATCTTCGAAAGCATCTAAAATATAATATAACATGGAATCAACATACGTTGAGTAGAAACACTTCTTTATACACATAAGGTGCTCGGGTGTCAAGTGCACATTAGTTACACATAGCACATATATAATTTCACACTTTCTACCTTTCGTCACCTGACAGTGACCCTTATAACTACCCGGGCCGAAATAACAACCAGCACATTTCTCCCGCCAGCCTTATCCTCCAATGGTCGTATCCCGGGCATACGCCTTAGTATTGTTCTACGACCCTCTCTCTTGAGTAGATCCCTCCATCTACCCAAGGGAGGGATTAGGAGATGGAAGGGTGGTGAACTCTCCCGGCTACTCAATAGTATGTCCCGGTGGAACACCCCCCAGACCATTCCAGCACATATGGGCCCATCCACACAATTGCAATTTGTTCACATATGCACATAATCATAGTTTAGCAAAGTAAGCTCCACACTTATAAATGAAAGCTTTATATTTGCTTATTAAGCATATGTAAATAGATAGTAGCAAAATATGTAAATAGATAAAATATAAATATAAATATATAAACATAACTAGTATAAATATATAAATATAAAGACTAAAATATAACTAGTATAAATATACTTAAATATATATATAGATTAAAAGATAACTAATATAAATATGTAAAATGTGATATAGATAAGTTTACATATATAAAGATGATAGAAAAATATATAAACTATATAAAGTGTGATATAGATATAAGATGATTGAAATTATCTACATATGTATATAAACCAATAAAATGAATATAATTATATATATACTTATACGTACCATATATATATATATATAGATTAAAGTAGTCTTACTAAGTATTACTAAGTATATAATTAGTCTATAATAAGTAGACATATATATATACGTACATAACTATATATATATATACCTAATCTCTAATAAATTAGTTAAATGAATAGATAACAATACTTTAAATATTTACATATATATACGTACATATATATATATATATATATACATGTATATTTCTATAATCATCAAAGTAGGCATAAAACTATACAATAAAGTATAATAAATAGATATGGGGAGCTTTCTTCACAAATACTTTCAAGACAACATAGGATATTCTCCTACTAGCTCAATTAAAGAATCATGGTCTCATACTACTTCATATAAAGCATAGAACTCACATAATAATTCAAATAAAACATAAGAATGCCATATTATTGTAAGAAGGCACAATAATCACATAATTTTCCAAGAAAGCATAGTAAGCACATAGAACTCCAAATAAGCATACTAATCACATAAGATCTTCAAGATCATGCTCATAATACTATCCATCCTTCAACTTCCTCCCAACAAGAGTTAAACATGATAAAATGAACTATAAAGTAACATGAAGCTAGCAACATAACTAAATCCCTCAACTTGGAGGTATGTTTGGCAAAAGCTCTCACTCTAGGCCATTCAAGCTTGTTCTTTTACATTGCTTGGGCACAAGAGTATGGAAGCTTGCCTAATCTCCTCAAGAAGAAGAAGAAAAACCCTCTACTTAAGGTATAAAGAAGAGTTCCTACCTTAGTCCTTCAAAGTGTGTAGTAATTTGGAGGAAGTGAAGTGTTTGGAGGAAAAAATGAAAGAGAGTGTAAGAGCAAGAGAGAGTGCACGGTTTTGGGTTGGAAAAATGGCTGAAAAATGAGGATTTTGGTGTATATGGTCTTGTGTAATTATCTTCCATGTATTAGACACAAATATCCAATTATTAAATTCCACTAAATACCTATTCCATACATTATACATGGCTATATATGCTTACACCTATTCTTACTAAATACCATGTATATATGTGGGTATGTGTGTGTGTGTATATGTAGCCATGTACATCACCACTAATATATAGTTATTTATGTATATGAGGTTCAAGAGTATGTATTAGTAAAGATATTTTGATAAAATATAAAATAAAATCAACTAAAATCAAACAAAAATATATATATTCTGAAACTCTTATTTATTAAGTATTTTATTGCTTATTTCTCAGGAAAAAACGAAATTTGGGGTTGGAGAGGTGAAAAGACCAAAATACCCCTTGTTTTGCCAATTTTTCGAAAATTGCCCAAAAATAGAAATAAAATTGTAAAATTCGAAAATTAATTTTTATAAGTCAAATAAAACCTAGAATATTTATTTGTATTATTATTTTAATTTTTGGATAATAATTAAGCATTTTAAAAATTAGATTTCAAATTAATAACTTAAATACAATGTTTTCCGGAAATTACTAAAAATGCTTGGAAAAATAGGTAAAAGTTGAAAATAATCTATTAAAAATTTCTGGAAGTTTAGAAGGATCAAATGCATAAAAGTTTAAAAATATTTGGAATTTATAATATTTTATAAATATTTAGGTAGTAAAATGCTCACTAGTTCACAAAAAAAAATCATAGTTGAAAAAAATAATCTCTAGAAATCAATAACTCACAAAATAATCCTATAAATTTTGTATAATATAAAATAGGTAAATAAAGGATTTACCGGGTTGTTACAAAACCCTCAAAAATTTCTCACAAGCCTCCAATGCCCAAAAATTTGAACAGTAGAGAAGGGTGACCGAAGGATTTTTGTTTGGTTGGCATCGTCTCACCAACGAAAGAGATTTCCAGAATTGAGTTTACTTGTGATTGAGGGATTTTATCTCAGTTGTGAATCATCTCACCAAAATTGTGTTTATTTGGTGAGTGTTTCTTAATTTGCATAATACATGTTCAATTTCATGTGATTTTGTGCGGTGGGTGTTTGGCCATATCTTGTGGGTCTCTTTGACGACATCAATTGGTGTGCTATGCAGGCCAAGAAGGTTATAATTTGTGATATGGTATAGCTATATATATAATTGATGCATGAATAGTTCATGTGATTATATTTTTCTATTTATTGTATGATTGTGCGTTTTTGTGTACATAAATATTTTGACAGAGAACAAGCTGGGCAATGTTTGTGATGGATTCTCTGAACCTTGGGTGCTTGCTTGCCACTTTTTTATGTGATTTCTGATGGGTTTGTAAAGTTTGTTCATTCCCGAAGATCAGTCCTTAGGTATGTTTCTTTTATTGGGAGAGAGATGAATTTAAGGAAGCATAACGATCATTGTGTGATAAAAGGTTCTATTAACCACCCAGCTTATGGTTTATACATCACGGCACAAAAAGTAAATGTCATCGGAGGCATTTGTTCGTGTGCGTTGGTGTTCTAGTAAATGGAGAAAAACCTTTAGCATGTATATGAGATTGAGAAAGTGGTTTACTTTTTATATTTTGGTAATTTGGGATTATTTGCTTGGAAACTGAGTTCGTGGATAAGTGAAGTTCAATTAGATGCACAATGACAACATCAAGCCTGACCATTTTTTATATGTTTTATACTTCTTTCTTATGATTTTGTATGGCTTCAATTCGGATGTATAGACTGTGTTGTAAGGTTGAGAATGTTTTTTGACCTTGATGTTCTTTGCAATCAGGGGTCATTAAGAGTACAGGTAAATTGCCAGCTTAAAGGAGAGAAAATAAGTCATTCCAATACTTCATGAAAATACTTATATTTCCTTATCTTTAATATAGCGGTTTCATAATTCAGAAAAAAATAATTGCAGACTATCATATGTGAAATTATTTATATTTCCTTAACATATTGGTCTCATAATTTAGAGAGAGAGAGAGAGAAAAAAAAAAAAAAGAGGAATTTGCAGACATCCTATGTTAACATTACAGTAATCCCTACTTTGTTTCATTTTCATTTGTATATTATCAATGTTCAACATTTCATGATTGAATTAAACGAGTTGTTTCACTTTCTCTCTCTCTCTCTTTATCATATGAATAACTATGTGAACGAGTACAACTATAAAATATGAAGTATATATGTGAGAGCAAAATTTTTTACTTCAAAAATAGAGCATTTGAAAAATGACGATAATGCTATATTATATAGTGGAAAGAAGCTCATGTTGCATAGAGAATTTGCATCAACCACACTTCTTTGAGTTGATCCCTTCACAATTATTCATACTGTCTATTTATCCTCGGAACTATCTTTTCTTTTTTAACTTTAATTTCTTTCATTTTGTTCTTAAATAGCTCATGTTACAGTTTTGGTGTTCATTTGATATTCTTGTTTGTGATTTTTGTCGATGTCATGGATAGATCATTGTATCTGTGAAGAGTAGTGCGTTCGGAGTTTTTGAGTTCAGTTTTGTTCGGATTCCTCTGTTTATCTGTATGCAAACTTTTTATCAATACTATGCAAACTTTTTATCTGTCTTGCTGCTCCCTAATCCTTATGAACTCTACTTTCACTTCACATAACTCAATGCTTAATGCATATGTTCATTTGTCCATCAAGTATCAATTCTTTTTTTGCTGAAATTTGTTGGTTGAAGTATTCATATGCATTACCAGAAGCAGCCAAGAATTTCTGAATCTGATTTTTTGACGTTTGAATTTGGAATAAATACCTTTGTACGAGATAGGAATTTTGTTCTAACAATGAGGCACCATTTTAGTTGTGTTTTGACTTTCTAGTGGCTTTAGAACTCACTATATAAGGTAATCTTGTTTGTTTCTGAGTTGTAAAAAGAAATGGAGTTCACTTCCAAAGACTTCTAGGCATTATGACTTAAGCAATCACTTGATATATTTATCACCTACTGTTTCTATTTCAAAATTACAGTAAACCCCCTCCTGTCAATTTAGTTTTTCTTGTTTTGGATACTACAAACCCCCTACATCTTTTGAAAATTACACTAACCCCCCTGATATCATGTAGTTTCTATGGTTTCAATATTGGAAGGATCCTTTCTGGCTTTTCAAAATTACATCAACCCCCCTGCTGTCAATTTTTTGTATCTTTTATCTTATAAGTTTATTTTTTTTCTCTTTTTTAACCTATGGTCATTTTTTGTTTCGAATATGAATTACTTAATAATGCCATAATAATTTGATATGGTACTTACCTTTTTCTCTCGCTCCACAGGCGTAGTCTAAACATTAGAAGAACTGTTGCCACTAGGGAGTCAAGAGAAGAATTTGGTGTTACACCTGCTAATATTGTTGTTGAGGTATTGAAGTAAACTTGATACTTTTGTAACTTCATTCTGATTACTATATAACTTGTTATATACACGCTGTTCATTCTGTTAATATTGTTGCACAAATATTAGTATATACCAACAAATGGTCGTTGGGCCTGTTTTGTACAATTTGGATATGATGACGATGCTGTATGTCCCAAGAAAAACTTACTATAACTCCGAATTAGAAAATCCTAGATAGTTTTCCTACTGATATACCCCACGCGGGATTCCTCTCCCTATCTCTTTTGCACTGCTTTACATCATTCCAGTATTTTTTGATAACTTTTTTGATAACTGCTTTACATCATTCCAGAATATGGTTTTAGATTTTTATTTTTTTTTTCAGTTATGTGTTTCAATAGTTTTAGATTTTACCAGCTTTGCTTTTGTAAATTGTGATGAAGGTGAGTGTTGTTGGTGATATTTTTGGCTTTTTCGTATTCTGGGCATATTAAAGCATGTAGTGTGGAGTTTAGCATTTTAGAGTCTCTTCTTCTTCTTATTCCCCCCTCCCCCCTTCGCTTTTCCCCTTTTTCCCCCTTTTATGAACTTCAAATGGGAAAAGGGACTATTTTGATGGAGATTAAGAAGTCATTTATAATATATTATATTAAAATTTCTTAATATGTTATATTTAATATATTATAATATATTAAATTTTATTGCAATAATATTATATAATAACATATTATATAAATGTAAATGTGTACCAATATATATATGTATAGTATTTCAATATATTATAATATAATAACTTAAGAAATTTTTTGTTTAATTATAATAAATCAATCATTTAATAATTTGTTTGTTAGATATTCTATTGTTGTTTAGTAAAGGCGTGTTTTCTAGTGAAAGTTTGAAACTAAAAGTATCAAACTACATTAATAATATAAATAGGATGAGGAAGTGGTTTGGATAATTTAAAAAAATATCATTGCTTCAAATAGAAAGAATAAATTTCTTAATTCATCACAAGGAACGAAATATGACTAAAATCAAATTATATGGCACTTGATGTAATGTAAACAATATGAACCTATCTATTGTTAAAATAAGTATATGGAAAAACTATAACTAAATTAAATATCATGATATATTAAATTATAATGAATTAAAATATTAGAATATTATTATAATTATATAATAATATTATAATTTATAATATAACAATATAATATTATTATAATTTAATATATTATAATATAAGTATACTATAATAATATTCTAATATTGTAAAGTTATAATATAATAACCTGTAAATAGACAACCACAAGGAGTTGAGATTTTGAAGTAATCCTAACTTCTAAGTAAATCAAAGCATTAGATCCGTTACACCTCATCTCAAAAGTAACAATATTTTGGTTGATGCCACTCATTCTCCTTTGACCCATTACGAATATTAAATCAAAACAACCAATACGTCAAGCTATTTGATAAGATCAACACCTAGAATGTGATATAGTCATGTTGCGTGTGTATAGGTTTAGTTATTTTACGTTTTAAGTACACTTGTTATTTGACTACTTATCTAATCCATATTTATTTGCAGAATCTTGACCTAATATTTGATTCACACAATGGTCAAAGGCACTCTTGAACACATAAGTAAGTGCTAAAGCTTTTGAGGGAAAGATAAATTTGTTTTGCTACAACCTTAAAGATGGATAAAAGTTGGATTAATTTATCTAACCGTGTAAGTGATGACTACAGATGAGCCTTTTGTCTTTGCAAGTGAAGCTCAACAAGTTTGGTATATTGCTGATCCTTTAGAACCGGAATGGAATGTTGTGGTATCAATGTCAGGAAGAGACAATTATGATGTTTATTCAACAATTGAAGTTGAGCCTCATGGTTGCATACAATTAGACGATAGTATTTTAAATTCAAGTGAAGATTGTTGTTGGGTGAGGGAAGGAGTCGAAGGAACTGTTGTTGATGAGACGAATGCGAACATGGAGGATGCTGAAAACTAGGATACTATGAATTATGTCAGATTTGTAAATATATCCTTATAATTTTTTTTTCGACAAAGATATCCTTATGGAGTTCAATTTGTCAATTTTTTGAATATATCATATTTTCATAATTTTCAAATGAATACTGGCATTTTGTATAGTTCAATAGAGTTAAATGACAATTCTTTTTATCATGTAGACATGACAAAAAGGATAAAGAGACAATATGGTCCCATTATTGCTCAGACAACAGAAATAGAGAAGAATGGTAATATTTAAATTTTCAAAAGGACGCGTAATTTTGTTATTTTTCTGAATATTCAGTTTTCCAATTATTATTATTATTATTATTATTATTATTATTATTTATTTTTTTTTTGGCATCTTCTCTACACAAATACAAATATTGTTTCAGGAAAGAAAAGGATTTTCAACACAGTTATGACCAGGAACCATGAGATGTGTGGGAAAAAAATGGCTGCTGATAGGGAATTGAATCATGACCATGCAAAAGGTGTGAAATTCTAGAATTAAATATCTGGTATTAGTGATTTATTTAGTTGAAGTCATAATATTGTTGATTAGTTCTTTTAGATACAATTCTTTGATTTGAAATGTATTATTGTGTATTTTTATATTTAGGCCCCAGAAAAAGACAGATGCAAGAAAACTTGAATTGGAGCAGACCACAAGATAATATGGAAGAGGATTTGGGTCAAAGCAGGCCACAAACACAAACGCTAGAGAACTTGAGTCGTATGCAAGAGGATTTGAGTCAAAACACACACCAGAATCAAATGCGAGGATTGGAGTCACCAACCACAAACTCAAACAACCCGAATTATTGGTAAATTATATTTATTATGTCTAATTAAACATGTTTTGCTTTTCAAATTAAATTGTGTGCATTATGGAGTTTTGTGTTGGACAGTTCAAAAAGGTCGAGGTGTGGCCAGATTTCCTAAAGAGTGGAACACAGGAAAGAAACTTCAAATTACCCTAGATAGAAATGGAAGTGTGGTTGGGCCTAATTATCAGAAGTATGTTACTGCATTAGGATGTTTAGCTCGTATTGGAGTAAAATTGCCACTAAATAGTCAAACATTTGGCTCTATACCACAATATCAGCGAGACATGATTTGGGACGAAGTGGAGGTTAGGCAAATTACATGTACATATATAGTATGATATGTATATGTATATATAATAATGTGTGCCTATAAAATATGTAATTATATATATTTTTTTTGTGCCAAACATTTTAGGATAACACCCTCCTCCCTCCTGAAGCAAAAAATGTAGTAATGTTTACTGTGGTTGAGATTTGGAGAAAATGGAAGAGTTATGTTAAAAAGAAATTCTTCATACCATATAAAGATGATGAGGAGTTTCTTTTGCAACAACCAACTGATGATAGGATACAGTTTGATCAGTGGTTAGAATTGATCACCATTTGGAAAGATCCTAAAGTGCAGGTTTTTAATTACTGAAACGATTAAATTTTTATTTTTTCAATTATAAAAATTGATTATTTTTTCTTTTATGTTTTTATCTTTTTTTGGTGAAACTTTTTGTAGGACATTGCAGATCAAAATGCGAAAAATGTCTTGCAGAAGGAATGCTTACATAGAACTGGAAGGACGCCTTTTTCTAGTTTGGAGGAGGAGGTAGATATCCCTGATTAACTTTTATAAAATTATATCGTTTTTGATATCATTATATTTTCTATTACAATATTTTTCTTATTACACCATATTTTAGCTGCGTGCAAAAGGGATGACACAACCTACTAAACTTGACGTGTGGATGGAGTCACGAGCTCGGGGAAAGGGAATCGAGGATGATAATACAACATCAGATTTAAATGTAAGGAAGTAACTTAAATTAGTTGAAATTAAGTAATTGTCATCCTCTTTATCTAGGCATTTTTCTTTATGTGACATGTACGTTGGTGTTGTTAGTTCTATTATAATGTTTTTGTAACTTTTTGTACTTATGTCTTTTGTAGGCTCAATTTAGCCGAGAGCTTTCTAAAAAGCCAGATGGAGAAAGAACAAAAGAGTACAAAGATGAACTATTCGTGACTGCCATGGGAAAAGAAAGGCGTGGCCATATGAGATGTACATCAAGAGGTACTTTTGTCAATCGACCTCGTGTTTATCATGCATTCAGAGATGAAAGATTGTCCTAAGATAAAGAGGAACTACAAATACTCAAGGATGAATTGAGTCAGAAGCACGGCGAGATGCAACAGATGATAGATGAATTCATCCAGGAGAAAGAGAAACTATTGTTGGAGCAAGAGAAAACCAACACCCTGAATAAGAAGTTAGAACTTCTTCTCAATCAATTCCCAACCATCTCATCAAATCTGTCATATGGTGAACGAGTAAGAACTTTCTAATTTTCTTTATATCTTTTTAACGTTCTTTTTTCTTTTTGATTAAAGGAAATTGTTACACTTTAGCATTCTTTTATAGTGTTTAGTCATGGGAGAATTGTTTCACTTGTTTGGAATCTTTTTGCAAGACATTGCAGATCAAAATGATGATCAACATTCAAGAGATGCTTCTTGTAATGATGATCAACATTCGATTAGTTCAGGAGACCTTTCTATTGAAAATGAACAGGTGTGAATTTTTGTGTTTGTGTATCAATTTCGTGCTCAAAACCTTCACTAATTTTCTTTCCATTTATTAATTTATTTTTAGAATATACATATTTAGAATTTATATGGAAGTTCTATATCGATGATTTTCCATATTATCACTATAATGCTGAATGGATATTGATTTTTATAAATGTAGATTGTTGGTGGCAATGTTAACCAACAAGCGGGTGCAAATGAATATAGCCTAATGAAAGTACAATTAAGTTATTGAAAAGTTTTGAGAATTATATAGCTATACAAATATAGAGAACTTAAAATTATATGATTTTATTTGACTTGGGTTCTACATATTGCTTATTTTTATAGGTCGGTACTCAAGTAAATTTATATTGTCATGGAATACCTAAGAAAGTTGTGGCAAAAGGTATTTTAGTTGGTTATATTGATGGTGGAGTAGATGCGCCTCAGTTTTGCAAGGTCTATGTTAGAAATGCATTGATTGCAAATGAAATGTTAGTGAGACCTGTCCGAGATGTTGTTACAATTGGTCAAGCTGTTAACAAATGTATTGCATGGGAGGTTGTTAATGTATGTACTTTCTCCAATCTTTGCACTTCTTTTGTTGAATTTAATTTACTCTCTTTCTTTGACACTTACTTATGATTTTCCTTTTCTGTTTTTTTTTGTACAGGTCATGGAGACATAAATAATTTTTTTTTCTTCTTGTTGATTTTGATAGATATTTATCTTTAATTAGTTGGACAATTTCATTTTAATATGTTGGAAGAAACTATTTAATATTTAGGTTATATGTAATGGCAGTTGAAGTAGGATTACTATCAATTTGGAGAAAGCTTTTACTTCATTCTTAGTAGAATTAATTTTTATATTTGTATCACATTCGGATATTTGTTATCATTTGTGCACAATTTTATTTCAAGAAAGTCTTATGACATTAGTTTATAAATTTCTCGTCATACTCAATATATTTTTTCTTTTGTCGATTTGATTGTTTATCATTCAATTTTAGATAGTTTTCTGAATATTTATCATTTATTGAATATTAAATAAATTTAAAGCATATTATACAAACACTAGCTACGATAGAATTATTGTAGCAAAAGGTATAAATAAAATTTATGAAAAAGTATTTACTACGCAAAGATGTCCGTATAGAATACTATGTTTAATTTCTAAATAGAAATTTTGCTACGAAAATGTGTTCGTAGTCAATACCATTTTTTTACTACGTTTGACATATTCGTAGCAAAAAAGTTGGCATATATAGATACTATTAACTACGAAATCAAACTGTAGTAAAAGGTAATTTATTCGTAGTAAATACTATTTACTATGGTTATATGACCGTAGCAAAGTATTTGTTACGGCCGTATTAACTACGGTTAAAAATACATAGCAAATTTGTAGCAAATGACCATTTACTACGAATTTTGGCCATTTGCTACATTTTTTTGATTGTAGTAAAAAACCATTTTTCTTGTAGTGCGTACAATATATATACACATATATATAGACTAGAAATACAATTAAAAAAACATAAAAATGTTTATATACATATGCACGTACAACATATATCTATATATATATATATGCCATATCTTGGCAAAAAAGGGAGTTTACCCTATTTTGACAAAATACCCATATCTTGATAAAATATATTTTTATGAAAATAATATATTTTGTCAAAACCAATACCTTTTATAGAAACCCATCATTTTAGCAAACTACTTTCTTTCCATAAAATTAACATAACTTCAAAAAAAAAAAAAGCATATTTGTTATAAAAGTAATGGTCTGGTATATTTTCGTAAAATTAAGGTAAGTTTATGAAAACTATTGTATTTTCAAAACTATACATGAGTTTTACGTTTATTTTATAAGCTTTCTCTATAAGAGTAAATATATAGAAGATAACTTCTTTTGATAATAAACTATTACAAAGGAATTTATTACGACTACCCACCTAGTTGCAAACTCTAATTCCCATGAACATCTAGGCATATATTCACCACATAGCACTTTGTAAATATCACATAATACTCATAAGATCTTGTGCTAACACATAATCATAACTAGATATATTCTAAGTAGTTTAACTACTTTCATAGCTTCATTTCAAGCATAAAGTGATCATTAAACCTTAACTAACATAAACTCTTGAAATCAAAGAACAAACATCTAATTTGTCATATCATAACATGAATTGCACACAACATATCAACAAATAAATTTATGACAAAGGAAAATATCTCCTATATTGTAGCATGGGAGAATGTTTGGCAAAAGCTCTCACCCAAGAGCATTAAAGCTTGATTTTAAAAAAGCTTTGGCTCATGAGCATGGAAGCTTGCCTTAGTAGGATTATCCACTCAAAAAATCAAGAAGAATTTCTACTTAAGTGACTAGAATAAGGTTTCTACCTTGTCCTCTAAAAACGTGGTGTAGGGAAAAGAGTAAGAAAATGGTGTTTTAGAAAGAAAATTGAGAGAGTGTGGGTGTGTGTAGTGTGGCCGGTTCTTGAGAGAGAAAAGGTAGTGGTGTTGTGGTCCTGTGTATAGAAATAATTAGGAGAAAGAGAATTTTATATTATTATGGTCAATTTTTAATAAATGCTACTTTTACACCTAAGTTGGCTTATTAAATGAAATCTTCCAGCTTCCTCTTCTATATGCATGATTCAAAATGCTAGGAAGATGAGGATCATACGTGTATACATTTTCTAGAAGGAGTTTATATGTATTAGATGAGATATTCTTGCAAGAATATCATAAAATATGATAAAAATCAAAACTATATATTTATATTTAATTAAAATCCAAAAATTCTGTTTTGAAATAATTAAAATTCGAAATTTATACGTATACATTCAGAAAATATATTATTGTATTTATAAAATTTCAAAATTTATGATTTTATTAGAAATTTATGATTTATTTGAGGAAAATTGGAAAATTATGGAAATTTAAATTCTAATTTCAAAAAATTATATATATCCAAGAAATAATAGTCTAGAATATTTAATTATTAATTATTAAATTTTGAAATAAGAATAAAATACATTTTTGAAAAATATAATTTTGTATAGAAAGGTAAATTTCTAAATTCTTATAAATAATGAAAATTATTGGGAAAACTTAATGATTTTAGAAAAATTATTTATATACATATATATATATATATATGAAATTGTAGGAGAAATGGCTAAATGTAAAACCATATTTTGATGGCAAAGATTAATACACATTTCTCTAATAACAAAACTAAGAGTTAAAAGGTTCCAAGTATTCATCCTTCTTGCTACTAATTTCATGAAATGGCATAAAATGGGTAATTAATAAAAAGGAAGAAATATTTAACTAATTGTTTTTATAATTATCTAGGTATTTTTGATTTTCTCTATATATATACATAAAATTATTTTAGAAATGTAAAATAAATAATTAAATCTAGTAGATGTATATTTTCTAATTTGAAACAAATATTTTTAATAATTTTTGAAAATTAAAAGAAAATTAAAATTAGATTTCATGATATGGAAACAATAATACTAATAATAAAATAACAACAATATATTAAATTTCTGTGAACAATAAAGAGATAATGAACTTTTTTCTAAAAATTAATAAGAAATTCATAAGTTTAAAATTTCACTAATAATAATTCACATTTTATAAAGCGCGTAGTGTAGTGTACATTTATTCACAATTAAAAATCATATAAAAATTCTCATAAAATAATAATTCATAATTCCAAATATTGAAATAATAGGATTTACCGGGTCGTCACATTGCGCACAAGAGTTCTGTTAGTTAAAAAGCCACCGCTAATTAATCTAACCGATCGCACAAGAACATGATTATTTCTAACATATGCGTTCCTTATTTCTATAAAGAACATAGTTATATTTTATACACATCCTTTTGTAGTAGAATATAAAATGTTAAAGCTTGTCAAAATCGATCAAGAATTCATAAGTAATAAAACCTTGAATTATAGATAGGATTGATGCAATTTTATACCAAGGATGTTTAAATAAATTACATGAAAATCATCTCATGAATCCACCTAAAGTTCTAAGAAAATAAATTATTTAGTCACAATAAAATAAAATTGACTAAAACAAATAAAAACATAAAAGAAAACATAAAATAAATTAATATGGAGCTTTTCCAGTAATTGAGAGTTGAATCTCCGTGGTTGTCACGCCCCCATTGAATTCTTATCTTTAATACACCATCCAAGTTCTTAGAATAGTGCGGGGAAGAATCGCATTTATAGATATGGGAAGGTGGCTGGAAGAATCCTAGTCAAAATTGAATTTCCTTCTTGCTAGCTGAATCCAATTAGTTATCAAATTTCTTTGGACTAGGGCTAGTTGGACGCAGGCCTGAGTGCAGGCTAGGCCGAGTATGGGCCTGGCCAAACTTTGGCCGAGACAAGTGCAGGCCAAACCGAGTATGCACAAGCCTAACAAACGAGTTAAAAATTGTAAAAGATTAATAAAACAAGACAAATATTGAGATTAAAATAATGAATGATGAGTTTAGATCTAGGATAAGATTAGCAATAAAAGAGGGATATGACACTTATAGATAGTGCTACGATATTTTAGATCCGAGCCTGAGGACTTAGGCTTGGTTTATTTGGAAAGCTGACAATAAACAAGTGGTCCTTAACACTTTTCAGTTATTTTCAGGCTCTATGATGAGATGAACAGATGTATGTGCACGGAGGCAAGTAATTTCAAGTTATTGCTTATTGTTTGTATCCTATGTGAACTATGATGATAAGACCCCCTAAATAGTTCCGTACTAATGGCATCTATTGGATTCATATGTGTAATTATTGATCATGTTACTAGTCAATTTCATCACTATATCATTGTTGTGTCAGTTCATAACTTCCACATAGTAGGCTAGGACATACATGCCATCTTAAATGTTTAATGAATTTAAGAAATATCGAGAGATTTAAAAATGATCGAAGAGGGAAAGCTAGCATGCAGTGTATATGAAAGGGCCTATACTCAAGCCTTATCATATGTGTAACAGCATACGACTAAAAACTAGGGCAATGCAAATATGTTATGACTGCAAATGAGCGCATGAGGGAATGCAACAAGGATTGGGTGTCTATAAAAGGGTAGAAGAATGGAATCAACATAGGCAAAAGAGCGTATGACCGACAGTTAGTGCATGTGTAATGGTATACGATTGAGAGCCAGTCACATTACAAAAGGGCATGAGACAGAGAACCCACGTATTACGTAAACGTATACGATTGGGGGCTGACGTATTGTAATAGGGCATACGACCGGCGAGGTATAAGAGTGTGCTAGTTGGAACTCTAAGACAAAAAGGAATGCATGCATTACAACATGCATTGCATAGTTTTTTGTTACTGCATGCTACATTGAATCGTAATCATGAAATGGAACTTAGCACTGCCAATCATGGAGCCAAGTTTCCTATAGCAGATCAGAGAAGGGAGAAAAAGCATGGGAAGAAAAGTGAGAAACATTTCGAGGCCTCCACTAAAGAGTCCATGGCTATCAATACGACTCCAGTCAAAATGCTTGCTAGTGACATGAAATGCAGAAGAAAGTTTGAAAATCAGCACGTCACAAATGAGAGGTGTCACTCTCATTAGAGGAAAGGCAAGAGAAGGAATACTCATTCCCAAATCTCAACATCTCTCACATTTTTTATGAGCTGTTAGCGAGAAAATTGATTCAGCAACTAGAGCCAAAATGGCCTGAAGAAAGTGGAAGGGTGAATAACAAAAAGTACTTCATTCAAGTATCATGATATCGTCAGTTACCCAATAGAGACATGCTTCATAAAAAAGCATAGAGTCATGGTATTACCAAGGCATTAAAGATAGCCTTTGATAGTGAAGAGGCCACAGACGCAAATACTACAAGTGTAACAACCACTATAAATTTTACGGTTGCACCTCAATGCAAAAAAATTGTTATTTCATTATCAACACCTATGGGGCCATTGATGACAGTTTAGTTTAGATGTTTCAATTCAAACTTTAGCAAAAACATGTTCACCAATGATGCAAAGGTTGATAAAGATTTAGATTCGGCTTCTAAAACTTAGAACGATAGTGAGTGGGTCCTTACACCAAAAAGAACCTACAGAAGAAAAGAGAAAAAAAAATCAGTAGCAATAAAAATAAAAATAAATAAAAACCAAAAAGAAATAAATTTGGTCTAAATAAACAAGCTAATATCACAATCCAATGCGCCAATCCCGGGCAACGGCGGCAAAATCTTGATGGGGTTGCACAAGTGCACGCAGTCGTACAAGTAATATAAGATGAGTAGAGTGTCGAACATTGTAGAATTGACTCATACAATCCTTTCTAGGCCTAAAACTAACCAATTTTCATTCAATTAATCGAAGTCTTAGAAACTATTTGTATAAATTTTAATCACCACCTTCGGGCTCAATCAATATTAAATTCATTATCATGCAACTTTAATATCAATTCATCTCGTCTAACTAGAGCAACAATCGTGAATCGTCATTCAACCTCATCAATGATTCACAAATTCAATAATTAGGGGCGATCAGATCCTAACCAAGCATTAAATCCTTAAACAAGATTCACACAAAATCATCTGAAATCGCATTCATACCCATGGGATTTTCATGAAATAGAGAAAAGAAAAACTACGCCATCCTTACACTTAGTATTTGAATTAGTTCATAATGAGTCTCAAAACAAAAAGAACGAAATACGAAAAAAAATCGATAAAGAGAAGAAATAAACTTATTTGGTGGAGAATTCAAATGTAAACTTTCCCCCAAATGTCGTTCTTGCTTCGCCTCTTGATTATTTCCTTCTTCTTTCTTCAAAAATCCCCCAAAACTAGATGATAAGTAGATGAAAATTGAAAGAGTGGTTTTCTAATCCCAAAAACCTAGCTAAAAACATGCTCCCTTGTTTTGTGCCTGAATCTGGACTTAAATAGGGCCAAAATCCACCTAGAAACTTCTTTCGTATTCAGAGTCCCAATCTAATAAGGAATGTTTAAATTGCTGTCGCAGACTTTGCATACGTACCCAAAATATTTTGAGAATGTACCTAAACTTACAGATTTGTTTATCTCCCTGATGACTGAAATACTTGAAATATTTTGCTTATGTACTCATTCATACAAACTCGTTTTCTTCTCTAAATGGCTTGAAATGGGGTGACACTCAAAATATCTTGTATAAATACCGAACTCTTGACTTCCACTTTCCATGCCCTTTGTGGTATTTTTCCCACCTCGCTACAAAACAACGATTTAACTCAAATTTAAGTATAATACAGCTCAAATTGATAAAAATACATGATAAATCCGATAAAATAAACATAAAGATCAAGTATAGTTGCGGACTTATCAACTCCTCCAAACTTAAATTGTGCTCGCCCACGACCAACTCAAAACTAATAACACAAGGAAACGGAGACAATCGAAGCTCATTCTTAGAGCATCACACTCCAAAGCAAAACTCCATTTTATTTCTCAGAAACTATTAACCACTATGTCATTGGTCTTTTTTTTTTTTTTTTTTCCAAATTGAGTTGATAAAATAAATCCATGCAAATGAACAAAGACCTCGAACTTACCAAATTCAAATGAATAGAAATAAAACTTTCAAGAAAACTAACAATGTCCACTCATGGCAATGTTGATCTTACTCGATACCCTTTCTAGTACTCAAAACAACACTCATTTATGAATCAAGAAAATTAAATAAGTGGTGGATTTAATTTAATTTTAGTTCAATTCAATCCCCCCCCCCCCCTTTTCTCTCTCTAAGGGGCACTTTGGCTTGCCACCACGAGTGGTCATCCCTGTATAGCATTTGCCACATTTTTCCTTGTTCCCATATTGCCCTGGAGGTACACATTTGCATCTCTCACAGCATGTCAAGCAAGCCCTCATGCATATGTTCTGCCTCGAGTGATATTTGCACCTCACAACACACAGTGGAGTGCACTCTTGTCGGTTTCTTGGCGGTTGGACAGGAGGAGGAGGGGCTGGCGAGGTGGCTGGTGGAGGAGGACATGCCTTGACCGGTGGAGGAGGTGAGGCCTTGACCGGTGCCGGATATGGCGGTGGTGGGGCCTTGGCCGGCGGAGGTGATGGTGGTAGTGGTGGTGAACTCTTGTAAGTTGGAGTTTTTGTGGGGGCAGGTGTGGTGGTGCCCTCAGTAAAGATCTCTTCATCCCATTCTGATGAAACCTTGGTGTTGATCAGAAGAAAACAGGCCAGCACAAGTAGCACAGCTTTTGAAGCCATTGTCCTGGGGAAGGCCAAGAAAATGCCCAGTAGCTAGATAGTAATTAGTAATGTGTGTGATCACTATGTCATTGGTTCAATATTTTATTTCCCCCTTTTTTTTCTCTTTTTTTTTCCTGCAATTCTTTTTCAACTTTCTTTTCTTCTTTTTTTCACATTTTTTTTCACAATTTTTTTAACATTTGTTTTAAAGTGAGCTAGTATATCATGAACTCAAGTATAACATAACCCTCCACCTTTTATCATCCCCTCATAATTCCACATATTCCCCACATAACTCCAACAATTATCACAATTCGAGTATAGTGCATAGAAAGGATTAAAATACATAGACATTATGCTTTTGGGCTTGTAATGAGGCTATCAAGAAAATTAAGCACAATGCAGGCTCAAAGATGACTCAAGGGCTACAATTAACCAACACATAGGTAGTTATGGCTCAAAAAATTTTAAAAATGGCCTAAGTCATCTCCGTAATTTAACATAGTCTAGGATTTCACCTCGATAAGAAATCAAATCGATTCTAGTGTCCTATTGCATTAAAGCACATGCGAAACTTCTCACAAACATATAAAATTTCTCTAAATCATTTAGCAATCATTGCTCCAACCATGTGCTCAAAGTGATTAGGGGATAGCAAAACAACAACAATCATTTTTCTAGTGCACACAAAATGTTTCATGAATGCTAATCGTTCCAAACATAGCATTTCATAGCATAAAATCATCACAAAATAAGAAATTTCACCAAAGCATGCGTATTCCAAGAACGACAAAACAAAAATGGCCCAAATGTTTTTCCAAATACCATTAATAAGCCATTATCAACAGAATTGAACTTGAACAGTACGTGGCATTGTTATACCTAAACACGAATCATTATAGATGACTTTTTTCATCTGTCCATCCTGGTTTCCAGCAGATATATTGTTCTCGTTGAAGTCCTGCAAGCACTGCTAATGATTATCCTCATATGGATTATTCTAGGCAAATCAAAATCCCCCCAAACTTAGAGGGTACTTTGTTCCCAAAGTACGAAAATTAGAGCAAACAAGGGCAACAACACCATAGACTGTAGCTACAACTAACTAAACTACCGAAGCAAAAGCAAATAACAGAAAGTAAAGAAAAAAGATAGAGAACATCTCATGTAAGATGGAGTCAGAGAACTCATGAACAATATTTTGCGTGGCGGCCCATGGAATTTCTTTTAAAAATACCCAATTATGCACTTTGGCATCGAACCCAACCGGTAACATCCCCTGCTCATGAATGAATGGACTATGCTTTATTTTTCTCTCGTACAACTCTTTCACCTCAGCGCTAATAAAACAGGACACTTCCCCAGTACGAACATTCGAAGAACCGCCGGGGCATACTTATGCAAATTTTTTGCGTATGTACCTAAATGTCCAGACTTAAAAATTTTCCTGCACATCAAAACTCAAACAAAAATCACATCCAAACATCAAGTGGCCTACCCAAAATTACACACAAAAAAACTTAAAAATATTCAATAACATAAGAACATAAAATTTTGGGTTGCCTCCCAAAAAGTGCTTGCTTATAGTCTTTAGCTCGGATCCTTTCAACATTTTTAACGAATGAGGTCAACGTATAATGTCGACCCTACTCAGTCTACATCTCCACCCCCATATGCCTTCAAACGATTGCCGTTCATCATGAAATGTTCCCCTCATTGTCCCTTGTGGGACTTCTTTCTCATGATGTGGGCATCGTACCACTTCTTTGTTTCTCTCCTCAGCTTTACATCATCTTCCGTCAGTATTTCATGTATGCCTATAGAACGAATAATACTCTTGATGTCAAGAGTTTGGTGCCCCCATTGCTTTAATTCTACACTTGATTAGCCTTACAATTCTCCTCTTTTGCTCCCTAGTTACGGTAGGGCCCAAAATGATTTGTAAGGTTTCATTCTCCCTGGAAAAAGCATATTCCAGATTCCATGGTTAAGCCTTAACATCTAACTTAGGAAGTTGAATGCCTGAGCAGGGTGTAGGGCTCAAGCTTTTTGATAATTTTTCATACACTAGTTCACTTTCTCCCACATCTTTCTTACTCTCTACATTCCCCCCTTCCTCGTTACTCTCTTATCAGTTGCCTTTAGTCTCATGCACTAATCATCCCCATTGTAGTATTTAATAGCCTTAAAAACATCAATGTCTATACTTTTATCCCAAATCTGAGAGTCAGTTTTCCTGCATTGACATCTACCAAAGCTCTGCCGGTATTTATAAAAGGCCTCCCTAATATCAACGGCATATCTCTATCGACCTCAAAGTCAAGAACCACAAAATCAATTATGAAAATAAACTTCCCAACTTTCACTAAGACGTCCTCCACTACCCCTACGGACCTCTTGAGTGATCTATCAGTGAGTTGCAGGGAAACGGTAGTAGGGGACAAGTCTCCAACACCTAATTTCCTGAAATAGAAAGAGGCATCAAGTTAACACCTGAACCTAAATTAGAAAAACAATTATAAAATTAAAAATTTTTGATTACACAAGGGATAGTAAAATTTCGTGGATCCTT
The DNA here is from genome assembly GCA_026212405.1 of Petrea volubilis. Lineage (NCBI taxonomy): Eukaryota > Viridiplantae > Streptophyta > Magnoliopsida > Lamiales > Verbenaceae > Petrea > Petrea volubilis. Next base: position 3,549,611 of record CM047884.1, on the reverse strand, counting down.
TAATTTCAAAGGCAACTTCTGAGACATGATGTTGCTACAGTCTTCCGTCAGTGCCACAATCTGGTATTCCTCCAACTTTCCCTTATTCGAGATGATCTCCTTTAAGAATTTGATATAGTGTGGCATGTTTGCTAATCCCTCAGCAAAAGGGATATTGATGTGTAGTTTTTTGAAATTGCCAAGGAACTTGTTCCTTTGGTATTCCTGTTGTGCTTACCTCAAATGTTGCGGAAAAGGCACCTTAGTCTCAAAGGGGTTTGTTTTTAACATAGTTGGAGCTTGATCGATCTGTTTCCCTGTTTCTTCTTCCTCACTGCCATTTGCATGCTCACGTACCTTGACATCATCTTTTTTCTTGCTTTAAGCTTTTGATATTTTTGGTGACTCCAATTCTTTCCCACTCCTCAGTGAGATTGCATTGCATTGCTCATTGGTGTTAGATTCTGTGTTGCTTGGAAAGTTCCCCTGGACTCTATTGGTTAATGTATTTGCCAATTGGCCCATTTGAACCTCCAAATGATGAATGGATGAGGAGTGATTTTTGGCAATTTGATCGAACGTCCCTTCAATCCTTTTCAAGCTCTCCTTCTACGAAGCCACCTTTATCCCCAAGGCATCAATGAACTTACCCATCTTTGTCTCTAGGGAACTAACTTCTTATTGGGGCGGGTAGTTCTGTTGGAATCCGAGTGGAAACTACCACCCCACGAGAAGTTAAGGTGATACCCCAACGTCGGATTGTGTGTGTTGGAGTAGGGGTTATTCGCTTGTCTCCACTACACATTTCCATGCATATTTGCCCCTACAAAGTTAACTTGTTCACTCGAAATAATAATGGACTCCCTAAGGACCAATCAGTAGAAACGTGATTATAATCGCCACATAATTCACAAGATGATTTAGGGCTAGCACTTAAAGCGTTAATATTCAAAAAATCCAACTTGTGAGTTAGAGTGCTTACCTGAGCTTGTAGTGATGCGATGGCATTGAGCTCTAACTTACCACATTGGTTCTCTTGATTGGTGGATTTTGTCGATCATTTGTAGCTATTGATCGCCATCTTCTCAATCAAGTTGTAGGCATCGTCCACGGTCTTAGTAACCAAAGAACTTCTAGCAGCTGCATCAATTGAACTCTTGGTGTTTGCCTCCAACCCATTGTAAAATGTGTACAACACTATCCAGTTGTGTAGTCCATGGTGGGGACACCTCCTTTAAAGCTCTTTGTACTTGACTCCCAAGCATTTTGTGAATAGGTTGATATGTCATTTCTTAGCTTGAGAGTTTTAGCTGGTGAAAAGTACTTGGTTAAAAATGCATGTGACAGTTGATCCCAATTTGTAATAGATCCACTAGGTACTAAATTGAGCCAAATTTTAGCTTTATCCCTCAAAGAGAAAGGTAAAATCCATAATCTTATTGCATCGTCTAACGCTGCTCTAGAAAGTTATCTAGATGCTCATGACGGTCTTCGTTGGGTAAGCGATGATATTAAATGTTGCTGGTCGCCATGTTCAATAGGGTTAGTTTAATCTCAAAGTTGTTCGCCTCAATGTGCGGTCTTTGAATCCTCGTTCTAGTTCCTTCAGCTTGGGATGCAATGAAGTCATGCAATGTTCTTGCATCCACTTGATCAACCGATAGGGCATTTTGATCATTTCCACCATTAGCCTCATTGTTCCGATTGTTAGCCATAATGATTTCGAGATTGATAGGCACTAGTCCAGCTTGTAAGCTTGCATGCCTCGTGATCATATACCAACAAGAACCTACAATAGAAAAAAGAAAAACATTCAGCAGCAAAAAAAATAAAAATAAATAGAAACCAAAACGAAATTAATTTAGTCTAAATAAACAAGCTAATATCACAGTCAAATTCGCTAATCCCCAATAGCAGTGCCAAAAACTTGATGGGTTTGTGCAAGTGCATGTAGTCATACAAGTAATATAAGTGGGTAGAGTGTCAAATCCCATAGGGATTGTGAGTTGACCCATGAAAATAATTTTTTTATTTAGCTAAATTAATCGATTGTGGAGTCGATTTGTTTCCTACATAGAAGCTAATATTAAGCTAAAGGCTACTCGCAATCAAAATTATAACAATTACTCAATAAGATAAAATCCAAGTGCAAGGTGGTTTCATTGACCTAATTCTCTATTCTAATCCAATCCCTAAATTAAAAAGTTTTGTGATTGTGTAAAGCCAGGAACAAATATATCCACAATCTCTCTCGAGCATCATAGAATTAACTCATACAATCCTTTCTAGGCCTAAAACTAACCAATTCTCATTCAATTAATCCAAGCCTTAAAAAATATTTGTATAAATTTTAATCACCACCTTAGGGCTCAATCAATATTAAATTCGTTCTCATGCAACTTTAATATCAATTGATTTTGTCTAACTAGAGCAACAATTGTGAATCGTCACTCGACCTCATCAATGATTCACAAATTCAATAATTAGGGGCGATCAACCCTAACCAAGCATTAAAACCTTAAACAAGATTCACACAAAAACATCCGAAACCACATTCATATCCATGGGATTTTCATGAAATAGAGAAAAGGAAAACTACACGAGCCTTACACTTAGTATTTGAATTAGTTCATAATGAATCTTAAAAAAAAAAAAGAACGAAATCTGAAAAAGAATTGATAAAAGAGAAGAAATAAACTTATTCGGTGGAGAATTCAAATGTAAACTTTTCTCCAAAGGTCGCTCTTCCTTCGCCTCTCGATTATTTCCTTATTCCGTCTTCAAAAATCCCCCAAAACTAGATGATAAGAAGATGAAGATTTAAAGAGTGGTTTTCTAATCTCATAAACCTAGCTAAAAATGTGCTCCCCTATTTTGTGCCTGAATCTGGACTTAAAAAGGGCCAAAATCCTCCTAGAAATTTCTTTCCTAATCAGACTCCTAATCAAATAAGGAATGTTTTAAATTGTTGTTGTAGACTTTGTGTACGTACCCAAACTTATAGATTCGTTTATCTCTCTGATAACTGAAATTGGGTACATACTTGAAATATTTTGCGTGTGTACTCATTCATACAGACTCGTTTCTTCACTCTTCACTGAAATTGGGTACATATTTGAAATGTTAAATGGCTTAGATTGGGTTGATACTCAAAATATCTTGGGTAAATACCCAACTCTTGACTTCCAGTTTTCGTGCCCTTTATGGTATTTTGCCCATCTCACCTACAAAACAACGATTTAACTCAAATTTAGGTATAATAAGACTCAAATAGAGAAAAATACATGATAAGTCTGACAAAATAAACATAAAGATCAAGTATAATTGCGGACTTATCAGTGCCCTCATAGTTAAAAGCAACATATTAAATTGTTTCATTTGGTGTGAACAAATATACCAAGGCACGCTAAACATAAATTGAAGCTGAGGAAGAGTCCAAAAGCTAGGGTAGGCAAGTTACCAAAGAGCTAGAAATGCCATCCTATCACTTTGGGTGACTTCTTGCTGTAAAAATTGTTTGGCCGGATATGAAGCCATTTACGGAAGTTGAGTCAAACATCGTTGGTGTACATCTTTATCTAGAACCCCACTCGGTGAATAAGGTGATGCTCACAATTAGCCCAATTAACTACCTTGTTGAAAAGAAAGAACTAAGTTAAGAGGAAGAGAAACTCTTAGCAACAAGATGCACTCAAATCAGTGATAAGGGAAAGGAGAAAGTAAATAGCCTGGTTGAATGGCAAACCTTGAACTCAGAACTAATCATGTCTATTATCTAATTGAACCCAACACCCCTCTTTTTTTGCAAGGAGTTTTCAAGGAAATTTCCAGGGAGCGTTTAATCCAAAGTTTATTTACTGTTTGAAAATTCTAGTTATGATTTGTCAAATCCATCTACCTTAGGCAGTCTAAAACCTAAGTTGACTAGCAAGAATGTCCATGGAATCAACAAGGCTTGACAAAAGCTACGAAAGCAGCAGTTTTGTGTTGATTAACCAAGAATCTGTTTGGGATATGTATCGGAGGAACCAATTAGAATACGAGTTTCCAGAAAGATAAGTATGCTATAGCACATTACAAGCAAAAAGATGAAAACAAGAATGGGAAGAGAAAAGGTTGTCAACCTATCTCCATATTTGATCATCTAGGTACTCCTACTGCTCATACTTCTATATTCCAAAGAGTCAATTCAACTAGTCAAAAATCATTGATATAGGATAGGATCAACAGTAGTCGTCCTTTACCATTTGATCGACTTATGGATGACAAACTGTGGCAATAAGGAGAGCAAAGCCATGAGAATGCCAAAGACAAAAAAAAAAGATCAAATCATTCAGCCATATTCAATGCGTGGAAGCAAATCCTCATTGCTTCTTATGTATGTGAATAGTGTAATGAGTGTGAAGCAACATATGATTGATCATTCTTATCTGTCAAATGGAAGTGCTTCGTATGATAGTGATGTGGAGGTTATTGTTAACTTCTGCTGTGGAGGAGCTAAAGGTTGAAGCCCCTGGTCAAGCCATAAGGAATTGGTAAAAGCTATTTTTATGCAAATGGTAAGTGCTTGGTGTAAGGACCCGTATTCTCACTCTCATTATGTATCGATATATTTATATGTGACTATTTTATATTTACATGTGTTTATTTTATATTTATGGGAATATGTTTTCATAATGTTGAAAAATGTGCAAGTTAGGATTATTTCTTGTCCTAGTTAACTATCATATAAACTATATAATTCATGAAAATAAAGGTATACACATATAGATATATATATGTTCAGTTTGTGTAATAAGATTTAGAAGATTTTCGGAAAAACCCCTAAAGAATGGATAAATTGCATTTTCGACCCCTAGACATTTTTCTTCCCTATTATGCCTAATTATACATAAAATAAGAAAAAAACCTACAAGTTTTCAGAAAAATAAAGAGGGATGGACGAAATTTTGCTAATATATACATATATATTTTAATTACTTAGTATATGCTAGTCTTATTCTCAATTCTTCTCAATTCTTCTACACATACACTTGTGCATACACTTGTACATGCACTTGGACAAACATTTCTAGATGAATGCATACATGTGTGGTCAAGAATAACATAGACTCACACTTAAGACACTAGACTCACACTTGGGTATTGAGTTGTAAAGAAAATAATCATGAGATTAAGACCTAAGTATATTATAATCTTCTCTCTACATACTATAAATAAGTAATTATACTAGACAAAACCCACTCACATACACCAAGTCTCACGACCACACACACTCACACACTCTTTTACCTTCATTTTTTTGTCCAACTAACCACAAATTTCAGCCTATTTCCATCCTCACACTTTGCACCCCTTAAAACTACAAGAACAACCACTACTACTAGAAGGTAGAAACCTTGCCTATGGCATAAGTTAGCCTAAGTTTTTATGAAAGTATTAACTTCATATCTTCCCCATTAGACCTTAAGAGGTAACCACAAGTTGGTTTTCATCTTGGGTCTTAGGGAATACAAGAAAATTTGGGTATATGCTTATAGTGACATTATGTGCATTTTGCCCTTGAATGTCTTGAAACCATGCTGAAATTTTGCTTGCAATAGGTTCAAATGATGCTTAAGTTATATATTATGATGTTTGATACTTTTTATTACTTTAATCATGTGTTAGAAGCTGAAATTTCGTATTTGTCAAGATGAAATTTTAGTTCAACACTTGCTGGAAACACTATTCACAGTGCTGAAAATTTTGTTGCAAGGCTGAAAATTCTTATTTTTGCACAACTGAAAAATCCGATTTTTCCAAACTTAAAACCTGTTTTATATGTTGTAATTCCAGTGGACAATAAGCTGGAAAAACAGTTTTTTCAAACCTGTAAAGTTCGGCTTCGAGGACTGGAAATTTCAGTAGGCGCGCACTTGAGCATTTTGCGTCGCAGTCTGAGAATTCCAAGTCTTGTGGGCTGGAAACTCGAAATTTTATCAACCAAAACTTTATTTTACAATATTAGAAACATATTTGTGAAATCCCAGCAGGTTTAGGCTAGAAATTCCATACTTGCAAACTGAAATTTTCTGCTCGTCGCAAATATTCGCAGACTGCAAATTTTCAGTTCGTAAAGGTTGAAAAATATGTTCGTTTATGTGAGATCAGTGTGAAAGCATACTGAAATTTTGTAAAACTATGTGTTATACATGAAGTTTATGTGTGCATGTTGGGCCCCAATGTGAATAGGGGTGGATGTGGTCGAGTTCGGCCGGGCGGCGTCGGGCTTGCCGGTCTTAAATTAGTTCTCGACCCTCCATCGTTGCCTAATCCCTCCTTGCATAGACGGAGTGTCTATGTACTGAAGTGGGTCGTAGGAAAATCGGCATATGCCCGGGATATGACCACTGGAGTGATTGGTTGGGAATTGGAGTGTTTGGTTGGAAAATATCGGCACGAAGTGATAAGGTAGCCGCCCGTCGAGGTGGAAGAAATCCAATGTGAAATTATGTGATTTTATGTTTAAATGTGCACGAATCTCACACGAGCACCTTATGTTATATGCAAAGTTTCTACTCAACATGTTGTTGACGTGTTTCATGTACTGTTTTAGCCGATCTTGAGGCGAACGGAGTTGCTAACGAAGAAGACATAGGAAGGCGGTTCGAAATATTTAGCTAGTTATGCATGTTATATGATCGAGGTTATTTTGTAGTCACGATCGTGTATGTAATAATCAACTTACGTGTACTTTTGGGTTTTCAAATAAAAGTATGAGTTGGTTTTACTACTGTTTTAGAAAGTGACATGTTTGTGTAAAAATTATAAATGGGATATTTTCATAATTAGCTAGAAGTTTCGGGTCGTCACAGGTGGTATCAGAGCGCGATTTTGGGACGTTAGAAATTTTGATTATGAATTGTCTAATGGTTGAACTTGTTGTGTAGGAGATGGCCTATTCTGGAGAATCCTCTAACCATAGGTCACGCTATCAGTGCGGGGCTGTCCGAGTGTCCTCTGTTCGAGTGCGGCCGCCCCAAGTTGATGAACTTCTCTTAGAACTAAGGTTGCTGGAAGAGAACTATGAAAAACTACAAGAGGAACTTTACCACACCCGTCTCAGTTTAGAGGGAGCTCAACACCATATCTACGAGATACATCAGCATTACCAAAGTGTGCTTGAGTTTGTGTATGGCACGAGTAGGAAACTAGTTGGAGTTATCAAAGAGAATTTAATACCTAAGCCCCCCCAGAGTTAGTGGTGATAAACTCCGGAGAGGGTACTAGCCAAGCTCCTTATGAGCTTGACTAAATAAATTAAGTGTCTTGAAAGCACCGTAGTATTCGTGTAGCATAATTGGTGCTTGTGTAAAGTTTGGTAGGATATATGTGTTTGTGTTTGCTATGGATATTTTGCGTTTGCCGAATGTGTAACCTCTATGTATATATAAGTTATGCAACTCCTATATATATGAAAATAAACGGGCTTTGTTTTATTTTACTAAACTGATTTTGTTTAATGTAGATGTCGAATAGACGAACACGCGGTAATAACGGGAACCCGGAGGGTCAATTTACGACTATTGTTGAGAGAATCACTACGATTCTCGAAAATCAGCATAATAATAATCCTTATCACATGGAAACGACTAATGTTGCCATTGCTAACTTTCTTAAGTTAGGACCCCCGAATTTCAAAGGAGAACCGGATGACGTCAAAGCCACTAATTGGCTAGAAGCCATCGAGAAAATTTTTGAAGTTATGGACTGCGAAGAAGAACGGAAAGTCACTTTGGCTACATTCCGGTTGGAAGAAGACGCACGACATTGGTGGAAAAGGGTCAGTGGAAAGTGGAAAGAAACAAGGACTCCTCGCACATGGAACAATTTCGTTCGGGAACTCAATAAACAGTATGTCCCTCGAGTGGTACAAGAAAAACGAGAGAGGGAGTTTCTAAGCCTAGAGCAACGTGAGCTGAGCGTAGCTCGTTACGAGGCCCTATTCACAAGATTAGCTAGGTTTGCCCCATACTTTGTTGAGAATGAAGAACGAAAAATTTGGAAGTTCATCGGAGGGCTAAGACTCGAAATACAAGACAAGATGGCACCGGTACAGATGCAAACGTATACGGCGGCAGTGGAAACCGCCCTAAAAGTAGAAAGCACTATGGAGCAGTTAAAGGTTAAACGTGGCCAATTCGTGAGACCGTCTCCTTTAGGGAGCCAAGCCGGGAGAAATTTCGGAGGAAGTAATAAGGTTGCTAAGATTAATATTTCAGGACCCCGGATGAATACTAACACTTCCCTACCCCAACGGAACCTTTCGTGTACCTACTGTGGAAAACCAAATCACACTGAAAGTCAGTGTTGGGTTAAGGCAAGGAAATGTACCTGGTGCGGAAGTAGTGAGCATTTCATCAGGGACTGTCCGCAAATGGGACCTTCACGGGAACGAGTTGCCAAGGAGAACGGAAAGCGTGGGGAAAAACCACGAGTGCAAGGCAAGGTGTTTGCCATTAATCAAGAAAGGACGTCAGAACCAACAGTGGTGGAAGGTACGCTTCTGATTTGCCAACACTTGGCTAAAGTTTTGATAGATCCTGGTTCAACGCATTCTTATATATCGCGTAAGTTTGTTTCTAGTTTAATGCTTGAACCTGAAGTTTTGCCATATGAATTAGAAGTAAGCACACCTATGGGAACCTCATGGAGAACCGATCTATTATATAAGAACTGTGAGCTAGTAATTGGTGGAAAACCCATGAGGGCTGACTTAGTTTTATTGCCTATAAACGAATTCGATGTAATATTAGGAATGGACTGGCTTGCATCTCACTATGCCCAAATAGATTGTCATAATAAGATAGTGCGATTATGTATACCGGGCCAACCCGTAGTTGAAATAAGAGGAAACAAATTTTCCCCTTCCATATCAATTATTTCGGCCATGAAAGCTCATCGACTACTTCGAAAAGGAAATGATGCATTTTTAGCATATGTATTGAACAAACAAGAAGATAAAAAGAAAATTGAGGATGTTCCGGTAGTAAACGAATTTGTAGATGTGTTTCCCAATGATCTACCCGGATTACCTCCACATAGGGAAATTGAATTTACCATTGACCTAGTACCAGGAACAGCCCCGATTTCCAAAACCCCGTACAGAATGGCCCCTGCCGAATTAAAGGAACTTAAGACTCAATTACACGAATTACTTGATCAGGGATTTATTCGGCCTAGTTCTTCACCATGGGGAGCCCCAGTTTTATTTGTTAAAAAGAAGGACGGTACCTTACGACTTTGCATTGACTATCGATCTCTAAACCAAGCTACTGTTAAAAATAAATATCCACTACCAAACATCGAAGAGTTATTTGACCAACTGCAAGGAGCTTCCGTTTACTCTAAGTTGGACTTGAAATCAGGATATTACCAAGTCCGAATCCAAGAAAAAGACATAGCCAAAACAGCTCTTAATAGTCGCTACGGACATTATGAATTTGTAGTAATGCCTTTTGGACTAACCAATGCACCTGCTATATTCATGGACTTGATGAATCGAGTATTCCAGCCTTACTTGGATCAGTTCGTTGTGATTTTTATAGATGATATCTTGGTACACTCAAAGACCAAAACGGAGCATGAGAAACATTTGCGCATAGTTTTGCAAACCCTAAGGGACCAAAAACTTTATGGAAAATTTAGCAAGTGCGAATTTTGGTTAGAAAAGGTATCATTTCTCGGTCATATCATATCCAAAGAGGGAATCTCAGTAGATCCAGAAAAGGTAAAAGCCGTTGTGGAGTGGAAACAACCTTCTACCGTCACTGAAGTTCGAAGCTTTCTAGGTCTTGCAGGGTACTATCGAAGATTTATTGAAGGGTTTTCAAAAATTGCTCGACCACTAACTAGGTTAACCCAAGCTAAGGTCAAGTTTGTTTGGGACCAACACTGTGAGACTAGTTTTCAGAAATTGAAGAATTGCTTAGTCGCCGCTCCTGTGTTAATATTACCTAATGGGAACGACGGATTTCAAGTATACACCGATGCCTCTAAAGAAGGATTAGGTTGTGTACTAGTGCAAGATGGCAAGGTAGTAGCCTACGCTTCACGAAAATTAAAACCGTATGAGGAAAACTACCCTACTCATGACCTCGAATTAGCTGCTATTGTGTTTGCACTCAAGAAATGGAGGCATTATTTGTATGGGACAGCTTTCGAGGTGTTCACAGACCATAAGAGCCTGAAATACTTATTTTCACAAAAGGAATTAAATATGAGACAAAGGAGATGGATGGAGATGATTATCGACTATAACTTTAATATTCAATACCATCCGGGAAAAGTTAACAAAGTTGCCGATGCATTAAGTAGAAAGGCGACCATCTCTTGTCTGGTACTTAAGGAATGGAAGTTGTTAAATGATATTTCTGAGTGGAATCCTAAGGAAAAAGAGTTAGGAATTTTATTTTCCACCGTTCAAGCGCAACCTGCGTTATTACGAAAAATCAAGGAAGCTCAAGAAAAAGACGCAAAACTTAAAAAGATCATGGAAGAAGTTGGTAATGGCAAAAGGGCCGAGTTTGCCATGTCCAACGACGGGATCCTCAGATTTCACAATAGGCTATGTATCCCCGATGATAACAATCTCAAAAGGGAAATATTGGAAGACAGTCACAAATCAAGATACACAATCCACCCGGGAATCAATAAGATGTACAAAGACATTAGAAAACTGTATTGGTGGACTAGCATGAAAAGAGAAGTGGCGGAATTTGTATCCAAATGCTTGACATGTCAACAGATAAAAGCCGATCACCAGAAGCCCTTTGGTCTCTTGCAACCATTACCTGTTCCCGAATGGAAGTGGGAACACATTACCATGGATTTCGTTATGGGTCTACCCCGAACCTCCAAGGGTCATGATGCGATTTGGGTTGTAGTGGATAGACTTACTAAGAGTGCCCATTTTATTGCTTTTTCAAAGACTTGTTCCTTGGACAAGATGGCTGAAATTTATAAACAGGAAATAGTCCGATTACATGGTATCCCCGTCAGTATTGTTTCAGACAGAGATCCGCGTTTTGTTTCTAAGTTTTGGCAAGGGTTACAAAGCGCGCTAGACACTAAGTTAAACTTTAGCACGGCCTTCCACCCACAAACCGATGGACAATCTGAAAGAACCATCCAAATCTTAGAAGATTTGCTTCGATCCTGTACTATCGATTTTGGAGGAAGTTGGGATCGTCATCTCTCATTAGCCGAATTCGCTTACAATAACAGTTATCAGTCTACCATTGGTATGGCTCCATTTGAGGCCCTTTATGGACGAAAGTGTCGATCACCAAATTGTTGGGATGAGGTTGGTGAGAGGAAATTGCTAGGCCCTGAATTGGTGCAAGAAACTACGGAAGCCATAGAAACAATTAAAAAACGAATGGTCGCCGCTCAAAGTCGTCAGAAAAGCTACGCTGATAAGAGACGAAAGGATTTGGAATTTGAAGTAGGAAATTCAGTATTCTTAAAAGTATCACCACGAAAGGAATTTTCGGTTTGGGAAGAAAGGAAAGCTAAAACCTCGATACGTCGGACCTTTTGAAATCCTCGAAAAAATAGGAAAAGTAGCATATAAACTAGCGTTACCCTCAAGTCTATCTGACGTTCATGATGTATTTCATGTATCGATGCTTAAAAAGTATCACCAGGATCCCTCTCATGTTGTGGATCATGATTCCCTCGAAATCGATAAAGACTTAACATATATAGAGGAACCCGTTCGCATCCTTGAAGTAAGAGAACGAACCTTGAGAAACCGTTCAATTCCCATAGTCAGAGTCTTGTGGAAGTATCATAACCTCGAGGAAACTACATGGGAAAAACTAGAAGATATGATGAGCAACTACCCACATCTTTTTGACTAATCGGGCAGAATTTCGGGGACGAAATTCCTTTAAGGAGGGGAGGATGTAAGGACCCGTATTCTCACTCTCATTATGTATCGATATATTTATATGTGACTATTTTATATTTACATGTGTTTATTTTATATTTATGGGAATATGTTTTCATAATGTTAATACCTTGTATTTCATGTTCGTTTTTTCGAAAAATGTGCAAGTTAGGATTATTTCTTGTCCTAGTTAACTATCATATAAACTATATAATTCATGAAAATAAAGGTATACACATATAGATATATATATGTTCAGTTTGTGTAATAAGATTTAGAAGATTTTCGGAAAAACCCCTAAAGAATGGATAAATTGCATTTTCGACCCCTAGACATTTTTCTTCCCTATTATGCCTAATTATACATAAAATAAGAAAAAAAACCTACAAGTTTTCAGAAAAATAAAGAGGGATGGACGAAATTTTGCTAATATATACATATATATTTTAATTACTTAGTATATGCTAGTCTTATTCTCAATTCTTCTCAATTCTTCTACACATACACTTGTGCATACACTTGTACATGCACTTGGACAAACATTTCTAGATGAATGCATACATGTGTGGTCAAGAATAACATAGACTCACACTTAAGACACTAGACTCACACTTGGGTATGAGTTGTAAAGAAAATAATCATGAGATTAAGACCTAAGTATATTATAATCTTCTCTCTACATACTATAAATAAGTAATTATACTAGACAAAACCCACTCACATACACCAAGTCTCACGACCACACACACTCACACACTCTTTTACCTTCATTTTTTTGTCCAACTAACCACAAATTTCAGCCTATTTCCATCCTCACACTTTGCACCCCTTAAAACTACAAGAACAACCACTACTACTAGAAGGTAGAAACCTTGCCTATGGCATAAGTTAGCCTAAGTTTTATGAAAGTATTAACTTCATATCTTCCCCATTAGACCTTAAGAGGTAACCACAAGTTGGTTTTCATCTTGGGTCTTAGGGAATACAAGAAAATTTGGGTATATGCTTATAGTGACATTATGTGCATTTTGCCCTTGAATGTCTTGAAACCATGCTGAAATTTTGCTTGCAATAGGTTCAAATGATGCTTAAGTTATATATTATGATGTTTGATACTTTTTATTACTTAATCATGTGTTAGAAGCTGAAATTTCGTATTTGTCAAGATGAAATTTTAGTTCAACACTTGCTGGAAACACTATTCACAGTGCTGAAAATTTTGTTGCAAGGCTGAAAATTCTTATTTTTGCACAACTGAAAAATCCGATTTTTCCAAACTTAAAACCTGTTTTATATGTTGTAATTCCAGTGGACAATAAGCTGGAAAAACAGTTTTTTCAAACCTGTAAAGTTCGGCTTCGAGGACTGGAAATTTCAGTAGGCGCGCACTTGAGCATTTTGCGTCGCAGTCTGAGAATTCCAAGTCTTGTGGGCTGGAAACTCGAAATTTTATCAACCAAACTTTATTTTACAATATTAGAAACATATTTGTGAAATCCCAGCAGGTTTAGGCTAGAAATTCCATACTTGCAAACTGAAATTTTCTGCTCGTCGCAAATATTCGCAGACTGCAAATTTTCAGTTCGTAAAGGTTGAAAAATATGTTCGTTTATGTGAGATCAGTGTGAAAGCATACTGAAATTTTGTAAAACTATGTGTTATACATGAAGTTTATGTGTGCATGTTGGGCCCCAATGTGAATAGGGGTGGATGTGGTCGAGTTCGGCCGGGCGGCGTCGGGCTTGCCGGTCTTAAATTAGTTCTCGACCCTCCATCGTTGCCTAATCCCTCCTTGCATAGACGGAGTGTCTATGTACTGAAGTGGGTCGTAGGAAAATCGGCATATGCCCGGGATATGACCACTGGAGTGATTGGTTGGAATTGGAGTGTTTGGTTGGAAAATATCGGCACGAAGTGATAAGGTAGCCGCCCGTCGAGGTGGAAGAAATCCAATGTGAAATTATGTGATTTTATGTTTAAATGTGCACGAATCTCACACGGCACCTTATGTTATATGCAAAGTTTTCTACTCACATGTTGTTGACGTGTTTCATGTACTGTTTAGCCGATCTTGAGACGAACGGAGTTGCTAACGAAGAAGACATAGGAAGGCGGTTCGAAATATTTAGCTAGTTATGCATGTTATATGATCGAGGTTATTTTGTAGTCACGATCGTGTATGTAATAATCAACTTACGTGTACTTTTGGGTTTTCAAATAAAAGTATGAGTTGTTTACTACTGTTTTAGAAAGTGACATGTTTGTGTAAAAATTATAAATGGGATATTTTCATAATTAGCTAGAAGTTTCGGGTCGTCACACTTGGAGTGGAAGTTGGCACTATACACAATTGTGAAAGTGGATTGAGAGCTGAAGTGGACCATTGCCTACCAAATAGATAGGATTTCTATTGACCATGCAACAATTGGGCAATCAAGTAACTATATGATCAATCAAATGCAAACATGTAATCACATCACAGTCGACAAAGATTCTAGCTCATAGGTTTCCAAATATGATATTCAGGAAGCCCTTCGCAGCTTGAAGATGGTGGACAAGCAACTACATATGAGTTAGAAGAAATGAATCTAGGAATAATAGAAGAGCCACGATTTATATTCATTAGCTCACTTTTGAGTTTGAAGAAAAAGATCGCTACTTCAAGCTCTAACCAAATATAGAGATGTATTTCTTGCATATACAAAGAAATGTCTAATTCAAACCTAAAAGGTCATGATTCATCGGGATAAAGCGCAAAGCAAGGTTAGTGAAACAATCATAATAGATACTCTACTCATAGCTAGTCCTGCACATTGAAGCTAAAGTCAATAAGCTCATCGATGCTGGATTCATCAGAGAAGTTAAATATCCAACTTGGATCTCTAGCGTATTTCCCATCAAGAAAAAGAATGGCCAAATACGCATCTATTGAGATCATAGCTAATGCAACCACAGAAAATGAAGCTTTATTTTTCATGGATAGATTGTTAGGGTACAATAAAATCAAAATGGTCCCAAAAGATGAGGAATGGGCGACATTTTGCACTCCAAAAGGTATTAGTGTAATAAGTTATGTCTTTTGCCTTAATAAAGACAGGTTCTACCTAACAACAGGCCATACAGAATATTTTTGACGACATGCTTCATGATAGAGTTGAGTTTTATGTGGATGATCTCATCGCCAAAGAAAAAGAGAAGATTCCATCATCTGGTAGATTTCTATGCGGTATTTGATAGTTGTGAAAATATAACTTGAAGATGATGAACCCGCTTAAATATGCTTATAGCTTCACATCAGGGAAATTTCTTGGTTTTATAGTGCATCATTGTGGAATTGAGATTGATGTAGCTAAAATAGATGCAATTAAAAATAGTGCAGAGAAAAATTGAGGAACGACAGAGTCTACAAGGTAATCTCATATTTTTTAGGAGGTTCGTATCAAATCTCACTAGTCGATGTCAGCCATTCAACCATCTGATGAAGAAAGATGCCCTTTTGTGTAGGATAAAGGATGCCACAATGCCTTTGAGAGCATAAAAAAGCATTTGGAAAATCTACCAGTGCTGGGAGCTCCAACTCTGGAAAATCTGCTAATATTGTTTATTGTCGCTCAAGAAGACTCAATCAGTGCTTTATTGGCTCAAGAAAATAAAGATGGAAAGAAAAGGCTTTCTCCTATATAAGCCAATATCTAACAAGAAATGAGTTAAAATATACTTTTCGGTTGAGAAGATATGTTTGACTTTGTATTATGCTATTAAAAGTTGAAACACTACTTTGAGGCATATCCCATAGGCTCATCTCCCATGCAGATCAGTCAAATTTGTGATATCAAAACCAATACTTTCGGAAGACTAGCTGATTAGTCTATCCTATCATATTTAACTATATGATGATTATCAATCAACTTTTGAATAAATATAAAGTTCAAAAGAGGGCTCAATCCATAGTCTTGACAATCTCAAGCTTGGTGAAGAACTCGAGTATTTCATCTTAGTTTGTATCCTAAGAAGGAAAATAGGATAATAATACATTAGCTATCCTAGCAACTACAGTAGGCACTTTTAGATAGAGAACAAACAATTGTGCCACTATGTAGGCGATAGGTGGTCACTACTATAAAAAGAGCAATAGCCACGGATTTAGCCACGGATTAGCAACGTTTTGGGAAAAAAAATTTTCAGCTTTAGCCATGGATTACCCGTGGCTCATTTAGCCACCAGCTAAGCCGTGGCCAAATGTCGTGGCTAATTGGCCCGCGTATTACCGCCAATAAATAGCCACGGCCTAGCCACGGTCAAGCCGTGGCTAATGAGCCACGTGTAATCCGTGGCCTATCCGTATCCTTTAGCCACGATAAGCCGTGGCTAAATGAGCACGGCAAGCCGGGGCTAACCGTGTCCGTTAGCCACGGCTTCACCGTGGCTAAATCAGCCACGGATTTTCCGTGGCTACTCCCGGCCCTTAGCCGCGGCTAGGCCGTGTCCATTAGCCACGGCCAGCCGTGGCTAAAGGGCTACGGTTTTTATTTATTTATTTATTTTTTCTTTTTACTTATTCAGTTTCGAAGTGCTCGATTTAAATCGTTTTGTAACGATAACGTCCGTTCCATTTCCTATTATACTTTAAAAAAAATTACAAACAAATTAATACGTAATTAATTAATTGTTCTTATATGTATATATAGACGTACGTAACTAATATCCACGGCCTAGCCACGGCTAACGGCCTGTTTTTTAAAAAAAATATTATTAAATTTTAATAATCTGTATTTAAGTCTATTTTTACAATAAATATTTTCTTTCAATTTTGATTATTATTCAAATAAATATCATAACTAAATATATAATATATATATAATCTATTTTTACAATATTCATTATTGTGTTATATGAGCAATGTATATATATGTACACATATATATGTGCTCTTATCATTTCAATCGATCGACGAAGATATACATTATTTGAATTTAGTTTCGTAATTACAATCAATAATTACTCATATGAAGAGTATTATATATAGAAGATTATTTATAAGTACGGATGCGATCGATATATGTGTGCTCTTAATGTTGATTATTCTGTTATATATATATACTTTTCGATTTACGA
>CM047884.1:3472919-3532082 GCA_026212405.1 Petrea volubilis | reverse complement strand
AGTTCGGGTCGTCACGGTGGTATCAGAGCGCGATTTGGGACGTTAGAAATTTTGATTATGAATTGTCTAATGGTTGAACTTGTTGTGTAGGAGATGGCCTATTCTGGAGAATCCTCTAACCATAGGTCACGCTATCAGTGCGGGGCTGTCCGAGTGTCCTCTGTTCGAGTGCGGCCGCCCCAAGTTGATGAACTTCTCTTAGAACTAAGGTTGCTGGAAGAGAACTATGAAAAACTACAAGAGGAACTTTACCACACCCGTCTCAGTTTAGAGGGAGCTCAACACCATATCTACGAGATACATCAGCATTACCAAAGTGTGCTTGAGTTTGTGTATGGCACGAGTAGGAAACTAGTTGGAGTTATCAAAGAGAATTTAATACCTAAGCCCCCCCAGAGTTAGTGGTGATAAACTCCGGAGAGGGTACTAGCCAAGCTCCTTATGAGCTTGACTAAATAAATTAAGTGTCTTGAAAGCACCGTAGTATTCGTGTAGCATAATTGGTGCTTGTGTAAAGTTTGGTAGGATATATGTGTTTGTGTTTGCTATGGATATTTTGCGTTTGCCGAATGTGTAACCTCTATGTATATATAAGTTATGCAACTCCTATATATATGAAATAAACGGCTTTGTTTTATTTACCTAAACTGATTTTGTTTAAGTAGATGTCGAATAGCAGAACACCTGCGGTAAATACGGGAACCCGGAGGTGTCAATTACGACTATTGTTGAGAGAAATCACTACGATTCTCGAAAATCAGCATAATAATAATCCTTATCACATGGAAACGACTAAGGTTTCCATTTGCTAACTTTCTTAATTTAGGACACGCAACGAATTTCAAAGGAGAACCGGATGCCGTCAAGCCACTAATTGGCTAGAAGCCATCGAGAAAATTTTTGAAGTTATGGACTGCGAAGAAGAGCGATAGTCACTTTGGCTACATTCGCCTTTGGAAGAAGACGCACGACATTGGTGGAAAAGGGTCAGTGGAAAGTGGAAAGAAACAAGGACTCCTCGCACATGGAACAATTTCGTTCGGGAATTCAATAAACAGTATGTCCCTCGAGTGGTACAAGAAAAACGAGAGAGGGAGTTTCTAAGCCTAGAGCAACGTGAGCTGAGCGTAGCTCGTTACGAGGCCCTATTCACAAGATTAGCTAGGTTTGCCCCATACTTTGTTGAGAATGAAGAACGAAAAATTTGGAAGTTCATCGGAGGGCTAAGACTCGAAATACAAGACAAGATGGCACCGGTACAGATGCAAACGTATACGGCGGCAGTGGAAACCGCCCTAAAAGTAGAAAGCACTATGGAGCAGTTAAAGGTTAAACGTGGCCAATTCGTGAGACCGTCTCCTTTAGGGAGCCAAGCCGGGAGAAATTTCGGAGGAAGTAATAAGGTTGCTAAGATTAATATTTCAGGACCCCGGATGAATACTAACACTTCCCTACCCCAACGGAACCTTTCGTGTACCTACTGTGGAAAACCAAATCACATATAAAGTCAGTGTTGGGTTAAGGCAAGGAAATGTACCTGGTGCGGAAGTAGTGAGCATTTCATCAGGGACTTGTCCGCAAATGGGACCTTCACGGGAACGAGTTGCCAAGGAGAACGGAAAGCGTGGGGTAAAAACCACGAGTGCAAGGCAAGGTGTTTGCCATTATCAAGAAAGGACGTCAGAACCAACAGTGGTGAAGGTACGCTTCTGATTTGCCAACACTTGGCTAAAGTTTTGAAGATCCTGGTCAACGCATTCTTATATATCGCGTAGTTTGTTTCTAGTTTAATGCTTGAACCTGAAGTTTTGCCATAATGAATTAGAAGTAAGCACACCTATGGGAACCTCATGGAGAACCGATCTATTATATAAGAACTGTGAGCTAGTAATTGGTGAAAACCATGAGGGCTGACTTAGTTTATTGCCTATAAACGAATTCGATGTAATATTAGGAATGGACTGGCTTGCTCTCACTATGCCCAATAGATTGTCATAATAAGATAGTGCGATTATGTATACCGGGCCAACCCGTAGTTGAAATAAGAGGAAACAAATTTTCCCCTTCCATATCAATTATTTTCGGCCATGAAAGCTCATCGACTACTTCGAAAAGGAAATGATGCATTTTTAGCATATGTATTGAACAACAAGAAGATAAAAAAGAAAATTGAGGATGTTCCGGTAGTAAACGAATTTGTAGATGTGTTTCCCAATGATCTACCCGGATTACCTCCACATAGGGAAATTGAATTTACCATTGACCTAGTACCAGGAACAGCCCCGATTTCCAAAACCCCGTACAGAATGGCCCCTGCCAGAAATTAAAGGAACTTAAGACTCAATTACACGAATTACTTGATCAGGGATTTATTCGGCCTAGTTCTTCACACCATGGGGAGCCCCAGTTTTATTTGTTAAAAAGAAGGACGGTACCTTACGACTTTGCATTGACTATCGATCTCTAAACCAAGCTACTGTTAAAAATAAATATCCACTACCAAACATCGAAGAGTTATTTGACCAACTGCAAGGAGCTTCCGTTTACTCTAAGTTGGACTTGAAATCAGGATATTACCAAGTCCGAATCCAAGAAAAAGACATAGCCAAAACAGCTCTTAATAGTCGCTACGGACATTATGAAATTTGTAGTAATGCCTTTTTGGACTAACCAATGCACCTGCTATATTCATGGACTTGATGAATCGAGTATTCCAGCCTTACTTGGATCAGTTCGTTGTGATTTTTATAGATGATATCTTGGTACACTCAAAGACCAAAACGGAGCATGAGAAACATTTGCGCATAGTTTTGCAAACCCTAAGGGACCAAAAACTTTATGGAAATTTAGCAAGTGCGAATTTTGGTTAGAAAAGGTATCATTTCTCGGTCATATCATATCCAAAGAGGGAATCTCAGTAGATCCAGAAAAGGTAAAAGCCGTTGTGGAGTGGAAACAACCTTCTACCGTCACTGAAGTTCGAAGCTTTCTAGGTCTTGCAGGGTACTATCGAAGATTTATTGAAGGGTTTCAAAAATTGCTCGACCACTACTAGGTTAACCCAAGCTAAGGTCAAGTTTGTTGGGACCAACACTGTGAGACTAGTTTTCAGAAATTGAAGAATTGCTTAGTCGCCGCTCCTGTGTTAATATTACCTAATGGGAACGACGGATTTCAAGTATACACCGATGCCTCTAAAGAAGGATTAGGTTGTGTACTAGTGCAAGATGGCAAGGTAGTAGCCTACGCTTCACGAAAATTAAAACCGTATGAGGAAAACTACCCTACTCATGACCTCGAATTAGCTGCTATTGTGTTTGCAACTCAAGAAATGGAGGCATTATTGTATGGGACAGCTTTCGAGGTGTTCATCAGACCATAAGAGCCTGAAATACTTATTTTCACAAAAGGAATTAAATATGAGACAAAGGAGATGGATGGAGATGATTATCGACTATAACTTTAATATTCAATACCATCCGGGAAAAGTTAACAAGTGCCGATGCATTAAGTAGAAAGGCGACCATCTCTTGTCTGGTACTTAAGGAATGGAAGTTTGTTAAATGATATTTCTGAGTGGAATCCTAAGGAAAAAGAGTTAGGAATTTTATTTTCCACCGTTCAAGGCGCAACCTGCGTTATTACGAAAAATCAAGGAAGCTCAAGAAAAAGACGCAAAACTTAAAAAGATCATGGAAGAAGTTGGTAATGGCAAAAGGGCCGAGTTTGCCATGTCCAACGACGGGATCCTCAGATTTCACAATAGGCTATGTATCCCCGATGATAACAATCTCAAAAGGGAAATATTGAAGACAAGTCACAAATCAAGATACACAATCCACCCGGAATCAATAAGATGTACAAAGACATTAGAAAACTGTAATTGGTGGACTAGCATGAAAAGAGAAGTGGCGGAATTTGTATCCAAATGCTTGACATGTCAACAGATAAAAGCCGATCACCAGAGCCCTTTGGTCTCTTGCAACCATTACCTGTTCCCGAATGGAAGTGGGAACACATTACCATGGATTTCGTTATGGGTCTACCCCGAACCTCCAAGGGTCATGATGCGATTTGGGTTGTAGTGGATAGACTTACTAAGAGTGCCCATTTTATTGCTTTTTTCAAAGACTTGTTCCTGGACAGATGGCTGAAATTTATAAACAGGAAATAGTCCCGATTACATGGTATCCCCCGTCGTATTGGTTTCAGACAAGAGATCCGCGTTTTGTTTCTAAGTTTTGGCAAGGGTTACAAAGCGCGCTAGACACTAAGTTAAACTTTAGCACGGCCCTTCCACCCACAAACCGATGGACAATCTGAAAGAACCATCCAAATACTTAGAAGATTTGCTTCGATCCTGTACTATCGATTTTGGAGGAAGTTGGATCGTCATCTCTCATTAGCCGAATTCGCTTACAATAACAGTTATCAGTCTACCATGGTATGGCTCCATTTGAGGCCCTTTATGGACGAAAGTGTCGATCACCAAATTGTTGGGATGAGGTTGGTGAGAGGAAATTGCTAGGGCCCTGAATTGGTGCAAGAAACTACGGAAGCCATAGAAACAATAAAAAACGAATGGTCGCCGCCGCTCAAAGTCGTCAGAAAAGCTACGCTGATAAGAGACGAAAGGATTTGGAATTTGAAGTAGGAAATTCAGTATTCTTAAAAGTATCACCACGAAAAGGAATTTTTCGGTTTGGGAAGAAAGGAAAGCTAAACCCTCGATACGTCGGACCTTTTGAAATCCTCGAAAAAAATAGGAAAAAGTAGCATATAAACTAGCGTTACCCTCAAGTCTATCTGACGTTCATGATGTATTCATGTATCGCGATGCTTAAAAAGTATCACCAGGATCCCTCTCATGTTGTGGATCATGATTCCCTCAGAAATCGATAAAGACTTAACATATATAGAGGAACCCGTTCGCATCCTTGAAGTAGATAACGAACCTTGAGAAACCGTTCAATTCCCATAGTCAGAGTCTTGTGGAAGTATCATAACCTCGAGGAAACTACATGGGAAAAACTAGAAGATATGATGAGGCAACTACCCACATCTTTTTGACTAATTCGGGCAGAATTTCGGGGACGAAATTCCTTTAAGGAGGGGAGGATGTAAGGACCCGTATTCTCACTCTCATTATGTATCGATATATTTATATGTGACTATTTTATATTTACATGTTTTATTTATATTTATGGGAATATGTTTTCATAATGTTAATACCTTGTATTCATGTTCTTTTTTTTCGAAAAATGTGCAAGTTAGGATTATTTCTTGTCCTAGTTAACTATCATATAAACTATATAATTCATGAAAATAAAGGTATACACATATAGATATATATATGTTCAGTTTGTGTAATAAGATTTAGAAGATTTTCGGAAAAACCCTAAAGAATGGATAATTGCATTTTCGACCCCTAGACATTTTTCTTCCCTATTATGCCTAATTATACATAAAATAAGAAAAAAAACCTACAAGTTTTCAGAAAAATAAAGAGGGATGGACGAAATTTTGCTAATATATACATATATATTTTAATTACTTAGTATATGCTAGTCTTATTCTCAATTCTTCTCAATTCTTCTACACATACACTTGTGCATACACTTGTACATGCACTTGGACAAACATTTCTAGATGAATGCATACATGTGTGGTCAAGAATAACATAGACTCACACTTAAGACACTAGACTCACACTTGGGTATTGAGTTGTAAAGAAAATAATCATGAGATTAAGACCTAAGTATATTATAATCTTCTCTCTACATACTATAAATAAGTAATTATACTAGACAAAACCCACTCACATACACCAAGTCTCACGACCACACACACTCACACACTCTTTTACCTTCATTTTTTTTGTCCAACTAACCACAAATTTCAGCCTATTTCCATCCTCACACTTTGCACCCCTTAAAACTACAAGAACAACCACTACTACTAGAAGGTAGAAACCTTGCCTATGGCATAAGTTAGCCTAAGTTTTTATGAAAGTATTAACTTCATATCTTCCCCATTAGACCTTAAGAGGTAACCACAAGTTGGTTTTCATCTTGGGTCTTAGGGAATACAAGAAAATTTGGGTATATGCTTATAGTGACATTATGTGCATTTTGCCCTTGAATGTCTTGAAACCATGCTGAAATTTTGCTTGCAATAGGTTCAAATGATGCTTAAGTTATATATTATGATGTTTGATACTTTTTATTACTTTAATCATGTGTTAGAAGCTGAAATTTCGTATTTGTCAAGATGAAATTTTAGTTCAACACTTGCTGGAAACACTATTCACAGTGCTGAAAATTTTGTTGCAAGGCTGAAAATTCTTATTTTTGCACAACTGAAAAAATCCGATTTTTCCAAACTTAAAACCTGTTTTATATGTTGTAATTCCAGTGGACAATAAGCTGGAAAAACAGTTTTTTCAAACCTGTAAAGTTCGGCTTCGAGGACTGGAAATTTCAGTAGGCGCGCACTTGAGCATTTTGCGTCGCAGTCTGAGAATTCCAAGTCTTGTGGGCTGGAAACTCGAAATTTTATCAACCAAAACTTTATTTTACAATATTAGAAACATATTTGTGAAATCCCAGCAGGTTTAGGCTAGAAATTCCATACTTGCAAACTGAAATTTTCTGCTCGTCGCAAATATTCGCAGACTGCAAATTTTCAGTTCGTAAAGGTTGAAAAATATGTTCGTTTATGTGAGATCAGTGTGAAAGCATACTGAAATTTTGTAAAACTATGTGTTATACATGAAGTTTATGTGTGCATGTTGGGCCCCAATGTGAATAGGGGTGGATGTGGTCGAGTTCGGCCGGGCGGCGTCGGGCTTGCCGGTCTTAAATTAGTTCTCGACCCTCCATCGTTGCCTAATCCCTCCTTGCATAGACGGAGTGTCTATGTACTGAAGTGGGTCGTAGGAAAATCGGCATATGCCCGGGATATGACCACTGGAGTGATTGGTTGGGAATTGGAGTGTTTGGTTGGAAAATATCGGCACGAAGTGATAAGGTAGCCGCCCGTCGAGGTGGAAGAAATCCAATGTGAAATTATGTGATTTTATGTTTAAATGTGCACGAATCTCACACGAGCACCTTATGTTATATGCAAAGTTTCTACTCAACATGTTGTTGACGTGTTTCATGTACTGTTTTAGCCGATCTTGAGACGAACGGAGTTGCTAACGAAGAAGACATAGGAAGGCGGTTCGAAATATTTAGCTAGTTATGCATGTTATATGATCGAGGTTATTTTGTAGTCACGATCGTGTATGTAATAATCAACTTACGTGTACTTTTGGGTTTTCAAATAAAAGTATGAGTTGGTTTTACTACTGTTTTAGAAAGTGACATGTTTGTGTAAAAATTATAAATGGGATATTTTCATAATTAGCTAGAAGTTTCGGGTCGTCACACTTGGAGTGGAAGTTGGCACTATACACAATTGTGAAAGTGGATTGAGAGCTGAAGTGGACCATTGCCTACCAAATAGATAGGATTTCTATTGACCATGCAACAATTGGGCAATCAAGTAACTATATGATCAATCAAATGCAAACATGTAATCACATCACAGTCGACAAAGATTCTAGCTCATAGGTTTCCAAATATGATATTCAGGAAGCCCCTTCGCAGCTTGAAGATGGTGGACAAGCAACTACATATGAGTTAGAAGAAATGAATCTAGGAATAATAGAAGAGCCACGATTTATATTCATTAGCTCACTTTTGAGTTTGAAGAAAAAGATCGCTACTTCAAGCTCTAACCAAATATAGAGATGTATTTTCTTGCATATACAAAGAAATGTCTAATTCAAACCTAAAAGTCATGATTCATCGGGATAAAGCGCAAAGCAAGGTTAGTGAAACAATCATAATAGATACTCTACTCATAGCTAGTCCTGCACATTGAAGCTAAAGTCAATAAGCTCATCGATGCTGGATTCATCAGAGAAGTTAAATATCCAACTTGGATCTCTAGCGTATTTCCCATCAAGAAAAAGAATGGCCAAATACGCATCTATTGAGATCATAGCTAATGCAACCACAGAAAATGAAGCTTTATTTTTCATGGATAGATTGTTAGGGTACAATAAAATCAAAATGGTCCCAAAAGATGAGGAATGGGCGACATTTTGCACTCCAAAAGGTATTTAGTGTAATAAAGTTATGTCTTTTGCCTTAATAAAGACAGGTTCTACCTAACAACAGGCCATACAGAATATTTTTGACGACATGCTTCATGATAGAGTTGAGTTTTATGTGGATGATCTCATCGCCAAAGAAAAAGAGAAGATTCCATCATCTGGTAGATTTCTATGCGGTATTTGATAAGTTGTGAAAATATAACTTGAAGATGATGAACCCGCTTAAATATGCTTATAGCTTCACATCAGGGAAATTTCTTGGTTTTATAGTGCATCATTGTGGAATTGAGATTGATGTAGCTAAAATAGATGCAATTAAAAATACATGTGCAGAGAAAAATTGAGGAACGACAGAGTCTACAAGGTAATCTCATATTTTTTAGGAGGTTCGTATCAAATCTCACTAGTCGATGTCAGCCATTCAACCATCTGATGAAGAAAGATGCCCTTTTGTGTAGGATAAAGGATGCCACAATGCCTTTGAGAGCATAAAAAAGCATTTGGAAAATCTACCAGTGCTGGGAGCTCCAACTCTGGAAAATCTGCTAATATTGTTTATTGTCGCTCAAGAAGACTCAATCAGTGCTTTATTGGCTCAAGAAAATAAAGATGGAAAAGAAAAGGCTTTCTCCTATATAAGCCAATATCTAACAAGAAATGAGTTAAAATATACTTTTCGGTTGAGAAGATATGTTTGACTTTGTATTATGCTATTAAAAAGTTGAAACACTACTTTGAGGCATATCCCATAGGCTCATCTCCCATGCAGATCCAGTCAAATTTGTGATATCAAAACCAATACTTTCGGAAGACTAGCTGATTAGTCTATCATATTTAACTAGTATGAATGATTATCAATCAACTTTTGAATAAATATAAAGTTCAAAAGAGGATCTCAATCCATATTCTTGACAATCTCAAGCTTGGTGAAGAAACTCGAGAATATCATCTTATTTTGTATCCTAAAGAAGGAAAATAGGATAATAAATACATTAGCTATCCTAGCAACTACAGTAGGCACTTTTAGATAGAGAAACAACAATTGTGCCACTATGTAGGCGATAGGTGGTCACTACTAGAAAAAGAGCAAATAGCCACGGATTTTAGCCACGGATTAGCAACGTTTTTGGGAAAAAAAAATTTTCAGCTTTAGCCATGGATTACCCGTGGCTCATTTAGCCACAGCTAAGCCGTGGCCAAATGTCGTGGCTAAATTTGGCCCGGCTTTTACCGCCAATAAATAGCCACGGCCTAGCCACGGTCAAGCCGTGGCTAAATGAGCCACGGGTAATCCGTGGCCTATCCGTATCCTTTAGCCACGGATAAGCCGTGGCTAAATGAGCCACGGCCAAGCCGTGGCTAGACCGTGTCCGTTAGCCACGGCTTCACCGTGGCTAAATCAGCCACGGATTTTCCGTGGCTACTCCGTGGCCCTTAGCCACGGCTAGGCCGTGTCCATTAGCCACGGCCCAGCCGTGGCTAAAGGGCTACGGTTTATTTATTTATTTATTTTTTCTTTTTTACTTATTCAGTTTCGAAGTGCTCGATTTAAATCGTTTTGTAACGATAAATGCGTCCGTTCCATTTCCTATTATAACTTTAAAAAAAAATTACAAATAAATTAATACGTAATTAATTAATTGTTCTTATATGTATATATAGACGTACGTAACTAATATCCACGGCCTAGCCACGGCTAACGGCCTGTTTTTTAAAAAAAAAATATTATTAAATTTTAATAATCTGTATTTAAGTCTATTTTTACAATAAATATTTTCTTTCAATTTTGATTATTATTCAAATAAAATATCATAACTAAATATATATATATATATATAATCTATTTTTACAATATTCATTATTGTGTTATATATGAGCAATGTATATATATGTACACATATATATGTGCTCTTATCATTTCAATCGATCGACGAAGATATACATTAATTTGAATTTAAGTTTCGTAATTACAATCAATAATATTACTACATATAGAAGAGTATTATATATAGAAGATTATTTATAAGTACGGATGCGATCGATATATGTGTGCTCTTATGTTGATTATTCTGTTATATATATATACTTTTCCGATTTACGAATGATGGCTCTAATTATATTATAATATTATGTTAGTGTAATTAATTTGAAATGTTAGGAATAACGCAAATTAAAAACGTATCAACCGCGGATAAAAAAATATCAATGTAAAACACGAAAAAAATATATATATATACATGACTTAGCTTTTTTTCTTTCCCCTCCCTCTTCTTCATCCTACCAAGGTAAACCACCCTACCCCCCACCCCCGTCCCCGTCCCCGTCCCCGTCCCCCAAACCCCCCCCCCCCGGCCTGGCGCGGTGGCGCCTGCTCGCCGGCGACCGCCGCGCCTCCCTCCCCCCTCCCCAACCCGCGCGCCTCCCCGCCATCCCCCACACCGCCGCCCGCCGCCCTCGCCCCCGCAGCCCCCCACACCGCCTCCCCCTCACCCAGCCCCCCCTCCCCAATCCCCCCCCCCAGCAGCCCCAAACCCTCCCCCTTTCCCCCCCACCCATCAGCCCCAACCCGCCCCCCAAACCCAGCCCAAACAGCGCCCGCCCGCCCCCCCCCGCGCGCCCCCCCCTTCATTATTATTTTTTTGTGTTTTAATTTGAATTAAATCTAATATTTGTTTGTTTGTTTTGATTTTTTTGGTAATTATTGTTAGGTTTTTAAATATTCACAAGTTTGGTGCTCCAAAATTGAAGGTATGATTTAAGTTACCCAAAATTTATTTTGAGATATATATGTATTGAAAAATGTATATGTGTGTATGTATTAATTGAGATATATATGTATTTGAAAATGTATATGTGTGTATGTATTAATTGAGATATATTTTATTTTGGAAACATTTGGTATTGGTGAATGAGAAGTGTAATATTTGTTTGTTTTGTTCGTAAAATTTGATTACGAATATGAAATGCATGTTTGTGCGGTAGTAAATACATTTAGGGATATGTTTTGATGAGATGCATGTTGTGATGAGATAGGCTTTGATAAGATATGTAAGTTTATAAATATGATTTGATGAGATATGTTGTGACGATTCTATGTTGTTTGTAGATGCTTTGATGAATATGGTTTGATGAGAATATTTTGAGTTATGCTTTGATGATTACGTTTGTTTTGTTCGTTAAATATGATTTGAAATATGAGATGTGTATTTTTATGGTGTGTTATTGATGTTGTCTTTACATATATGTTTGTTGGCAAAGTTTAAATGTGATTGTTCAGTAGTGACTAAATGACATAATTATATTTGTTACAGAAAATGGATAATATACGTGTGAGTCGAAGTTGGATGTACAATCGGTTATTGCCCGATCGAACAGATCTTACGAATGAATTTTTATTGGGTTTGGGTCAGTTTATTGAGTTTGCAACATCATAACCACAATACAAACTTGACAACGATTGTATTAGGTGTCCGTGTTTTATATGTGAAAATGGAAAATACAAGAGTGCTAACAATGTAAAATATGATCTTTTAAAGTATGGATTTCAACCAAATTATTGGTATTGGACTGCACATGGGGAGATTGCTCTAGAAAACTGGAATGTTGATGGTGTCGGTCCAAGTTCTTACAATCATGTCAATATCACAGAAGGGTTAAGAAATTACGAAAATATGGTCTATGATGCTATGGGACAGACTTGTGGTCATGAAAATAGGACGTGGCAAAATTCTGAACGAAATGCTGCTGGAATGAGTCATATTATTGAACAACCTCAAAATAACGAAGCTCAACAATTTTATGATTTGTTGGAGGCAGCAAACCGTCCGTTATGGTCCGGATGTGAGTCACACACGGAATTATCACTGACTCTTCAAATGATGACATTGAAATCAGATTATAATATGTCACATGGATGCTTCGATAGAATGGCTGATCTTATAAAAACATCAAATCCGATAGACAATCATGTTCCCAACAATTATTATGAAGCCAAAAAATTAACGAGAAAATTGGGACTGATATCTCTGAAAATTGATTGCTGCGTGCAAGGGTGTGTGCTGTTTTATAGAGAACATACTCACTTGGATGAATGTGCATTATGTCAGCATCCTAGGTTTAAACCATCTCATACGGGGAGCAATAGACGTGTTCCTTACAAAAGAATGCACTACATGCCACTAATCCCACGTTTGAAAAGGTTGTATGCCTCTGAAAAATCAGCCGACCAAATGAGGTGGCACCATGAGCATGTAGCAAAGTCTGATACGTTATGCCATCCATCGGATGGCATAGCGTGGAAGCATTTCAATGAGAAACACCTAAACTTTGCCGCTGAACCGTGAAATATTAGACTTGGACTATGTGCTGATGGATTTAATCCTTTCAACCAAACTTCGAAATCATATTCTTGTTGGCCGGTTATTATTACCCCCTATAATTTACCTCCCGAAATGCGCATGACTACCCCATATATGTTTTTGACATGTTTGATTCCTGGGCCGCGCAATCCAAAGGACAGAATTGATGTGTATTTGCAACCTTTAATTGACGAGTTGAAAGAGTTGTGGTCAGACGGGGTTGAAACGTTCGATGTGTCGAGTAGACAAACTTTTCGTTTAAGAGCTGCCCTTACGTGGACAATTAATGACTTTCTTGCATATGGAATGTTGTCGGGGTGGATGACGTGCGGGAGACTGGCATGTCTAATATGTATACACCATACAAAATCTTTTAGATTGAAGCATGGTGGAAAAATAACGTGGTTTGATTGCCACATAAGATTTTTGCCAGAGACTCATCCTTTTAGGCATAATAAAGATGCCTTTTTGAAAGGAAGACGAGTGGGATCTGCGGCTCCCTCTCGAATGACGGGTGATAAAACTTGGGATGTCGTGCAGCACTTGCCCAAAGTAACCGATTTGCCCGTCAAGCACTCTAAAATTTTAGGTTACGGTGTGGACCACAATTGGACCAAACAATGCATATTTTGGGAGTTGCCCTATTGGAAGGATAATATTGTCCGCCACAATTTGGATGTAATGCACATTAAGAAAAAAAATTTTGACAACATAATAAATACTATCATGGATGTAAAAAACAAAACAAAAGATAACGAGAAAGCTAGACTTGACCTGTTGGAGTATTGCAAGCGTCCGGAATTACATCTACAGTATCTTCCAAACGGTAAAGTGTTGAAGCCACAGGCCACTTTCACTTTAACCATTGAACAACGCCGCGAATTATGTGATTGGATTAAATGTCTGAAGATGCCTGATGGGTATGCATCGAACTTGGTAAACTGTGTTGATCAATCTGGAACAAACCTGCTTGGTATGAAGACCCATGACTGTCACGTCTTTATGCAACGTTTGCTCCCAATGGCGCTAAATGCACTCACACCTAATGTTTGGAAGCCTTTAACGGAAATAAGTCAATTTTTTAAAGAAATGTGCTCAACAGAGTTAAATGCGGCAAATCTATTACAATTGGATAGTAACATTCCTATTATTTTATGCAAATTGGAACGCATTTTTCCGCCTGGATTTTTTGACTTAATGGAGCACTTGACTGTACATTTACCGTTTGAAGCTGCAATGTGTGGTCCAGTGCAATACCGGTGGATGTATCCTTTCGAGAGGTAGTTTAAATAATTATGAATTTTAAATTTCATGTATAAAATAAATAATGAAAACTATCAATTATAAAAACTTAAAACAACTTACGTTTGTAGGTACTTACATAACTTAAAGGGAATGGTGAAGAACAGAGCAAAAGTTGAAGGATCAATATGTCAGGCATACTTAAACCAAGAGTTATCGTATTTTTCATCTTATTATTTTGAAAGTCATATCCACACCAAAAGTACAAGACCTCGTCGTAATAAGGACGACGTCTGTTCTGATGATGAGCGACATTATACTTTGTCTGTATTCAAACGAGCTGGTAAGTCAGGAAAAAAATGCAAGGAACGTTATTTGACTGATGATGAGTGGAGCAAAGCTGCATTACATGTACTCATCAATTGTGAAGAAGTTGTCCCCATACTTGAGTAAGTGTTATCTTTAACAATTTATATATAATGTGTTAAGATGACTCTGACAAATTTCCAATACTTTGTAGGATGTATAGATCAGCCGTTCGATACAATTGGCCACACCTAACTGAGCAAGAGATTGAGGAATCTGTCGAGAATAATTTTGTTGAATGGTTTAACTCTATGTGAGTAATTTATTAAACATAATAAATACTTAGCTGGATTTGCGTCTCACACACTGTGTGGTTTAAAACAAAATCTTTCATATAATATATTGATTGAAAATATTCGAATATGTAGGCGCATAATCCAAAAAATAATGTTGAAAATCAGTATTTGCTTGATTTGGCTTGGGGTCCAATGAAGAAGGTCAAGACCTTCAATAGGTTCTACTGTAATGGATATATGTTTCATACAGAAGATATGACCCCACATACGAAGACCTCAAATTCTGGCGTTTGTGTAATAAGTGATGGGGGTACAAACTTTTATGGTATGCTCAAGGAAGTTATCAAATTAGAGTATCCTGGTGAGCCTCAAAAAGAGGTTGTGATGTTCAAATGTATTTGGTTTGATTCGGTATCGAATAGAGGGATAAAGGTACACCCCCAGTATGATATTGTTGAAGTAAAAATAAATGAGAGATACCCGAAAGATGATCCCTTCATCCTTGCGCAACATGCATCTCAAGTGTATTACGTCCCTCACCCCGGTACTAGAAGAGATAAATCGCAGTGGCGATTTGTTATCAAAACAAGACCACGGAGTCGAGTTGTTAGCCAAGATAATATAGATGACCCATTGCAAGAGTCATCTGGCTGCGTGAATGGTGTCATCAATAATGAACCGACGGGTAATCTTGCTGATTCTACGGGTGCTGTTGAAGAGGTCAATCAATTATACACTGAGCACATGGCTAATGATCATATATTAGTTGATGAATTGGGTCAAAGTGTCGAGGCAGAAGAAATTTTAAACTCTGAGTTTGAAGAAGATGAGGAGGATGATGATGCAAATATGCCTCAGTATGACGATGATGCTGAAGACGAAGACGAAGACGGAGGTGAAGAAAATGAAGATGAAGAAGACGAAGATGATGATGAGTAAAATTTACTATGAATGAATATTTTGTTTGGTTTGATTTTTCTTTGCTAAAAACATATATATATATGTGTGTGATTGCTATGATTGTTGTTTAGTGGCTGATTGAAATATTTAATGTAATATGAAAAGACTCATGTTAAGTGATGTTTTTTCTATGAATTTTTTAATATAAATATAACAGGTTTGTGCTGTTTGATGTTTTTATTATGAATGCAGATGACAGGTTTTAGAAAGGGAAAGGACAAGGTCACTAGTTGTGGAGGAGGTTCCAACCGCCGTGGCCTCCACATGCCCCCTACGACGGGCCTTCACATTCGAGACGAGCCGTATGATGACTCTCATCATCAGACACCAATCCCTAGCGATGATGAGCCTATTACTGATGATATGCCGACGGAGACTTCCGATAATAACAGAATTGATGGAAAGATGGTTATTTATCCACAGGGACCTGAGTAAGTTTGCTTTTGTATTGCCTTTAAGTTGACATTATTCACTTTTTGATTGTTGTTTAAATAACAGTTATATTTATTAGGTTCAATCTTGCTTTGGAGACCGTGAGGACGATCGCCCGTATTTTCACAAACGGGTATAGAGAGCCATGGGAGAGGTGGAAGGAGATCCCTATACAAACCAGACACATGTGGTCAGGCGAATTCCAAGTAAGTCTTGATGCATATACAAATTTTCTTTTACATTTTTTTCATTCGTAATTTTATAAGTTCTCTATTTTTTCATTGTGTAGAGGGTATATTATTGGCGACCTGACCAACATGACGCTATTTGGAAAACTTTTAAGCATAAGGGATCAGAGCTCCTGAAGAATAGGCTTAACAAGGCTCATCGTAATAATAAGAGGCCGGAGTGGATTGGAGAGGATGCTTGGTAAGAGCTGCAAGCAAAATGGGGGTTGCCTAGTTTTCTTAAAAAGAACGGCAGTGAACAAAGCTAATCGGGCATCCGATTCTTGTGGAAGGGGAATAACCGGCCACAAAGGTGGTTCCAAATCTCACCTAACTTATAATGACGAGCTGGTTAGTATGTGTATTTCGTAAGTACCTCAAAATGATGATTTACGGGTGATTATTGTGTTATATAGTATTAAAATATTACATGTCTTATCACAGGAAGCTCAATTGGGGTATAGTCCTACCGTGGATCAGTCATTCCTACATCTTTACTCTTATAAAGATGAGAATGGGGAAATGAAATGGGCTGATCAGAGGTCGGAGCGTTCATTTGTGAGTATTCATTATTTTTCAAGTTTAAAATTGGTTCTTTTTTACATTGTAACTAATTTTTCAACCTTAAAACTCGTAGAACGTATTTAAGGAGAAGTGGGAAGAAATTAATTCCCAGCCGCCTCCTCAATCTGCTGATGGCACCCCCCTATCTCGACCATCCAAGCTCGATGTAAGTCAAAATAACTTTCATTTTTTTCATATTTTAATATAATATATAGATACATATTAATGATATATTATGACTAAATCTAATTATATTCACGGATTTATAGGTGTGGAAGGAGACTGTGGCTAAACCGAATAAGGGTCGGTGGTACGACGTGCCAGGTGGATCACCTAGTGCGGGAAGTTCGAGCTCCCAGACTTATCCTCCGAAATGGGAGGATCCGGGTACGATTGAGTTGAGGCGAAGGTTCGACAGGTTCGAGGAGAAACAATCATCTGAATTAACTGAGGTGAAGCGGACCCTCAATGCCGTGCTTCAGAGCATTCAACTTTTGACCCAAGGAGCAGTTGCCTCTTCGCCTAAACAGCCACACCCGTCAGCTGGTTCACCTCATGTACATGTACAGTCCACCCTCTCCCAACAGAGGGGTTCTCGTAGGACTTCATCGGGAGGACATCGATCCACCTCTAGACACACTCCTCCAAATTACATACGTGATGACGTGCACAACGATAATGATGATGATGATGATGATGTTGGACCTTTTTAGACATTGACACGTCTTGATATTTTAATAACTTGTACTCTCTAACTCTTTCTACATTTTAGTCAACGAAATATTTGGTGTTTGTTGGATGATCTGTGATCGTTATTTTGGTTTCTATTTGATGATGCATTTGGTGTTGGACGATCCATGATCGTTATTTTAGTGTATAATTTGATGATGCATTTGGTATTGGATGATCCGTGATCGTCATCTTGATTGGATACATTGAAATGTTTGGGTTTTTTGATTGCAGGTTGGTTCGGAACAAAAAAAAATCAAATTTACAAATTTCTGGTTGAATTAGCCACGGATTAGCCACGGATTAGCCACGGCAGAGCCGTGGCTAAGGGCCACGGCTTGGCCACCGCAGAGCCGTGGCTAAGTGCCACGGCTTGGCCACCGCAGGACCGTGGCTAAGGGCCACGGCTTGACCGTGGCTAAGTGCCACGGCTTGGCCACTGCTTGAAGCCGTGGCTAAGCCGTGGCACTTAGCCACGACCTGGCCCCGTGCAATGTTTGGGTGGCCAACGTTGGCCACGGTTCGCCCGTGTCTAAGAGCCACGGCCAAGCCGTGGCCCTGGTTAGCCACGCCACTTTTAGCCACGGAAAAAATCCGTGGCTAATTCGTGGCTAATCCGTGGGTGATTCCCTTGGCCACGGAGTTTTTGCCAAATCCGTGGCTAAAAGCCTTTTTTCTAGTAAGTGGGTGCCTTCACTAGATTAGGTAGACCATGAAGGTTAATGACCACGTTAGCGACAGTAATGAAGATGATGACTAGAGAACACCATTGATGACGACAGCAAATTAGATTGTCCAAAACTCCGGAAGCAATGGATGTACAAGGTATGTATCACCTTGGATGGAGGCACAGTCTCCTGGAAGTTTGCAAATCAAACAATAATAACTCGGTCTATGTTTGAGGCTGAGTTATATGCTCTAGACACTATTGGAACTGAGATTGAGTGGTTGCATGAGCTAATATATGGGTTACCTATGGTTGATAAAACTACTCCTGTGATTGTCTTGCATTGTGATAATCAAACCACAATTGCAAAAATCCGGAGTTCCAAGTATAATCATAAGACAAAGAGACACATCCAAGTCAGGCTAAAGTCTATAAACGAGTTAGAGTCTGAAAGAATCATACCCATTGATTTTGTTGGTACCAAAGACAATGTGGCTAGTTCTTTAACAAAAGGACTTGAGTTCAACACATTCCAAAAATCTATGTTGAGAATGAGACTTGTTACCTATTGAACTTACATCTACAGTAGCAACCCAACCTATCAACTGGACTATCCCACGAGGAAGATTCATTGTGCTATAAACAAGTTGTTGGGTGTACGTATTAGCATTCGAATTTTGATTTGTACTATGTACCTGAAGTCTATCATCTAGTATACCGACAAGTGGTATAAAATTGCTAAAATAGTACGAGTTCTACTCCGAGTGGGGTCAAGGTCTTCTAGACGAGATGTAGCAGTACATTTTTGGAGTTACCCAACTAATGAATATTATTGTGTGGCCGCGATTAGAGGAGTTGTGTTACTTCTTGAAAAATATTCATAAAACAAGATCAGGACACGTGACCATTAATATGTTAACCCTAAAGATTTCTAAGTTGTGCGTGATGTGTTCATTCCAATAGACGTTGTCACATCCAAGGCCCAAATTCAAGGCATATGTCCATTTGTTTCTATGATGACATAAGTTGGACAACTAGATAGTGGTTCAAACTGGAAGGTACTATTATTGGAAGCATGTTACAAGTATGCAAATAGTACTTTATGCTATGGATTTGGGGGGGGATTGTTAGAAATGGGCTTGTTAATGATAACATTCGTAAGGGCTAATCTTGGATTAAACAATAATAGTGGAAATCCATAGATAAAGGCTAGAAAGTGTTGTCTGTGTGTTAAAAGGCTTAGTGTAAATATCCCACATTGGATATTTGGCCTTGATAATTCAATTATAAATGTGGTTAAGTGTGAAGTTAGTACAAAGTAATTCACTAAGTACCACATATGTGTAGCCCCATATATGCGCGACACCTGCCTGGCCGAGCCTGCCCAACTCCGGCTCTGGCCAAGGCCATGAGCCACATACCACAAGTCATGGGGCTCGGGCGTTTGGACGAATTGTCTTAGTCTTAAACTTACCTTTTACTAAAATAGCCCTGCTGTAATGATTACAATTTAAATTAAATGTTACAAAGTTAAAACGTCTAATAATGACTAGGTTGACTCCAAACACATTTCTAGGTTGTTGCCGATTTTGTGTCAAAATTCATTGTCTGGTCGTTGCTAGCAAAAGCGGTCTCAGCAGGTGTTAATGTCCAACATTTATGTTAATTGTCTCTCCGCCCCATAAATAGCAGCTTCTTGTTCCCCTATAGACACAGCACAAGACACAATGACATTTAAAATTACATTTTGATAAGCCTTTCTCTATTCAAGTAGATCAGTGTTAGTGCACCACTGGTCTTGTGAGATTAACGACTATCATTCTGGTATTTCTGTTTTTAAGTGTGTCTACTTGCATACAAAAAACCTTTAGTTAATTAGCTTTTGAAGTGAGGTTTGAAGTAGCAATGTGGCTTGAAACGAATCTCTGGATTGTCTTATCTTGGAAAGAGTATCGCTTGCCTATCGCACCAGTTAGTGGGGCGAAATATGTAATGCCCCGGTACTTCCTACTATTTTCAAAATAATTATAAATTGTTTAATGGTTTGTGCAATTATTATTTTATGTGACTATTATTTTATCTGTGTAAATTATGTGATATTTTAGATTGTGAAATTGGTATAATCACTCTAATTTTAATAACAAAAATAGGTTTCTATGATATGTACACATAAAAATCAAAATTACATAAAATATACATACCTAAAAATCATAAATATGTATATATATTTATTTACTTATAAAATTCAAAAATTATGTGAAAAAATAGACATAAAATTTGAAAAATTATATAACATGTATATATATATATATTTCAAAAACTACTATAAAAATAAATAAAATGGGATTGTTTTATTTAATACATGTGTTGGGCACTTGTAGTTATAAAATTTAAGATAAGACTAGATAAGATTGGATAAGATCCTGATAAGATACTAGATAAGAATAACAAATTGGATAAAGATCATGATATATATATAAACAAACTATCTTGATATACATATATATTTTGAATTATATATAAATATATAAGATTGTATTTTTCGTAAAATATTCTTTCTTTAGATAATTGTTCATAAAATATAGTTCTAAAATATCTCAAAATTACATATTTGTATATCTATATTTATAAGGACTATCACGACCCGAAAAAATACCCTTTTATTTTATTAAATTATATTGGACTGAAACGCGCAACGGTGAATATTTTTATTGCAAATATATAATAATATAGAAATTTAGTACAACATTGCGAAATCATAATTGCACAAAAGTTGCTATACAAGTGAAAATAATAACTCTAGCTGAATAAAAGCTTTGTAATGCCCTCCCGGTGCCTTCCTCCTGATGGATTAGAATGTTTTTGCCTAGAAAAAATGTGTTCATAACACATGTCAATACAACTGTTGAGTAGAAATTTTACTTAATCACATAAGGTGAAGGTATGCGTTTAGGTGAACATAATCACAAAATTTCACATAAAGATCAGAATTTTATGCTTTAGGCGAGCATATACTTGATATAATAAGGCACCAACATAAACTAGAGCATATAAATTACACTTAAGGAGTATTTTAAACATAGGTGCAAACATAAACAACTAGACTTATGGAATCAAGCAAAATTCCTACCTTCAAATGTTTTTAGGAAAAAGTGGATGTATAAAGGGCTATATGGAAGGCTAATAGGTAAACATGGATGAAAATAGAAGGGTTTCTATGTATAAATATGTGGGTGGAAGATAGGCTATAAATAGGAAGTGTTTTGGGTGTTGAGAGTAGAATAAATGTGGGGGTGTATTTTTAGGCGGGATTTGTGGGATGAAAATGGGGTTGTGATCTATTCATAGAGGAGAAAAGTAGAAATAACTAATATTATAACAAAACAAATAGATAACCATACATTATATATGAACATTTATATATACACATCACAATATGAATTACCTAGTATATATATATATATTTATGTATGTGGACATGTAGGTGTTTATGTAGATGTATAAATTACCACTAGTCTATATATGTGGATGTGTGTGTGGATATGTAGACATAAAAATTACCACTAGGTGATATATGGATGTGTATGTGTATAAGTACATAGATAAATCACCACTAGTTTATATGTGGACATATGTGTGTACATGTAGATATATAAATTACCCCTAATATATATATGGATGTGTGTGTGTATATGTAAAGATATAATTTACCACTAATATATGTATTAGAGGAGATATTCTTGCAAAAAAATTACAAAATATACTAAAAATCTAGGCTTTATATTTATCATTTAATTAAAATTCGAAAATTAGGTTTATAAATAATT
The DNA here is from genome assembly GCA_026212405.1 of Petrea volubilis. Classification (NCBI taxonomy): domain Eukaryota; kingdom Viridiplantae; phylum Streptophyta; class Magnoliopsida; order Lamiales; family Verbenaceae; genus Petrea; species Petrea volubilis. The sequence goes on along the minus strand of CM047884.1, from coordinate 3,510,310 downwards.
AAAATTCAAAAATTATGTTTATAAATAACTAAAATTTGAAAATTATACATATAAAGTCAGAAAATATATTGTTGTATTTATAAAATTCGAAAATTGTATAATTTATTTATAAAATTCGAAAATAAAATAAATGCAAGCCTAAAATATGTGTTTAAATAAATTTTCCAAAAAATAATAATCACAATTCAAAATTAATACTTTAAGGTCTAAGTTATAAAGTAATTTTAAAGAATAAAATTTGGAAATCATAAAAATTTCAGGAATTAAAAGATTTTATATCAAATATTTTGCATGAAACATAATATATAATAAATTTTAAAATACTAGGAAGTACCGGGGCATCACATCCTCCCCTCCTTAAAAGAATTTCGTCCTCGAAATTCAGCTTTGTTTAGCAAAATAGTTCAGGGTATTTTTCCAAAAATATGTTTTCACAACAGATTTTGGAACCCAAAATATATTACAATCAAATATGCTAGAAGCTTTTAGCAAAAGTCACACATACCAATACCATCTGCCAGGCGTCGGGACTCTAGCGGTGGCTCCTGTGGGCTCAAGAGGCGACTCTCGCACACGTAGCACTTTGCCCCGCAGGCTCAAAACATTCAAAAGATAGTACTTGGCCTCATGGGCTCAAAACTTTCAAGACATATAGTACTTGGCCTCGTGGGCTCAAGACTTTCAATACATAGCACTTGGCCTCGTGGGCTCAAGACATAACATTTGCTCTGCAGGCTCAAGCGGTGGCTCCTGTATGCGTAGCACTTTGCCCAACAGAGTACTTAGCTCTCGGTATTCCGGCTGGCAAGCGGCTCTAATACCATTTGTCACGATCCGGAAAAATACCCTTTTATTTTAATAAAATATATTGGATTGAAACGCGCAACGGTGAATATTTTTATTGCAAATATATAATAATATAGAAATTTAGTACAACATTGCGAAATCGTAATTGCACAAAAGTTGCTATACAAGTGAAAATAATAACTCTAGCTAAATAAAAGCTTTGTAATGCCCTCCCGGTGCCTTCCTCCTGATGGATTAGAATGTTTTTGCCTAGAAAAAATGTGTTCATAACACATGTCGACACAACTGTTGAGTAGAAATTTTACTTAATCACATAAGGTGAAGGTGTGTGTTTAGGTGAACATAATCACAAAATTTCACATAAATATCACAATTTTATGCTTTAGGCGAGCATATGCTTGATATAATAAGGCATCAACATAAACTAGAGCATATAAATTACACTTTAGGAGTATTTTAAACATAGGTGCAAGCATAAACAACTAGACTTATGGAATCAAGCAAAATTCCTACCTTCAAATGTTTTTAGGAAAAAGTGGGTGTATAAAGGGCTATATGGAAGGCTAATAGGTAAACATGGATGAAAATAGAAGGGTTTCTATGTATATATATGTGGGTGGAAGATAGGCTACAAATAGGAAGTGTTTTGGGTGTTGAGAGTAGAATAAATGTGGGGGTGTATTTTTAGGCGGGATTTGTGGGATGAAAATGGGGTTGTGATCTATTTATAGAGGAGAAAAGTAGAAATAACTAATATTATAACAAAATAAATAGATAACCATACATTATATATGAACATTTATATATACACATCACAATATGAATTACCTAGTATATATATATATTTATGTATGTGGACATGTAGATGTTTATGTAGATGTATAAATTACCACTAGTCTATATATGTGGATGTGTGTGTGGATATGTAGATATAAAAATTACCACTAGGTGATATATGGATGTGTGTGTGTATAAGTAGATAGATAAATCACCACTAGTTTATATGTGGACATATGTGTGTACATGTAGATATATAAATTACCCCTAATATATATATGGATGTGTGTGTGTATATGTAAAGATACAATTTACCACTAATATATGTATTAGAGGAGATATTCTTGCAAAAAAATTACAAAATATACTAAAAATCTAGGCTTTATATTTATCATTTAACTAAAATTCAAAAATTAGGTTTATAAATAATTAAAATTCGAAAATTATGTTTATAAATAACTAAAATTTGAAAATTATACATATAAAGTCAGAAAATATATTGTTGTATTTATAAAATTCAAAAATTGTATAATTTATTTATAAAATTCAAAAATAAAATAAATGCAAGCCTAAAATATGTGTTTAAATAAATTTTCCAAAAAATAATAATCACAATTCAAAATTAATACTTTAAGGTTTAAGTTATAAAGTAATTTTAAAGAATAAAATTTGGAAATCATAAAAATTTCAGGAATTAAAAGATTTTATATCAAGTATTTTGCATGAAACATAATGTATAATAAATTTTAAAATACTAGGAAATACCGGGGCATTACAAGGACAGAATATATATATATAAAATAAAATATAAATAGTTTGGAAATAGATATTGATGCGGTCGCTTTTTGGTTCGACCACGTGTTGGAATCTAGCAAGCTCTGGGTGATTATGTTGGTGGCTCACCAATCAAAGAGGGAGGAACGAACATGACACTGGCGAGTTTTGACCCGGTGTAGGCTCTTCGATGCTCAAGTCAGTTGAGGATAGAGTGACGAAGATGATGAATAGTAAATATGGTGTTCTTGTTTCGTAAGTAAGATTATTCAAAAGATGAATGATATGTTACCTCTTACGTGGAGAGCCTTTGGTTATTTATATGAGAGGTTCCCTAATATGATGTAGATAATGGGGGTTGGTCAGGCCTTATGACGCGTGACGTATAGGCGGACGTGCTTTTTGTCCCCTTTTTAACACCCAAATGTCGACTGACCTTAGCTTCTTATTAATGAAGGGTCCAATTGACATTTAATGTGTATCTTGGGCATTTATGACCAAGGATTGTATTTATGACTTAGTATTTAATGCACTGGAGACTGATAGGATGGACCCATCTGCCACAGGGGTGCGTTAGATGGCGGTAGGTACAAGGCTCGTAATCGGTCACCAGTTGGGTTTTTCCCGTTGGCTGATGAGCTTGGAAGAGGCTAAGTATGAGGTTCGAACCCTCGACTCAGCTGCATTCGAGGACTCCCCATGAGGCTTCGAGTATTCTAGGTGTCCTTCGTGGCTTTTTAATCCCAAACCTGGGATAAGCTTGGGGGGAGAGGTACCTCCGTTCTCATGCCTCGCACTTCAGGGCTCATTCTTTACGCGGACGCACTCTCAAGGACCCTGGGTCTCTTCAAGGGCATCGGTTATTACCCTAGGTGAGTTTTATGACTTACAAACCCATGGTCGAGGACAATCGAGTTTAAAACCTCCTTCGAGGGCAGCCTATGAGGTCGAGGGCTCTATTGCCCCATACATAGGATTTGGACTACCCCGCTAACACACCTATCAAGAAGAGGTGGCACTTGACACATCATCAATCCCCCCACTTTTGATTCAACAAGGACATCAGCTTCAAGAGTGAATCTCTGTTGGAATGCCGGGCACGTTTTCAATTTTGAATTTGGAACACCTTTTGGGCATGAAAAGTTGTGCCTTTTTACTTCTAACGACTCATGCTCCTTTTTAGAGGACGTGGTGTGCGCCCATCCTTCTATCACTAGTGGCAAAACATCATGATGGCAAGTGTGTGTCCCCTGCCATAATTGCAGTAGCCATAATGGCAGTAAAAGCTAGGGCGCCATTATGGCTTGTGGCATTCCCCACGCCACCTTCTCTTATAAATAGCCAAGAATCCTCCCTCATTAGGGTTTTTCATTTACATCCGCCAGGAGCATTTGCAGAGGATGTACTGGAAACGCTGTGAGTCCTGTGGGTTGCCGTTGCCTTCACTTCTTGCCGCACATACCTCCCTCCAAGTAAACTTCTTTTCTTTCTTCTATCTCTACTTAGAAACCCTAAAATCACAAACCCTAGCCACCATGCCTCCAAAGAGAAGGATTTTGGACACCTCCGACCCAACGCTTGAGAACCTGGCGGTGGAGAGAGAGGTACGCCTCCCCTCCCAGTTGGTTTCAAGTGCGGGTATGAGTCGCGACATGGAGGCCACTAAAGCATCTTAGGCTGGGGGGCCACAAAGCGAGGGTTTTCGGGAAGGGGCGCTGGGGAATGTACCGGAGAGGTCCCGGCCCAAATATAAAAGAAAATCCTAGGGGGTCTCCAGAGGGGATGCTGGGCCCAACAGGTCTCCTAGCAAAAGTCCAAAGCCTCGGGGAGGAGGAATGAGTAAATTTTAGACCTCCTCTCTCCCCTCGGATATCTCAAGTAACATCACGCAGGCGGAGATAGAGAGGATCAGAGAGGAGTTTGGGGTACAATTCCCCATTCATATGCTTGGCCCAGTGAGAATATGGTGGAGCCTAGGGCTGGGTGCACAGCCTTTAATCTCCACCATTTTGAGGCGGGGTTGTGCCTGTCGTTTCCCCTAGAGGTCTAGAGGTTACTAGATTTCACTAGTGTCTGCCCGAGCTAGCTGGTGCCCAATTCCATCATGATCGCCTTTGTGGTGACCATGAAGTGTCTCAAGGAAGAAATGAGCCCAACCAATTTCCTGGAGTTCTTCCACTTGAACAAGTCGATCAGGTCTGGTCCCAGCGAGGTGACAGAAGATGAGCATGGCTTCTTATATCTTTCTGCCCATTCAGCTCCCTCTAAGGTGTTGGATGGGTTCAAGTCTTCCCACAGATCCGGGTGGAAGAGAAAGTATGTCTTCGTGGAAGATCGAGGGCAATGGGGCATACCCTGGACTTGGCGCTAACCTTCCGTGCTCAACTGCAACTATCATCGCAAGGAGCCCAATTTCGACGAGGGAAAGGTTGTGAACTTTGTGAAGATGGGAAGAATGTGTGCGCTCTTCTTAACTTCGGAGGAGGTGCTTCGAACATGCCGCCTTTTGAGTGCCTCAGGCAGCCCCAGCCCCAATGAGCGTCCCAGTACCAGGCATCATACTATCACGAGGAGTGATCCGGGGCCCTAAGGCTCTTTTAAAATCATCCCCCAGCCTCATTTGTTTGTTTGTTTTTTTTTTTTTTTAAATGTCTCCTTTCTTCTGTACAGGCCTTCAAGTACTGATGGACTCCCACAAAGCATTGTTGGCTAGGCTTGACAAGTAGTGGCGCCAGACCCAACCCTCTCGAGCTAAAGTCACCGCCTACCATAAGGCTGTGATTGAAAGACCCTGGCGGCCCAGAAAAGATTGAGGCGCGGGTGAAGGGTCAAGCCAACGAGCCGAAGAGGCTTCCCATCCCAAGGGTGAAGTTCCGGAAAAAATCCCTTTAGACGAGGGAAACAGGGTCTCCATCGATGAGGAGATGGCTCCAGAAGACCCGATGGGAGCAAGCAAGGGTCCCCTTTCAACTGCGCAAGAAACCGCTGCAGTCCCAAGAGCCTGCACAACTCCGGAGGTTCCTGTTGCCCCGGAGGCTTCTATTCTGGAGAATCCCCCGTCGGGGCCCTTATTAAGCGAGGCGGTTCTTCCATCTCGAGGGGAAATCCAGATCGGGAGTCCCTCTACTGTGGCCTCTACAGTTACCCTCGGTGTGCAACAAAGTCGCTTGCCCCATCCAATCGCCCTTCGACGGGCAATGCCTGAGGTCCCCATTCGCGAGGGCAGGACTTGTAAGGACCCATATGCTCTCCTCAATTATGTATAGATATGCCTAAATGTGTATATTTTACACTTGGATGTATACGTTCCATAATGTTAATATTTCGTATTACATGTTCGTTTTAAATGCAAAATGCACATGTTTGGATCATTTCTTATCCTAGTTAATTATCATATAAACTATATAACTCATGAAAATACATGTATGCATATATATATATACATACATACATACATGGTTTTTGGTGTATACATATAATAAGACTTAGAAGATTTTCTTATAACTATTATCAATTTTTGAAAAAATCCTAAAGAAGGTCTAAATTGCATTTTCTACCCCTAAATATTATTTTCTTCTATAAATATATAAAATAAGAAACAACCTATAAATTTTCAAAAATTAATTAAGGGTGGCTGGTTTTTAGAGCATAAAAACATGAAAATATTATATACTTCATATGAAATAATCCTCATGTCTTCATCCCTCAAGTATTGATGAAAATGTACAAGTGTATATACACTTGTACAACTCCTTCTAGATCTAGATATACATGTATGAGTCATATTAGCCTAGACTACCACTTAACAAAATTAGACTTGTTAGTTGGGCAATTAGTTGGAACGTAAGAATGCTTAATATTAGGACACAATAATATTTTAATGCTGTCTCTTACACTATTAATTATAAGAGTAAATTAGGCAAAGAAAATACAAAATCACCACACACAAACACTAGAGAAAACCGTCCACACCCCCACACATTTTCAACTTCATCTTTTGTCCATTTCATCACAAATTTCATCACACTTTCATCCCTACACTTTTACACCACCCTTAAATTACAAAGAAGAATCACTACTATAGAAGGTAGAAACCTTGCCTACGGCATGAGTTGGAATTAGGTTTTTATTAAAGGGTTAGCTTAATATCTTCCCCATTTGACCCTAAGAGGTAATCACAAGTTGGTTTTCATCTTGGGTCTTAGGGAATACAAGAAAATTTGGTTATATGCTTATAGTGATTCTATGAGCATATTTCCCGTGAATTTCTGGAAATCATACTGAAATTTTGCTTGAAATGTGTTAAAATGTGATGCTTGAGTTATGTATTATTATTTTTGACACTTTTTTAGTGCATTAATTATGTGATAGAGCTGAAGTTTCAAGTTTACCAAGATGAATTTCTAGTTAAAAGCCTGCTGGAATCACTGTTCACAGTGCTGGAATATTGGTTGCAAGGCTGAAAAATCTTCTTTTTGCAAAGCTGTGAAATCCGATTTTTCCAAGGATAAAACCTGTTTCATAAGCTGAAATTCCAGTGTATAATAATCTGGAATTACAGTATTTTCAAACCTGGAAAGTTCGGTAGCGAAAGCGGGAAATTTCAGAAGTCACGCACTAAAGCGTTTTGCGCAGCAGTCTGAAAATTCCAGGTCTCGTAAACTGGAAACTCAAAATTTTACCAACTAAAACCCGATTTTGCAATTTTAGAAAAATAGTTGTAAAATCCCAGCAGGTTTTAGGCTGGAAATTCCGTGCTTACAAACTAAAATTTTCAGTTCGTCGTAAGTGTTCGCAGACTGTGAATTTTCAGTTCATAGAGGTTGAAAAATATGTTCATTCATGTAAAATCTGTGTGAAAACATGGTGCAATTCTGTAAAACTATGTATTATACATGAAATTTATGCATGCATGTCGGGCCCCAATGTGACAGGGGTGGATGTGGTTGAGTTAGGCCGGGCGGCAACACGCTTGCCATTCTTAAATTAGTTATCGACCCTCCATTGTTGCCTAATCCCTCCTTGCATGGATGGAGTGTATATGTATTGAAGTGAATCATAGGATAATCGGCATATGCCTGGGATATGACCACAAGAGTGATTGGTTGGGAATTTGAGTGTTTGGTTGGAAATATCGCCACGAAGTGATAAGGTAGCCGCCTGTCCAGGTGGAAGAAATCAAAAGTGAAATTATATGATTATATGTTTGGAAATTTCTATGACAATACACACAAACCTCACACGGGCACCTCATGTTATATGCAAAGTTTCTACTCAACTTATGTGTTGATGATGTGTTTATGTAATATTTTAGCTAGAAATGAGGTGGAGATTACTAGCCAAGAAGACGCGACGGAACAGTTCGAGACTTTTAGTTAGTTCATTATAGTCAGCACGTGTAATTACAAATATGTAATATATAAGTGACTTTTTGTACATATTGTGGGTTACTTAATAAGATCGTTGTTGTGTGCTTTTGAGTAAAGTTGGTCATTTGGTTGAAAATGGTGAATATATATTCTTGTCACATTAGCTAGAAGTCTCAAGTCGTCACAGGATTGAAGGCTCTCGGAAGAGGGTTGCTGAAGAAGAGGCCTTGAAAGAAGGCAAGAAATAGAAATCCAACCCCAAGGGCAAGGGGGAAAGGGCGGCTAGCCCCGAGCCCTCAGATTTTGACGAGGAGGAGGAACTCCTCAAGGGTACGGATGCGGGGCCCAGCAACGCCATCAATTTTAGAGACTATACTTCCAGCCTCTGCATTGTCGGGTTGGGCACCAATGAGACCAAACCTAAGATGAATTTGGCGCTTCTTCGGGGTCTCCAACTGCCCACCGACCAACGGGCCCTACTAAAAGGCTCCATAGCGGAGCTAGAGACAAATCTCGCGAATGCCTTGATCAGGATAAGGCTTCCTCCCTCTCCTCTTCCCATGGAGTTGGGTTTTTTTTTTTTTTTAACATCTCTCGATGGTCCTTCGTAGGTCATCATCCCCTTCTCCGACCACTTTCTTCGGCGGGCCAACATTTTTCGCCAAGGAAGAATAAATATAAAGGGATGTTCCGGAAGGAGAAGAAAAAGAGGCGCCAAGTGCCTGATGACCTTGAGAAGCACCTCGAGGAGACTAGGGTCCTCGCTGGGGAGTTGGCCTCGACAAACGATGACCTCTGAGCCCAGGTCCAGGAGAATAAAGAGCTTCTCGAGTCAGCCAAGACTCGCATTTTGGAGCTTGAAAAGAAATGCAAAGACCTGGATAGTCAGGTGAAGAAGATGGCCAAAGCTTGGGAGGACACACGGGAGCAATACGAGGATATGGCCCTCGACCGTGATTTTGCCAAGGAGCGCCTCGAGGAAGTACACCGGAAGAGAGCCTAAGCGAAAGAAAAGGAATTCTGAAACTACGATAAGGGCATCAAGGCTAGTCTTCAAAGGGCGGAGTGGACATTCCTGGCAAAGTACCGTAAGAGGATCAAGCGCGCCTTCTCTAGATTATTTGTGAGCGAGGCTTTCTTAGTTTTCAAGATTCTATGGAGGCCATCAAACTTGTCCTCGATCAGCTTCAAGTTTGGGGGGATCTCCCCAAGGATTTTATGGGGAATCCATGGGGCTCTACTTCTACTGCGATGGGGTGCCATCTAACAAGAAGTCTCTGGGGTCGGGGGCCTCCAAAGAGTTTGACTTTCTTGAGGTCAAGTTTAACTTTGCCTGTTGTCGCCTTGACGTTCCAGTTCTCGAGAGCGCACAAGGGGAATCTTTTGGGGAGGAGGACCTCTTACGTCCGTCCGCGCCCGCTCCTGAGACTTGGAAGGATATGATGGCCGGGCCGAGCTCCCCTAACAACTCTGAGGGCTCCACCACATTACCTTCTAGGCTTCTTAAAGAATCCCCCCTTCCCCCGGTGGTGGACGAGCCGTCCACATGCAATGTCCATGGGGTTGTGCTAGGTGGGTTTTCTTCTGGTAGCCCTATGCTTTCAAGGAGAAAATCTGCTAATACCTGTGCTTAGATGGTGGTCCTCAATTGGTAAGAAATGTCAAATTCTCCCAATTCTATTGCCCACTTTATCAGCCTGCCCGACGTATCTGGCTTCAAGAGGACCTACCGAAGGGGTTAATCCATGAGCACCACTATTGAGTGCGACTGGAAGTACTGCCTTAATTTCCTCACGGAGTGGACTAATGCCAGGGCAAACTTTTCTACTCCGAGGTAGTTCTTTTCTGCCCCTTGCAGGATTTTACTAAGATAATATACGGGGAGGTGTTTCTTCTCCGTTATGACTACGACCACTGAGCTGATGGCCTCGGGGGACACAGTGAGATATACATAAAGTTTTTGAACTCTGGGACTTTCCTCATTTTCTTCAAGAAGGGTAGGTTCTTGTCGACTAATTGCGAGATGAATCTGTTGAGAGAAACGATTTGGCCGCATAGCTTTTGAACGTCCTTCACCGATTTGGGTGTCCCTATCTTCTGCAGTACCTCGATCTTCTTATGGTTAGCCTCGATCCCCCCCTCGCTAATCATATATCCTAAGAACTTCCCCCCTCAAACCCCGAAAGTACATTTCGAGGGGTTGATCTTGAGGCCAAACTCCCTCAGCACCTGGAAAACCTTCTCCAGATGTCCCAAGTGGTCTTTATCCTCTACGCTTTTGATGATCATATCGTCCACGTATACCTCAATAATGTGTCCAATTAGCTCTTTGAAGATGAGGTTCACTAACCTTTGGTAAGTTGCCCTGATATTCTTGAGCCCGAAAGGCATTACCAGGAAATAATAAACCCCCATCTCCACCACAAATGAGGTTTTAGGCTGGTCCTCTGGGGCCATCGAGATCTGGTAGTATCCCTGGTAGGCATCCATCATGCTCATCATTTTGCAACCTATGGTAGAATCCATAAGCTGGTCTATTCGAGGAAGCGGGTAGGGGTCCTTAGGGCACGCCTTGTTAAGGTCTGTAAAGTCATTGCACGTCCTCCATTTGTTCTACCCCTTAGGGATCACCACCACATTGCACAGCCACTCAGAGAACTGGATGGGCATAATATATCCATCTTCTAGTAACTTACTCACATCGCCTTCTATTATTCTATTCATCTCAGTGCCGAAAACAATTTTCTTCTATTTGATGGGCTTGAAGGTCGGGTCGACACTCAGTCAGTGCACAATCATCTCAGGGCTTATTCCAGGAAAATCAGAGGGTTGCCATGCAAGCACATCCCAATTTTCCTGGAGGAATTGGATGAGCATCATTTCCTTTGCTTTATCAAGTTGTGACCCAATCCTACTTGCCTTCTCGGGGTTCCTCGGTTCTAATGCGATGGCTTTGAACTCACCAGTGGGTTCAATCCTATTGTCCTTGAGCCTCCTGCTCTTCGAGGACGTTCCCACTGGTTCTCCTGGGTTGCTATCTGAGTCTACTTCAGGGGACTTTTTCTTATCGGACCTAAGCTTCATCCCTAGTAACACCAAGTAGCAAGTCCATGCGTCAATGACATCATACTAAACCTGCCCAACCCCGACGTCAGTGGGGAATTTCATTTTGAGGTGATGGGTCGACACCACCGTCGGAAAGGCGTTGAGTGTGGAGTGGCCCAAAATCATGTTGTAAGTGAACGGGGCATCCACCACCAAATAATTTACCATTAGTGTTCTTCTTGTTGGTTCTCAACCGAGGGATGTTGGCAGCTTGATTTGGCCCAGGGTGTGATTTGGGATCCCCCAAAGCCTATCAAGGGCGTCCGCACCGGCTCCATGTCTATCTTACTCATGTCCATCTCAGCGTGGAATAGAATAGGGCATTGGCCGAGTTGCCGTTGTCAATTAATGTCTTGGTGATTGCAAAGTTGGCCACGTCTGTTGTACCACCATCAGATAATCTGGTTATTCAATCAGCCCCTCCAGGTTTCGCACAGGGATCTTGTTGCTCTCGCTAAATTCTATGGTGCACGCTTTGATCACGTTGATTAATTACGGCCGTTCTGGGTCCTCGAGGGCAAACTGGTGGTGCCAGAGCTTCCCGCCCACCCTTTTTCTGGAGGACATGGTGTCTCCTCCCACAGGCCCCCCAGCGATCATGTGGATTGTGCTTTTGATGGGTTGACTATTATTAAATGGCCTCTTACCCACCTTTTTTGAGGACTTACGGTTTTTCAGGGAGCCCTGGCCTCTAAGGGATCTCGACCTCTCTCGATGCACGGGGGAAGCCTGGGCATCGTAGTACTCCAATATTTTAACAAACTCCTAAAGCTTTCCCCTGTGGATCAAGGTCTCGATCTCATCTTGTAGGTCATAGTAGTTCTCGGTATTATGCCCATACTGCTTATGGTAGGCATAGTATTTTCCACTTCTCTTGGCTCTTTTCCTGTGACACCCCTCTCGCTAGGATCATTCTATAAGAGTAGGGCTCACTTAACGATCTTGCTGAGTACAAATTTTAATACTCGCAACTTATTCAGTACTGCTCAATAACAAAAATCGAGATAAAATTAACACACAATTGACTTACATAGAACTGTAATGTACAACTATCCAAGTACAACACTTTAACTAGTGAGCTTCTATTTCCCATTAAACCAGCGAATCTTTTATACAGAATAAAGGACTATATACTAATGACTTGTAATGTACTGATCGCCTTAACTGAGTCCCCTCAACCTATGTTCCTGAAACTGAGGCAATGAACAGAAAGAGCTTGGGGTGGTAAGTCCAAATGACTTAGTGAGGCGGGAAATATACATATAGATATATAAACTGAAAATAAGAGTTATAAACCAACAAATAATGAATCATAAAAAGGTGTGTATACACAAACTTGAACAAGACAGATGGTGAGCCACGAACGGAATCTCCAACCTTATTACTACCCAAAACAAATAAACATATCTTAAAATCCTTATGCCTCCCCTTTGTGTCAAGGAGCGACCTTGACAACAGTAAACGGTAAACGGTTGGTGCAGCACGTGCACATGCAATACACCGAGCCAATCCCCACTACAATTAACCTCCAACTGTATGTAGGAATCAGGTCCAACAGAATGGTATCACGTAAGAAGGTTCTATCGACGGTCCGTTCCGCCCGATATACCCTACTCACATGTACCCGGGCCCAACTTCCCAAGGGCGTCCCCAAGGGTATCAATAGATCATATCAAAATAGAATGGCTCACAAACTTTCAATAAAACATAGCTTGTTTCCGACACCAGGGATACATAAAACATAATTAAAACATGATATCCCAAGGGTGTCAATAAATCATTTTTGAAACTAATATAACTGACAATCTCGGAAATGAAATACTTTTCAGGTATAACTTGACTTGTAATTCAGAAAAACATTTTGTTCAAACGTAGAGAGTAAGATATAATTCCAAAAGATTCGGATAACATAAATCAGACGAGGTAGGCCATACGAAGATATTTACTACATATAGTTCAATGCCCCAGCAAGGAAGGTAAAAGGCACTCACCTAAGGAGTTTATCAAGTTTATAGACTTGGATTGACTAGATTGACTTGGTACCCTCCTTTTTAAGCGTATTTGAGAAAATAGAGAGATATATAGAAGGCTAATCGGTATATAAGTATGAAAAAAGAAGGGTTTATTGATACATATATGTGTGTGGAAGATATGCTATAAAAAGAGAGTGTTTTGTGGGTTAAAAGTGGAGTTAGTGTGGTTGTGGGTGGTTTAGGCGGGATTTTTGTATGTGTGTGTGTAAAAATGAAGACAATGGTCCTTTTTATAGAGTTTAGGGTAAGAAATAGGATTTTTATATTATAAGGTCAATTTATAATAAATGCATAGAAGATAAGATAGGATAAGATAAGATAAGATAGGATAAGATAAGATAAGATAAGATAAGATATGATTAAGATAGGATAAGATAGGATAAGATAAGATAAGATAGGATAAGATAAGATAAGATAAGATAAGATAAGATAAGATAAGACAGGATAAGATAGGATAAGATAAGATAAGATAAGATAAGATAAGATAGGATTAAGATAGGATAAGATAAGATAGGATATTTTAATAAAATATGAACACAAAATCAAATAAAATCTGATATTTATTGTCCTAAAATCTGAAATCATATCTTTATTTTAATTAAAAATTTGAATTTGTATATATTTATGGTTGTAAATATCGAAAATTAGGGTTTTAGGGCATAAAATTAGGGTTTTAAGGCCTAAAATTCAAAAATTCATAATTAATTTAGAAAAATTCCAAAATGATGAATTTTAATCTTTATAAATCTGAAATTATATGTATATTTTCCAGAAATTAGAAAATGTTTTAGCTATATTTTCAAAAATTGCAATTTAGGACATAAGATTTCAAAAATTGTGTTAGAATGTCAAATTCATTTAAAATTTGGAAAATCATGTAATTACCACCTCACATAATTCACATATAAAAGAAGGATTATACAAAACATGAAATATTAGTAAGCATGCATGTATATTATAAGAACCGATTTTTATATCGTTGCTAGACCACAAAATCGGGATGTCACATTTCCCTTCGAGTATCCTCCTAGGCATCGAAAATTCGTGTCTCCCGAGGAGGGAGAAGATCTCTACTGGTGTCTTTGTGAGGGCAGCGTAGTCCTTGTATTTCCTTGAGGGTTCCATCTTTTCCTTGCCCTTCACTTTTTCCTCTCTCGACTTGCCGCCTCCTTCACTCTTTGCCTTAGGAGGGTATTTGATCAAGTTGAGCTCCTCCACCTCCATATACTTCGAGGCAAGCTGTTGAATGGCAGCCATGGTCCGCGAGGCCTGCATGATGATGGCTTCTACGTAACCCTCATTCTTCAAGGCCTTGTAAATAGCGTGCCACACGAATTTGACACCAGCATCCTCCACTTTGAGGAGCTCGTTATTGAAACGTTCCATGAATGCCCAGAGGGTTTCTCCTTCCTGCTGCACGATCCCATACAGATGTGTATGGGATAACTTTGTAGATATCTTGGCCGCAAAATGATTAAGAAAGCAGCCGGTCAACTCTTTATACGACGAAATGGACTATGGCTCCATCTGTTTGAACCAGCTTAGGGCAATTCCTAGAAGGGTTGTGGAGAGAAGGTGGGCCCATACATGCAGATTGCTGGTGGCCACCCCGACCACATCTTCATAATGGGTTAGGTGCTCGACGGGGTCAGCGGCGCCGTCATACCTAGGTAGACTACTGGGTATGCGCTAGTCAGGTGCTAAGCGCAACTCTGCAATTTCCAAAACAAAAGGTGATCTCTCTAACTGGTTGTTATAGGGTGGTAGGTAATGTGCGCCATCCGCCCGCACGCTCCTCCCCCCTCTTGCCACCGGGAGAGGTACTCTATCTCGGTATGGAGCTCGATGACTTGTCGGCGCATACCAGCTAGTGCTTCTAGTCCTTTCTCCCGTCAGGGGCAGGGACGATACGCGCCTGTCCTAGACCTGGCGGGGACATCTACGGCATTGTGTTGGGGCCGATCATGGCAAGAAGCGTGGTTGCCGGACTTCGCCACCTCTTCCTAATGAGTGCGTCAGTGGCTCCCCTCCCATAGGGAACGGCTTCGTGAGGGGGTAGGGTGTTCACTATGGCGAGAAACGGCGGGGGCCCCTATCTCATTGGGAGATGGGGATAGTCCCCCAAATAGTAGCCTCATTAGGGTCTGGTCATCGCAGGCCCCCAGTAGCTGTCTCACGCAACTGACGAGGAGGGTGATCGTTTGTTCCACCTGCTGCATTTCTACCTTGTGGGCCAACGGGGGGATATTAGAGGGTCCTGTACCTGGCCCCACCGACGGAAAAGGAGCTGTATGAACTTTACCTTTGTCGATGACATTGATTTTCCTCTAGCTTGCTGAGTAACCTGGGGGGGTCGCGGTTGGCTTTCTTCGACTGGGTCTCGGATATGTTGCTTCGTCTCATATTTACCATCTTCCTTCTTCAAATAACCTCTTTTGACAAGATTAGGCCCTCTTTCTAGAGCCAAAATAATGCGGTCGCTTTTTGGTTCAACCATGTGTCGGTGTCTAGCACGCTCCGGGTGATTATGCTGGTGGCCCATCTGTCAAAGAGGAAGGAACGCACGTGAGACTAGCCGATTTTCCCCCAGCGTAGGATCTCCGACGCTCAAGTCAGTTAAGGATAGAGTGAAGAAAATAATGAACAGTGAATATGGTATTCTTGTTTCACAAGTAAGATTATTCGAAAGATGAATGATCTGTTACTTCTTACATGGATAGCCTTTGGTTATTTATATGAGAGGTTCCCTGATATGGATGATGGGGGTTGGTCAGCCCTTCTGACGCGTGAGGTACAGGTGGACATGCTTTTTATCCCCTTTTTAACTCCCAATTGCTGGCTGACCTTACCTTCTCATTAATGAGAGGTCCAATTAGCATTTAATGTGTATCTTAGGCATTTATGACTAAGGATTGTATTTATGACTTGGCATTTAATGCGCCGGAGACTAATGGGATGGACCCATGTGCCACAAGGGCGTGTTAGGTGGCAATAGGTACAAGGCTTGTTATCTGTCGCTAGCTGGGTTTTTACCGTTGGCCGATGAGCTTGGCGGAGGCTAAGTATGGGGTTTGAGGACCCTCCAAGCCTTTAAGCCACTTGTGCTTTAGTGCCGCTGGCCCAACTTATAAGGCCTCGAGGATTCTAGGTGCCCTTCATGGCTTTTTAATCCCAAACCTAGGATAAGCCTGGGGGGGGGGGGTAATTTCGCCCTCGTGCCTCACACTTCAGGGCACGTTCTTTACGCGGACGCACTCTCGAGGACATTGGGTCTCTTCGAGGGCATGGGTTCTCACCTTGGGTGAGTTTTATGGTTTACAACCTCATGGTCGAGGACAGTCGGGCTTAAAACTTCCTTCGGGGGCAGCCTATGAGGTCGAGGGCTCTATTGCCCCATACTTAGAATTTGGACTGGCCCTTCAACTTACCCATCAAGAAGAGGTGGCACTTGGAACATCAAATATCTTATCTTAATCTTCCACGCATTAATTATTCTTCACACTTGTAAAATTCTTTCTAGAAAAATATAAACTTGTGAGGTTCATATTTATATAGGCTATGATTCATGAACTTAGAGCAACACTTAAGCCATTTTAGGGCAACACTCAAGCCATTTAGGGCAACACCTAAACACATGAGTTGGAAAAATTGCATTAATTAAAATACTTAGGTCCAAAAATTCATTAATTACATATTGACCTTAATAATTAAATAATCCATCTGTTATCTCAAAACCTATATATGTATAACCCCATTTTCATCAAAACAACACCCCTCACACACACACTTATACACGTCCACACACACACACATTTACTAACACACTCACTTTTCTTCACTTTTAGCCACTACTCTATACATATTATATACAAAGAAAATTATCCTTGCACAAGGTAGGAATTTCCTTAATTACATAAGTTAGTTCTAGTACTAGTCTTGCATTTTTCTATCATGATATTATGCTCCGTTATGCTACTACAAGTTGTTAGAAAACATGCTTTTAGTTGTATTTATACTTTATATTCATAAAATTAATAAGAAAGCATGTATGGTTATGATTTCAACATATGTTTTTAGTATGCTTTTAAGTTTAAAGTTATAAGTATGAAAGTATGTTTCTTATGTGAAATGATATGAAAATATGTGAAATTCTTTGTTGTGGATACCAAGCCCAAATATGATAGGGGTGGATGAGGTTGAGTTTGGCCAGACGGCGGCAGGCTTGCTGATGTTAAAATAGTTTTCGACCCTTTATCGTTGCTTAATCCCTTATGGCATGGACGGAGAGTTCCATGTATTGAAGTAGATCATAGGAATTTTGGCATAGGCCCATAATATGACCACTGGTATGATTGGATGGACTCTAAGATTGGTTGGAATTGGTGTGAATATCGTGAATATTGTGAACATTGTGTGGGAGTTATAAGGAGATTATGATCACAATAAGTGTGATCCAAAGGTACAAGTATTATGTGAAAAAATCTACACATATTACACACACCCACATTATGTTATTAAGTGAAATTTCTACTCACTCGTCGTGTTAACATATGTTATGAACATTTTTTTTAGGCAAATATGCTATGATCTACCAAGAGGAAGGCACCGCCGGGCATTACGAAGCTTTTAATTGGACAAAGTTACTTATTTATGTTATAACTATGATTTTTCTATGTTGCATTAAACTTTGTTGAACTTGTTATGTACTTTTAATAAAAAGGGTATTTTTGGGGCCGTCACAAAATTCTTCAAGGCTAATTGATTTATCCTGGTGATTCTGTCATTGTAATACAACATAAAATACCAATAAGTTTACTAAATTTTCTTATTATTTTATTCATATTTGGCATTGTTTCATTGCTTTTGGCTATTGTATTTTTATTTAAACCGTTGTTGCAATTATATTTATATTTTAGAATGAACCACCCCTATAAATATCTTGTTTTGTTGATATTCAAAACCATTATTTTTTATAACACAGACTGACCTCTTTTTGAGTGGCCATTATATTTGTGCATTTTGCATCATAGTCTTTTGGCCTAATGATCATTTTAGGGGGCATCAATACAAAAACCCTTATTTGATATAAAAGTGTCATGAAAAGTATACCTAATACAGTGAATCAAGGTCCGGTTAATGTTATTTCATCACACATTAATTTTGTTGTTGGACAAGGACCGAACAATAAAAGATTCAATGATCCCATGAGCCCTCCTACATACTGTCTGAATCCTTCGAAACATGATATACATACCATTTCACCATGATACATTTCAAATGTACTAGCAGTCACCTGAGTGTTATTTGAGCCGGTACACAAGTACTGATCGTACGAGTACTTGAAGCTTTAACTCTCTATCATACACGTCGGGATCCATGTTGAACTCATAAATATTAATGTGACCTTGTAGCATGCCAAGTACCTCAGACATTGTAGGCCTTAGTGCTGGAGATGGGCCTATTCATAAAAGAGCAACCTTGATAATTTTCTCTGTTTCATCCATATTGAAGTTGGAACCCAGCCTCGAATCCACTAGCTCCATCAGTCTCCCTTTCTTTTGTAGAGTAAGAGCCTGAGACAAAAGGTCAAATTAATTAACTGACAAACCCACTCTTTATTACATAACACATAAATTAGAATATATATATATATATATATATAAGATCGTGCCACATTGAGATGAATGTTCTCTAGCACAAGTTTAAATAAGTTATTTATTCTTTCAATATTCTTCTCATCATTATTGTCATACATTATTAAATTAAATTAGATTATTTTTCTATTTTATTATTATACATAACTTTTAATATACATTATTAGTATAACAATTTTATTTTTATATTATTTTCATATATAGTTTAGTCATCAATAAAAATTACTTATTTTTAAATGAAGATAATATATTATTAATTATTTTGAAATATGTAAATTAAATATTAAAAATACAAATTTGTAATAAAAGGAAAATTTAATAAAAACCTTTGAAAAAATTTCTATGAGTTGATCTAAATCAAAAAAACCTGTTTTATCAACTTTTCGTTTTAAAAGGTCCTAGAGTTAAAAGTTTGACTTGTTGGACCTTGAGTTCTTGAAAAAAAACAATTAATAAATTGAATTTCTGCTAGATATATTTGAAGTCATTTATATATTAGTAGTAAAGAATGCGTGCTTTGCACGTGACAATTAACACTTGTTTTATTTTTTTAGAAAAATATTGGCTACGGTACAATATAAATATATTGAGAACATTTTAATTTTTTAAAAGAATATTATGAATGAATAAAACTCATGAAATTGGTAACTTTATTATATTATTATTAGATGTAGGGTAAATTGCGTTAAGCACCCACCAACCTTTGATGTGTTTCACATTTTGGTACCCAATCTTTGTAAATATGTGTTTTGGTACCCAAACTTTATCATTTGTGCACGGGTGATCTTTTTTCACTATTTCAGTGGAATTTTTGTAGAATATTTAGGAATATTTCAAGGGATATTGGGGAATATTTCGCCATAATAGTGTAGAAAGGACCATCAATGCACAAATAATAAAGGTTGGGTATAAAGTGTACATTTACAAAATGGGTACCAGAGTACATAACACTCTAAAGATTAGGGTGCTTAATATATTTTACCCCTTAATATATCACACTAAGAGTTTTTCAGGTTATTTTGATTCTTTATAATTTCTTTTGATAGTAGTTTTTTTTATGAGTAAGTTACTAAGATTAATCTATTAAAGGTTTAAAATATTGTAATTGAAGTTTTTACAACATCAAATATATATATCTGAATTTGTTTTGAAAAATATCAATATTTTATAATAGCTTTTACTTACTTTAAATATTTACAAATAAAACGATACACATAAATACTAAAATTAACATATACAACTATTTAATATCTATATTTACTTAAAGATCACAATTATTTATTACCTTTCTTTGTTAAAGTATTTATAGTAATTCTTTCCTTCACTATTGATTTTAAGTTTTAAAATATCTTTTAAAATGTTCGTAAAAAAAATAGCAATTAAACTTTTTGTATACATATACTTCAAATAAGATAAATCATATTGAAATTAAATACGTTAATATAATTTTTAAAATCTGTTTCTTTTTCACGTGTACATATGTTAAGATGATTCTGAATAACTACAAACTTTTATATCATTTCTCTAAAGTTCGTTCACATATGCTTTCTTGTAATAAAATTTGATTGAATTAATTTCTAATTGTACTATATATATGTTCGTATTCGTTAATTAATAAATATAGAATAGCTTAACTATTATTCTTACTCCTTATTATATTGGTGAAACTTTTAATGTATAGTAAATTAAATATTAGGGTATATCACATTCTCTATTTGTCATATCACTATTTTCCATCATTGCACCACTACCCCTATCACCAACTTTAATATAGTAAAGTCAAACCTATGGTCCCCCCCCCCCCAAATCCCTCATTATTTTCATTTACATCTACACTATTACATTCATCCCGGTCTTCACCGCTATTGTCCTCTCCTCCAACTTTGCCATTAAATGCACCTTTCATATTATAACTATTACTTTAAACAACAACCATGGTCACCTCCACCTCTACATTTATTGCCTCCTCCTCTCTATTGCCTCATACAACAACTATTACACTAAATCACTAACATACTAGATCACCGTCTTTTTAAAAAAGAAAAAAGAAAAATAAAGCATATTATTTGTAAATTATAATGTATAATTTTGTATGATTACCTGTTAGTTCAAATTTGTACTTGTGTAATATTCATGTTCGTTTGTTGAATTTTTGTTTATCTATACAAACTTTTGAATAAGTATTTAATGCAATAAATGGCAAGGTCTGTGTAGATTCTTTCTACTTATTTTTTATATAATTAATGTAGAAATTTTGTAGTATATTTTATTAATATTTTTTAAAAAAACTTGCAAACTTTCTCTTAATTTAAGGTTCTATAATATCCTTAACCTTCTCTTAGTTTTATTATTTTTACTTCTCTTTGTGGCATATGTATTTTTTTTTTCTATGATTCTTTTCCTAATTAATTAGTCATTAAATGCGAAGTTTGCGGAGCATAGTCTCTCTACTTACCATTTTTTATATTTATTTTGTCACTTACATCGTTTCTAAGCTTTTTATTTCTACATTACCATCAACTCACTAAATATTATATAATTTCATATTTTCTTTTTTCAATCCAAAGTTTATAATTTTCTACATATAAGTAATCTTTTATTTACATTCACACAAGACACATATGGATAATTTTTAACTTCATTAATTGTATATTTTAGTTATTTACTTGCATCTTGATATAATAGTTGTTTGTTAAATAGTAACATCATACTCAATAAACTTAGTTGCATTTTTGTACTTTCTTAATTTTATATTGTTTACAAACTTTGTAGTTCTTCTTTTTTCATGAATTATTACAATAAGCACAATGAGAAAGACACAATAAATTGGTCTAACATATTTAAATGAATTAAAAAGGGAATTATTATACAATTGATAGCTAATAGTGTTATAAAAGAGTAATATGCTTAATAAATTGTATCTACAAAGAGGATCACCAGCTCTTTTTATTTATCTATTTATTTGGATGAAAATAATTAATTCTATAGAGTCCAATTAAAAGTCCAATTCCTTTTTCATAGTTATAGTATTTTTTTTTTCAATTTAGTGTTCATGAATAAATATAACTAGTATCACTAACATAAGGTTGTTTAAGTCCTTACAGAAAAAGGAAGAAACTTAAAACACTAATGATTTATTCAGACTTTTATAAATACAATATAATATAATAACAATAATAAAAAATAAATATAAATATAAATAAAATAATAATAATAATAATATCATATAATATAATATAATAATAATAATACAATATAGATAGATAGATATTAATGATGTTTTTAACAAACTCATTTTTTTTTATAGATATACGCATTTTTTAATAACTCTAACATATATAAATAAAGAAATATATATTGTTGAATTGATTTTTTTTAATTACAATGGAATGAATTAAACAAAATGATTAAATTCTTCATAATAGGTTTTTCTTCGCAGAAGCTAATGTATTGATAAAATTATTAACTATATAAATAATAAAATTACTATGAGAAGTTTAAGAGTAACTTGGTCCTAAAATATGTAAAAAGCTAATAGTTGGTCTTTGAGAATGAATAACTGACGTGATGTAATTTTATTTTTAAATTTAAAATGACTTTCATGAATTTTTTATATGTAAAATTTTATTTCAAAGACTTTATAATTGTCACGCCCTAAGTCCGGAACGCAACACGGTGATGCCCCTAAGCCCAACAGACTCAGAGACACCAAGCCACGAAAATCAGAACATACTAAAAATCATAAAATATTTATTGAAAAACCTTAGTCGAACATCGTAGCGGAAAAGATAATAATTCTGACTATTACATCTCCAATTCCAAAACATAAGTAGAAACTAATCCATGATAGTCTTAATAGATAGAGCCATACAAGGAAACATCAAAATCAAATAGCGATCACTAAATTCCCCAAGTAGGAACTCCATCAATCCACTCACCAACCCCAAAATTATTCCTCGTCATTTTTCTCAGCACTATCATCTGCAAAATGATTATTAGTGGTGTGAGCGCACTCGCCCAGTAAGGGATTTCTTGACCCTCTATCTAATTTGAGCAAGTTACATACATATATATATATAGATATATATATATATATATCATAAAAATCACACTTTGCAAACATAGACAAGATTCAAAAATTAACGTTTTTCACTTTCAAGTAATGGAACAGATAACCAAAAAATAGAATTAGAAAAATTCATTTATATATCCATGCTCATGAACATTCGAAATCTCTATTGGCCAACTTGATCAAGCCCTAACTATAAATCCATCAGGTGGGTTCGGACACTGCTATTATTACCCGTAGGAGGGCCTTAACTACAACCTCATTAAGTGGGTTCAGACACTACTATTATTATCCGTAGGAGGGCCTTAACTACAACCCCGTTAAGTGGGTTCAAAAATTGCTACTGTACCCTATAGCTCGGTCAGAAATTTCGGAACTCATTCCTACCAATAGTATCCCAAGTGTTCGGAGCATGTTCGTACATACACATATAGCACAACACAAATAATTTTAGCTTTTCATATAGAAAATTCATAAAATAACATGCTCAAATCCACTTTTTATATATGAAAATAACTTTTCCGACGAAAACATAAATTTATGGAAAACTTATTTTTATAAAATAAATAGAGAGAAGAAACCACTTACCTTGACCTATAAGTGTTCTTAAAAACTCTAACGAATTCATGGCCAAATCCTACTCCGATCAATCAAATCTATAATAATAATAAGAAATAAATGCGGTGATGACACTACTAGAAAAACTGTAATTTGCAACAAAAATTTGCGACCAAAAAAATCGGTTGCAAATTGCGACCGCCTTTGCGACGGATTTAGTGAAAATGACCAAAATTTGAACCAAAATTTTACGACCGACTAAATCAGTGGCAAAAACAGTCCATTCGGTCTCAAATTTCGAGCCATGCGAAAATTTTTTTTGGTCTGACTTCGCAACAGACCTAATCCGTCGCAAAAGTGGTAAGCGAGATTTGCGACCGACGTTATCAGTTACAAAAGTCATCGTCATTTCTGCGACCACCTTTGCGACCGAATTTTTCAGTCGCAAAGTTCTTTGGTATTGTTGATCATTTTGCGACCGATTTGTTCGTCGCAAAAGTTTCATTTTAATTTTTTAAAAAAATTTTGGCCACCAATCAATTTACGTCCCACTTCAATGGTGTTGTTTTTTTCTTGAAAATTTTGTTTTTTTATTTGTATTACTAATGTTATAAATTTAAAAGTATCAGTCATTCTATTAATATTAAATAATGTATGAAAGATATATATATATATATATTCTAATAATTAGTATTAGTTATTTGTGCATATTCGATGTGTGTGCAAAGTAAAATATATATTATTTAATTATGTATTTATATTTTAATAAATTACATCATAAATTTTTTGAATTTTATATATGAGTACTTTTTACTATATATAATTTTATTACAAGTGAAAAGTAAAGTAATTTATTTAAAATCAAACTAAAGTATATGATTAGTAGAAAAATAATTGAATATGAGAACTAAAAAAATATTAAATAGTGTGATATTAGATAAAGCAAGAGAATATATTGAGAATGTAAAATGACAAAAAAAAAAAAAAGAAACAACGTCGAATTGGAATAGGAAAAAAAAATAGGAGAGAGAGATAATATAAAAAAAAAAGACAACATTGTATTGACAGACCAAGGCAGTTATTCGATAGTATACTTAGTAAATCTAGTACATAGTTAAATTTATTAATAAAATCCGTACTTTGTAGATTACATACTTTGAGATGCCCATTGATATTAATGTAAGTTTGATTATATATATATATGTATAGTGCTCATTTATACATATGTTTTAAAAACAAATATTTGATTTATTTATTTAATGAAAAAATCACTAATTTGATTAGCTATTTGAAGAACGAATAACTAATTTCAATAAAATAAATTCAAATATTTGACTTGCATATTTAAATTGATTGAGTGTTATTATTCATTTTATTCAATAGGGAAATAAAATTAGTATTTGAAATTATTTAAATAAAAAATTTAAGGTATTAATTTTAATAAAGTCAAAGGTAAATATTTTTAATTTAAAAAAAATAATTGGATAATAAATTTTAAAAATTAATAAATATTTTTAATTTAAAAAAAATTGGATAATAAATTTGAAAAATTAATAAATTACAAAACTCGTAAAATTAATAAAATTTATTTAAATAATTTACATTTAAAATATAAAATGAATATATGTTAAGTATAAAACAAACAACCTTATAAACAAGAAGCTCAAGTGGTGCAATGGTTACATACTTCTTCTTACAACCCTAATGTCAAGGGTTCTACTCTTGTTGGACGCAAAAACAAAGATTTATTTCAGATGGCCCGGCTGGGCTTGGGCCGGGTGGGGCAGGCCGATGGGTGGGTTAGGTTTGTGACCACCACAATCTTGGTATTTTTTTTAAGGGACGAAATTTGCAACCGACACGGTCGGTCGCAAATAGTAAAAAAACAGACCAATTTTGCGACCAATCTAGGCGGTTTCAAACATCGTCACCTACGCTCCACGTCAGCATCTTTTGCGACTTGTCCATTTCGGTCGCAAAATCGGTTGCAAAGATACTCGGTCGCAAACTTGGTATCAAATTTTGCGACTAGGGTTTTTGCCACCAACTCAAGTCGGTCACAAATAAGGTGGCAAAAGCATTTTGCAATCGATTTTCAGGAAAAATTGGTCGCAAATTCTGTCGCAAATCGTCATTTTTCTAGTAGTGTGATAATGCTCCTCAATTTAATGAAATCTTATACGAAATAGGAAATCTAATGATACCAATTATACTCAATTCCATAGTATCCTACAGTTTCATAAACAAATCTATGCCTAACTCCATAAATCATGATTACTAATATTCCTATAAACACAAATAATCCTTGCTAAATTATTGAGGTAATGATATTACTAACGGAAATATATATACATATATATATAGATAGATAGTTACGTGCGTGCCCAAAATCACCTATGCCAACACTTTCACACACCAAAAGGGGTAAATTGCACACACAACCATAATGATTACAAATTTTGAAACACACATTAACACCTTTTGTGTGTGCCTATGTCTATGGCCTAAATTATGCCTTAGTTCAAAAATTCATACTTGGCTAAACTTGTATAGACATGTGAAACCTTTTTTATGTTAATGTGTATAGATATATATAGACATACGTGCATGACCAATCCATAATAGATTGGTATATGTATACGGACAATCATGAGTATGGACATCCTTGTAATCATTACCTCCCATGAACTAAATTAAATTCGAGTGATTGTGGGACCAAGGCAATTGTCAAGCTACTCAATACAATTTCTTTGCAATATTCTGCATAGTGCCATGCTTGTTAGGACATTTTCTAGGTTGGAGAATTAAAAAAATAATGAAGAGAATGAGAATCAAAGCTTATTAACCTCTTTCGGAATTTTCAATCTTGCAACTCCTACGGCACTAACGAATCACGTTTGCGTCTGCTCTCTCTCTCTCTCTCTCTCTCTCTCTATAACTCTAATGCATATATAATTAGTGTGTAACCCTGAATGTCTATTTAATATAATGCTAAATCCTAATTTGATACTCTATAGGATTTATGAAGGATTCCTAAACCTAATAAAATCAGCCCAATAGTCATAAGTTGAATAGGATTGGCCTATTAATCCTAAGCCTAATAGGATTTGCCCATTAATAATCTTAGTCCTAATACGATTGACTAATAATAATAATAATAATAATAATAATAATATACTTCGTAAAATGGCTGGGGTTTCACAATAGTAACTTTTTGAAAGATGAAAGCATGTGAATTATATTTCAAGTTGAGCTGAAGTTGTGAAATTGACTCGCCTCATCCTATACCCCTAATTCTAATAGAATAGTTCGAATGAATTCTTACCCAGTCAAGAAGACAAACACAGTTATCATTGGGACGATATTTCATATTGTTCTTTCCAGCAACAGTTTCTAATGCCACAACCCTGAAACTGTACACATCTACTTTCTGGGTTAAGTATCCCCAAAGTGCATATTCGGGGGCCACGTGTCCACTAAAACAAAAGAAACAAAAATGGTTCTTCAGTGTGATCAAAAATACTATAATAATCAAGAGAAAGACAAGTACTTACATAGTCCCAGCAACTCGAGTGGTGGTATGGGTGTTCTCATCTTCATTGAGTTTGGCTAAGCCAAAGTCAGAAATTTTTGGATTACGATCTTTGTCAGAAATTTGCTTTGATGTCTCTATGGACAATTTTCAAAGTTGATTCTTTGTGCAGATAAACTAAGCCTTTGCTATGCCAATACAAATTGCTTGCCTGCTTGGCCAATCAATTGCCAACTACAGTTCCTCTGGTCCTATACTCGATAACAAGAAAGAAAATTAGCTAGAGAAAAGGAAGTGATTAGTCATCAACATGCGAAAATTCAAAAACTGCTTCTCATCCATGAGTATAAATATTATGTGTTGCCATTAAATCATGTTTTGACATTCAACATGGTGGTGTAGAAGAATACTTAAATTTAGGAGAGGAGGACGTGGAGAGGAGAATACACAATTTTTCTCTACTTAATCAACACTTCTATTTTACTCAAACTTTACTAAAATAACACTTTTACAACTCATTTACTCTTATAACTCTTTCACTCACTCACTCACACCTTCACCCACAAAATGCCTAATACATAATCACTATTTATACTAGTATCTTACTAAATGGCATGACTCATAGAATACCAATTTTATAAGTTATAAACTTAATTATATGGAATAAATTTAGTAACTCCTGATCGTTTTGCCACAGTCTTGAATGGCTCTGACTTTTCAAAATCAAGATTAACATTTCGTTTCTCAACCTAGATATCATCTGTAAATAAAAAGTATTAACAATTAATACATGTTTTCTATGTCAATTTCACATTGTTACCTTAATTTTTTTTTGTCATTGATATTATACTCTGTCATTCTCTCTCTATATATATATTGATAGTGTTGGTGGTTTAAATATATCATCATTTAAGTAGAAGACTCTTTTACCAAACAGAGCTTGTGCAAGGCTATTGTTCTCCATGTATTCATACACAAGCAGTAACTGGCTTCCTTCAATGCAACATCCATAAAGTTTGACAAGATTTGGATGCTGTAAACCAGAAATCATGCCGATTTCATTCACAAATTCACGGTTGCCTTGCTTTGATTTAGAAGAAAGCTGCTTTATAGCAATTATTGTACCGTCTAATAATGTACCCTGCAATCAACATTTATATTCCATTTCAACTTTCACAGTAAGGTATAACTGCTAGTAAAAAACATATCTAATTTGAAGCATGATGCAACATTATACTTTCAAAAGGTAGGTCAATTATGCATTCGTTGTGCAACTTTGTAAAAGCAATGAGTAAAGTAGAATGTATTCGCATGTCTCAACAGTCTATTTTAATATTTAATTGTGTAACACAAAATACAATATAGTTTAAATTTTTTGTAATTTATCAGGACACTATATGAAATGTCACAAAAAGGGCATAATGTGGGTCAAATTAGGTATATTTTTAGTACTGGCACCAACTAAGCATCACAAGAGAAAAATACTATGAAACTTCATAATGTGTACGCACCTTGTAGACAGATCCTAAACCACCTTCCCCCAGTTTATTATTAGCATCGAAATTGTTAGTAGCAACTTTTATTTGTCTAAAGGTGAAGAAACCTTTGCGTAAGTCTAACCCTCTTAACACTGTAAAGAAATTTCAGACACTTAAATTTACTATATTGTTTAATACCAACATGTGTTTACCTTAATTTTCATTAAAAAAAACTCATAAGCTATTTAGATTTTTGAAATATGAATTTACCCTTACATAATATACAAGATATGATCCAAAAATTATGCTCGACATATCCATATCATCTTTTTCCTTTGAGATCCTGCCTTCTATATAGCCTTTCCACCATGAGAAGAAGGCTACCAGAATAATAAGAAACAAGCCCAAAAGAGATGCTCCTGAAGCAAAAAAAATCTTCTTCTTTTTATCAGATCGATGCTTGGAATCTACATTTGTAGAAGATAAAAGAGTAGACACAGACGTACTTTAGCTACATTTAGTGTTTAAGAACGTGAAAAATCTCATTTTTGATCCGGCAACAAAGTTTTTATTAGTTTTTGATCCGTTAATTATATACAAATCTCAAATTTTGTTTTGTATCCTTTATATTTTACCCTAAAATTACCTATAATTATGTCAGTATTTTGGTAGCAAAATCGCATGGCTATTTGAACAGTTTCCCTTCCCAAATTCATTACTTAATCGTTACACACACGGCGTACAGTGGTGGATCTTCTTTGTGACAGGAGCAACCACGGCTACCTAAGCTAAAAATTTACCCAAGTACCCTATTATATATGTGCGTGTGTGTGTTTGTGTGTGTAATTTATATATATGCCCTTGGCTCGCCCCCCCAAAACATTAAAATAAAATCCAATAACCCATTACAATTGAAAATTCCATCACAATTCAAAAGATCAATAAAAAATTATCCATGATCCAACATATACATAGAAACGAGTAAAAACTTGATCCATTTTTAATGGTAGTGAAAAAATTTGGCTGAACACTTCATGTGACATTTTTAATAATGCTTATGCATGGTACACATCATATGGAATTATTTGAATGAATTCCACAATTAACTACTTCACTCCCTACACCCCCACCTCTAATAACTTTTGTCAAGGTCCGCGATTGATGACTTTTGTATTTTACTGTCAACATATTAGCAAAAACATAAAAATGACATAGATTTGTGAAATAATAATAATACGAGGCATAAAACTGCATGTGAAAATAAATAATTATTATGACAAAATACAAGTACTAAGTCGTGACACCAAAAATGAGATTTTCCCAAAACACACATCCAAGAATTATGGATAGACATTGCTGAAAGAGAATATTCGATCATTAGCCTTCAAAATATGAAGACCAAACTCAAAACATAAATTATGAGGTTTTGTTGATTGTACCAAAGCTTGAATATGTATTACCGCCTTGCACGCTTGAGGTATATATTATTCACAAAACCTATATGTTCAACATGATTGTACACTAGTAATTATTAAGATTTAATATATAATTTACCAAGTTAAATTTTAAATTTGGACAAAGTGATTGTGTAGTAAAGTACAAGTGAGAGTTACCATATTCAACAAAAATAGCAGATATCAAAGGGCGATATGTTCCTCGAATTGGTACTGCAGTTGTTCCCTTGCCAGCAAATTGAAATCGAATCTCCAGAGTTTTATTATTAACCATTGTTTTAAACTTTCTTGTACAAGGTATGTCGACCCCTTTTGCCAGTTGCTTTATATTAAAACCCTTCAACATTTGTTCTCCCTACATTATTCCTAGGGAGTTGAGTTAAGAAATAAAAAAAAAAATAATCATCAAATAAATCAACCTCAAGTCATGTGTTGTGTTTCATAAGGAACATGGATATACACATCGAACATTCTTCTTCCAAGACTTCGGTATGATTGAGTATCTCTAAAAACTATCTTTACAAAGTGAAGTGTCAAAGTGTATTTTCCATTTGCTGAGCAACACCCATAATAAGTGAGAGATAGAGGAGATAGAGGAGAGAGACGAGCAGTCATATATAATTTCGAGTCATTTATTCTCAGAACAGAAATGTTATTTGCTATGTAATCACTTGTAGCTCTATCATGGCGGTACCAAAAGTCTCCTATAAAACTGATTCCCCAGTTTTTCCTCGAGGAAACATATTTCACTAGCCCAGCTGATTCTTCATCCTCATCAAAAGTGGTGTCGTTAATTGTTGTTTGCCTTCCACCACAATTAACATGAAACGAGTACCAATCTGTGAAAAGAGACATAATTTTATTCATTTATGCTCATATATCAATTGTTTTATGTATTGCAAAAAAAGAAAGGATATATAGATTACAACCATGAATCTTGATATTTAGCCTAATTAAAATGAGGAGGCATTATTAGTTAGGCTTTGACATAAACGACACAGTCAAAAATTTGAAACCAAGGAACTTATATTTGTTGAAAAAACAAATAAATAAACTTGTCTAAATTTTTCATGAAAGAAACCCAACAACATAGGTTTTCTTTTTTTGTGATTTGATTTATTTAAGCAAGTATTTTTCTTACTTCATTTTTCATGTAGTGCTAGATTGTTAGGATGTCCATACTAATTGGGGGAGACTTTGTTGCCTTACTGGCTAAGGTCAACCTCCCTTATAACATGATACATATGTATATATATATTGGATTTTTAAAATATTTGAAGGCTACAACTCGAATAAGATTTCATATTTTAGATGGTATTTTATCTTTTATTTCAAATGTACATTTATGCTATAGAAATATGTGTTTAAAATTATTTTTTTAATTATACACTTTATTTAGAATATTTACAATTAATGTATATTCATGCAATAAAGTAGAATAATAAAAATGAAACACTCCTTTGGAATACTACTTGTCAACATAAATGATTTCATTAAATTATGAAAGTTATCCCACAATATAAAGATAAAGCTATACTTAAATACATTTATGAACAAAAAAAATAAAGCGAGTTTGATTTAACTAGTGATCCAAAATTATTTGATATAACTTGTCAAAAATTAATTTAAATAACTAATTCAACAAAATAAATTCAAATATTTGATTTGTGTATTGAAATTGATTTAGGATTATTATTCATTTTACTCAATAGGAAAATAAAATTAGTATTTGAAATTGTCGAAATAAATATTTTACCTAAATATTTGAAAATAAAAAATAAAATTTGGTTAATAAGTTAAAAATTATTAAAACTAATAAATTATAAAAATAGATAAAATTAATCAAATTTATTTAGCTAATTTATATTCAAAATTAGTAGCTACCTTGTCTTTTGAAAACGTGGTGTAGGGAAAAGAGTAAGAAAATGGTGTTTTTGGAAGAAAATTGAGAGAGTGTGGGTGTGTGTAGTGTGGCTGGTTCTTGAGAGAGAAAAGGGAGTGGTGTTGCGGTCTTATGTATAGAAATAAAGAGGAAAAAGAGAATTTTGTATTATTAAGGTCAATTTTTAATAAATGCTATTTTCACACCTAAGTTGGCTTATTAAATGAAATCTTCCACCTTTCTCCTCTATATGGATGACTCAAAATGCTAGGAAGATGAGGACCATACGTGTATACATTTTATAGAAGGAGTTTATATGTATTAGAGGAGATATTCTTGCAAGAATATCATAAAATATGATAAAAATCAAAACTTTATATTTATATTTAATTAAAATCCGAAAATTATATTTAGAAATAATTAAAACTCGAAATTTATACATATAAATTCAGAAAATATATTATTGTATTTATAAAATTCAAAAATTATGATTTTATTAGAAATTTATGATTTATTTGAGAAAAATTCAAAAATTATGGAAATTTAAATTCTAATTTCAAAAAATTATATATATCCAAGAAATAATAGTCTAGAATATTTCATTATTAATTATTAAATTTTTAAATAAGAATAAAATACATTTTTGAAAAATATAACTTTGTAGAGAAAGGTAAATTTCTAAATTCTTATAAATAAAGGAAATAACCGGGAAAACTTAATGATTTTAGAAAAATTATATATATATATATACATATAAAATTGTGGGAGAGATAGTTAAATATAAAACTATATTTTGATGGCAAAGATTAATACACATTTCTCTAATAACAAAACTAAGAGTTAAAAGGTTCAAAGTATTCATCCTTCTTGCCACTAATTTCATGAAAATGACATAAAATGGGTAATTAATATAATGGAAGATATATTTAACTAATTATAATTATAATTATCTAGGTATTTTCGGTTTTCTCTATATATATACATAAAATTATTTTAGAAATGTAAAATAAATACTTAAATCTAGTAGGTGTATATTTTCTAATTTGAAACAAATATTTTTTATAATTTTCAAAAATTAAAAGAAAATTAAAATTATATTTCATGATATGGAAACAATAATACTAATAATAAAATAACAACAATATATTAAATTTCTGGGAAAAATAAAGAGATAAATGAAGTTTTTTCGGAAAAATTAATAAGAAATTCATAAGTTTAAAATTTCACAAATAATAATTCACATTTTATAAAATGTGTGTAGTGTAGTGTACATTTATTCACAATTAAAAATCATATAAAAATTTAATAATTCATAATTCCAAATATTGAAATAATAGAGTTTACCGGGTTGTCACATTGCACACAAGAGTTTTGTTAGTTAATAAGCCCCGGCTAATTAATTTAACCAATCGCACAAGAACATGATTGTTTCTAACCTGTGCGTTCCTTATTTCTATAAAGAAAATAGTTAGATTTTATACACACCCTTTTGTAGTCGAATATAAAATCTCAAAGCTTGTCAAAATCGACCAGAAATTCCCAAGTAATAAAACCTTGAATTATAGATAGGATTGATATAATTTTATACCAAGGATTTTCAAATAAATTACATGGAAATCATCTCATGAATCCACCTAAAGTTCTAATAAAATAAATTATTTAGTCACAATTAAATAAAATTGACTAAAACAAATAAAAACATAAAAGAAAACATAAAACAAATTAATATGGAGTTTTTCTGGCAATTGAGAGTTGAATCTCCGTAGTTGTCACGCCCCCATTTAATTCTTATCTTTAATACACCATCCAAGTTCTTAGAATAGTGCGGGGAAGAATCGTATTTATAAATATGGGAAGGTAGCTAGAAGAATCCTAGTCAAAATTGAATTTCCTTCTTTGCTAGCTGAATCCAATTAGTTATCAAATTTCTTTGGACTAAGGCTAGTTGGATGCAGACCAGGCCATTGAATTGAGCCAAGTGCAGGCCAAACCGAGTATGCACAAGCCTAACAAACAAGTTAAAAATTGTAAAAGATTAATAAAACAAGACAGTTCATAACTTCCACACTGTAACATCCCAATTCTCATATACATGACATAGATACAATAATACTAACTAAAAACCATTTCCTATGAAATACATGCGGAGAAACCAAACTTTAGTAGTATATGTGTTTAAAAACCGAAAAAAATTATATTTGTACATATAAAAATTGAAATTTTGTGTGTCATATATATAAATATAAGATCAAAAATAGAAGTACAGAATATATATTAATTAATTTCAAAATTGATTATAATAATAAATATAGTAGGGTTATTTTATTTTATTCCATGTGTTGGAACACATGTATTTATAAAATTTAAGATAAGATTGGATAGATTAGATAAGATTGGATAAGATTATGGTAAGATTTGAATAAGATAATAATAATTAGAAATTGACGTGAAGTATATAATAATCCTATTTCTCACAACAATTATTATAAATAGGGGAGCTTGGCACCCCATTTTTATCATACTAAATCCTGCCTAGAACACACCCACCCATACTCACTCTACCCTCAACACACAAACCACTCTCCTTTTTAGCATATCTTCCACACACATATATATATATCAATAAACCCTTCTTTTACATATATATATACCTATTAGCTTTCTATATATCCCCGTATCTCCTCAAACACTCTTGAAAAGGAGGGTACCAAGTCAATATAGTCAAACCAAGTATATAAACTTGATAGGCTCCTTAGGTGAGTGCCTTTTACATTCCTTGCCCGGGCAATGAACTATATGCTATAAATATTATTATTTGTATATCCTACCCTGTCGTATTTATGACGACCCCGAAATCCCTTTATTATTATTATTAGTCTTATGGCTATTATTAGATTAATACTATCATTATTGGCTACATACATGCATACATTTTTAATTACAACGTATAAGGTACGTTACATAAGGGTACATCAACAAAAGAGAGTCTCGGACTTGCTAGTTTACTATTGATACATAGCAAAAGCAAAAAACCCAAAACAGGTACGCAGCGGAAAATCCTAAATCCTTCTTCCTAATAAAATGCTTCAAAAGGTTCCTCCTCCTCACCATCATAAAAGCTATCTTCGGAAGCATCTAAAATATAATTAACATCGAATCAACATACGTTGAGTAGAAACACTTCTTTATACACATAAGGTGCTCGGGTGTCAAGTGCACATTAGTTACACATAGCACATATATAATTTCACACTTTCTACCTTTCGTCACCTGACAGTGACCCTTATAACTACCCGGGCCGAAATAACAACCAGCACATTTCTCCCGCCAGCCTTATCCTCAATGGTCGTATCCCGAGCATACGCCTTAGTATTGTCTACGACCCTCTCTCTTGAGTAGATCCCTCCGTCTACCCAAGGGGGGGATTAGGAGATGGAAGGGTGGTGAACTCTCCCGGCTACTCAATAGTATGTTCCCGGTGGAACACCCCCCAGACCATTCCAGCACATATGGGCCCATTCACACAATTGCAATTTGTTCACATATGCACATAATCACAGTTTAGCAAAGTAAGCTCCACACTTATAAATGAAAGCTTTATGTTTGCTTATTAAGCATATGTAAATAGATAGTAGCAAAATATGTAAATAGATAAATATAAATATAATAATATAAACATAACTAGTATAAATATATAAATATAAAGACTAAATATAACTAGTATAAATATACTTAATATAATATAGATTAAAAGATACTAATATAAATATATAAAATATATAAAATGTGATATAGATAAGTTTATATATATAAAGATGATAGAAAAATATATAAACTATATAAAGTGTGATACTAGATATAAGATGATTGAAATTATCTACATATATAATAAACTCATAAAATGAATGTAATTATATATATACTTATACGTACCATATATATAATATTATAGATTAAAGTAGTCTTACTAAGTATTACTAAGTATATAATTAGTCTATATAAGTAGACATATATATATACGTACATACTATATATATATATAGATATATTACCTAATATAATATGAACTAGCTAAATGAATAGATAACAATACTTTAAATATTTATCTATATATATACGTACATGTATATATATATATATATATTTCTATAATCATCAAAGTAGGCATAAAACTTACAATAACGTATAATAAATAGATATTTGGAGCTTCTTCACAATTACTTTCAAGACAACATAGGATATTCCCCTACTAGCTCATTTAAAGAATCATGGTCTCATACTACCTCATATAAAGCATAGAACTCACATAATAATCCAAATAAAACATAAGAATGCCATGTTATTGTAAAAAGGCACAATAATCACATGTTTTCCAAAAAAGCATAGTAAGCACATAGAACTCCAAATAAGCATACTAATCACATAAGATCTTCAAGATCATGCTCATAATACTATCCATCCTTCAACTTCCTTCCAACAAGAGTTAAACATGATAAAATGAACTATAAAGTAACAT
This sequence comes from Petrea volubilis, assembly GCA_026212405.1. Taxonomy (NCBI): domain Eukaryota; kingdom Viridiplantae; phylum Streptophyta; class Magnoliopsida; order Lamiales; family Verbenaceae; genus Petrea; species Petrea volubilis. The sequence goes on along the minus strand of CM047884.1, from coordinate 3,474,302 downwards.
GAAGCTAGCAACATAACTAAAACCCTCAACTTGGAGGTATGTTTGGCAAAAGCTCTCACTCTAGGCCATTCAAGCTTGTTCTTTTTACATTGCTTGGGCACAAGAGTATGGAAGCTTGCCTAATCTCCTCAAGAAGAAGAAGAAAAACCCTCTACTTAAGGTATAAAGAAGAGTTCCTACCTTAGTTCTTCAAAGTGTGTAGTAATTGGAGGAAGTGAAGTGTTTGGAGGAAAAAAATGAAAGAGAGTGTTAAGAGCAGAGAGAAGTGCAACGGGTTTGGGCTGGAAAAAAATGGCTGAAAAATGAGGATTTTGGTATATATGGTCTTTTGTGTAATTATCTTCCATAGTATTAGACACAATATCCAATTATTAAATTCACTAAATACCTATTCCATACATTATACATGGCTATATTGCTTAACCTATTCTTACTAAGTACCATGTATATGTATGTGGGTATGTGTGTGTGTGTATATGTAGCCATGTACATCACCACTAATATATGTTATTTTATGTATATGAAGTTCAAGAGTATGTATTAGTAAGATATTTTGATAAATATAAAATAAAATCAACTAAAATCAAACAAAAACATATATATTCTGAAACTCTTCTTTATTAGTATTGTATTGCTTATTTCTCAGGAGAAAAAACGAAATTTGGGGTTGGAGAGGTGAAAAGACCAAAATACCCCTTGTTTTGCCAATTTTTCGAAAATTGCCCAAAGATAGAAATAAAATTGTAAAAATTCGAAATTAATTTTTATAAGTCAAATAAAAACCTATAATATTTATTTGTATTATTATTTTAATTTTGGATAATAATTAAGCAATTTTTCAAAATTAGATTTCAAATTAATAACTTAAATACGATGTTTTTCCGAAAATTACTAAAAATGCTTGGAAAAATAGGTAAAAGTTGAAAATACTCTATTATAAAATTTCTGGAAGTTTAGAAGGATCAAAGGCATGAAGTTTACAAAAATATTTGAATTTATATATTTTATAAATACTTTAGGTAGTAAAATGCTCACTAGTTCACAAATAAAATCATATTTGAAGAAAAGAAAAATAATCTCTAGAAATCAATAACTCACAAAATAATCCTATAAATTTTGTATAATATAAAATAGGTAAATAAGGGATTTACCGGGTCGTTACATCCTCCCCTCCTTAGAAAATTTCGTCCTCGAAATTGAGTCGACGCCTAATTCGAACAACTGTGGGTATTTCTTTTGCATCTCTTCTAGTCGTAATCCACCGTACTCTTCAATCCATGATCCTTCATAAACACAACTAAATTTTTATGGTTTTGTTTTCTCAAGGTGTGTTTTGGAAGTCTGAATTCTCGTTGGTTCTTCAACATAGGTCAGGTCTGGACT